>OZ020500.1:15533490-16133490 GCA_963971365.1 Lasioglossum villosulum | reverse complement strand
ATGTACCTCCATGAATGTCCATGAATCTCCTCCATGAATCTTCTGTATGAATCTCCATGAATCTCCATGAATATCCATGAATCTCCATGAATCTCCATGAATCTCCTTCATCAATCTCCACGAATCTCCATGAATCTCCATGATTCTCCATGAATCTCCATGAATCTCCTCCATGAATCTCCATGAATCTCCAAGAATCTCCTCCATGAATCTCCATGAATCTCCATGAATCTACATGAATCTCCATGTATCTCCATGAATCTACATGAATCTCCATGAATCTCCATGAATCTCCTCCATGAATCTCCATGAATCACCATGAATCTCCTTCATCAATCTCCACGAATCTCCATGAATCTCCATGAATCTCCATGAATCTCCATGAATCTCCATGAATCTCCATGAATCTCCATGATATCCTGAATGGATCTTCATGAATCTCCATGAATCTCCATGCATCTCCATGAATCTCCATGTATCTCCATGAATCTCCATGAATCTCCTTCATCAATCTCCACGAATCTCCACGAATCTCCATGAATGTCCATGAATCTCCTCCATGAATTTCCTGTGTGAATCTCCATGAATCTCCATGCATCTCCATGAATCTCCATGAATCTCCATGAACCTCCTCCATGAATCTAAATGAATCTCCATGAATCTACATGAATATCCATGAATCTCCATGAACCTCCTCCATGAATCTCCATGAATCTCCATGAATATCCTCCATGAATCTCCATGAATCTCCATGAATCTCCATGTATCTCCATGAATCTACATGAATCTCCATGAATCTCCATGAATCTCCTCCATCAATCTCCATGAATCACCATGAATCTCCATGAACCTCCTCCATGAATCTCCATGAATCTCTATGAATATCCATGAACCTCCTCCATGAATCTCCATGAATCTCCATGTATCTCCATGTATCTCCATGAATCTCCATGAATATCCATGAATCTTCATGAATCTCCTCCATGAATCTTCATGAATCTCCATGAATCTCCATGCATCTCCATGAATCTCCATGAATCTCCATGAATATCCTCCATGAATCTCCATGAATCTCCATGAATATCCTCCATGAATCTCCATGAATCTCCATGAATCTCTATGTATCTCCATGAATCTACATGAATCTCCATGAATCTCCATGAATCTCCTCCATGAATCTCCATGAATCACCATGAATCTCCTTCATCAATCTCCACGAATCTCCATGAATCTCCATGAATCTCCATGTATCTCCATGAATCTCCATGAATATCCATGAATCTTCATGAATCTCCTCCATGAATCTTCTTGAATCTTCATGAATCTCCATGCATCTCCATGAAGCTCCATGAATCTCCATGAACCTCCTCCATGAATCTCCATGAATCTCCATGAATCTCCTTCATCAATCTCCACGAATCTCCATGAATCTACATGAATCTCCATGAATCTCCATGAATCTCCATGAATCTCCATGAATATCCATGAATATCCATGAATCTCCATGAATCTCCATGAATCTCCATGTATCTCCATGAATCTACATGAATCTCCATGAATCTCCATGAATCTCCTCGATGAATCTCCATGAATCTTCATGAATCTCCTGATCCATGAACCTCTATGAATCTCCATGAATCTCCATGAATATCCTCTATGAATCTCCATGTATCTCCATGAATGTCCATGAATCTTCTGTATGAATCTCCTTGAATCTCCATGAATCTCCATGAATCTCCTTCATCAATCTCCACGAATCTCCATGAATCTCCATGATTCTCCATGAATCTCCATGAATCTCCTCCATGAATCTCCATGAATCTCCATGAATCTCCATGAATATCCATGAATATCCATGAATCTCCATGTATCTCCATGAATCTCCATGAATATCCATGAATCTTCATGAATCTCCTCCATGAATCTTCATGAACCTCCTCCATGAATCTCCATGAATCTCCATGAATATCCTCCATGAATCTCCATGAATCTCCATGAATCTCCATGAATCTCCTTCATCAATCTCCACGAATCTCCATGAATCTACATGAATCTCCATGAATCTCCATGAATCTCCATGAATCTCCATGAATATCCATGAATATCCATGAATCTCCATGTATCTCCATGTATCTCCATGAATCTCCATGAATCTCCATGAATCTCCATGTATCTCCATGAATCTACATGAATCTCCATTAATCTCTATTAATCTTCACGAATCTCCATGATATCCGGTATGAATCTTCATGAATCTCCATGAATCTCCATGCATCTCCATGAATCTCCATGAATCTCCATGAATCTCCATGAACCTCCTCCATGAATCTCCATGAATCTCCTCCATGAATCTCCATGAATCTCCTTCATCAATCTCCACGAATCTCCATGAATCTACATGAATCTCCATGAATCTCCATGAATCTCCATGAATGTCCATGAATATCCATGAATCTCCATGAATCTTCATGAATCTCCATGTATCTCCATGAATCTCCATGAATCTCCATGAATGTCCATGAATCTCCTCCATGAATTTCCTGTATGAATCTCCATGAATCTCCATGCATCTCCATGAATCTCCATGAATCTCCATGAACCTCCTCCATGAATCTCCATGAATCTCCATGAATCTACATGAATATCCATGAATCTCCATGAATCTCCTCCATGAATCTCCATGAATCACCTCCATGAATCTCCATGAATCTCCATGACTCTAAATGAATCTCCTTGAATCTCCATGAATCTCCATAAATCTCCAAGAATCTCCGTGAATCTCCATGAATCTCCATGAATCTCCATGAATCTCCTCCATGAATCTCCATGAATCTCCAAGAATCTCCTCCATGAATCTCCATGAATCTCCATGAATCTCCATGTATCTCCATGAATCTACATGAATCTCCATGAATCTCAATGAACCTCCTCGATGAATCTCCATGAATCTCCATGAATATCCATGAATCTCCATGAATCTCCATGAATCTCCATGTATCTCCATGAATCTACATGAATCTCCATGAATCTCCATGAATCTCCTCGATGAATCTTCATGAATCTTCATGCATCTCCTGATCCATGAACCTCTATGAATCTCCATGAATCTCCATGAATATCCTCCATGAATCTCCATGTACCTCCATGAATGTCCATGAATCTCCTCCATGAATCTTCTGTATGAATCTCCATGAATCTCCATGAATATCCATGAATCTCCATGAATCTCCATGAATCTCCTTCATCAATCTCCACGAATCTCCATGAATCTCCATGATTCTCCATGAATCTCCATGAATCTCCTCCATGAATCTCCATGAATCTCCAAGAATCTCCTCCATGAATCTCCATGAATCTCCATGAATCTACATGAATCTCCATGTATCTCCATGAATCTACATGAATCTCCATGAATCTCCATGAATCTCCTCCATGAATCTCCATGAATCACCATGAATCTCCTTCATCAATCTCCACGAATCTCCATGAATCTCCATGAATCTCCATGAATCTCCATGAATCTCCATGAATCTCCATGAATCTCCATGATATCCTGAATGGATCTTCATGAATCTCCATGAATCTCCATGCATCTCCATGAATCTCCATGTATCTCCATGAATCTCCATGAATCTCCTTCATCAATCTCCACGAATCTCCACGAATCTCCATGAATGTCCATGAATCTCCTCCATGAATTTCCTGTGTGAATCTCCATGAATCTCCATGCATCTCCATGAATCTCCATGAATCTCCATGAACCTCCTCCATGAATCTAAATGAATCTCCATGAATCTACATGAATATCCATGAATCTCCATGAACCTCCTCCATGAATCTCCATGAATCTCCATGAATATCCTCCATGAATCTCCATGAATCTCCATGAATCTCCATGTATCTCCATGAATCTACATGAATCTCCATGAATCTCCATGAATCTCCTCCATCAATCTCCATGAATCACCATGAATCTCCATGAACCTCCTCCATGAATCTCCATGAATCTCTATGAATATCCATGAACCTCCTCCATGAATCTCCATGAATCTCCATGTATCTCCATGTATCTCCATGAATCTCCATGAATATCCATGAATCTTCATGAATCTCCTCCATGAATCTTCATGAATCTCCATGAATCTCCATGCATCTCCATGAATCTCCATGAATCTCCATGAACCTCCTCCATGAATCTCCATGAATCTCCATGAATATCCTCCATGAATCTCCATGAATCTCCATGAATCTCTATGTATCTCCATGAATCTACATGAATCTCCATGAATCTCCATGAATCTCCTCCATGAATCTCCATGAATCACCATGAATCTCCTTCATCAATCTCCACGAATCTCCATGAATCTCCATGAATCTCCATGTATCTCCATGAATCTCCATGAATATCCATGAATCTTCATGAATCTCCTCCATGAATCTTCTTGAATCTTCATGAATCTCCATGCATCTCCATGAAGCTCCATGAATCTCCATGAACCTCCTCCATGAATCTCCATGAATCTCCTTCATCAATCTCCACGAATCTCCATGAATCTACATGAATCTCCATGAATCTCCATGAATCTCCATGAATCTCCATGAATATCCATGAATATCCATGAATCTCCATGAATCTCCATGAATCTCCATGTATCTCCATGAATCTACATGAATCTCCATGAATCTCCATGAATCTCCTCGATGAATCTCCATGAATCTTCATGAATCTCCTGATCCATGAACCTCTATGAATCTCCATGAATCTCCATGAATATCCTCTATGAATCTCCATGTATCTCCATGAATGTCCATGAATCTTCTGTATGAATCTCCTTGAATCTCCATGAATCTCCATGAATCTCCTTCATCAATCTCCACGAATCTCCATGAATCTCCATGATTCTCCATGAATCTCCATGAATCTCCTCCATGAATCTCCATGAATCTCCATGAATCTCCATGAATATCCATGAATATCCATGAATCTCCATGTATCTCCATGAATCTCCATGAATATCCATGAATCTTCATGAATCTCCTCCATGAATCTTCATGAACCTCCTCCATGAATCTCCATGAATCTCCATGAATATCCTCCATGAATCTCCATGAATCTCCATGAATCTCCATGAATCTCCTTCATCAATCTCCACGAATCTCCATGAATCTACATGAATCTCCATGAATCTCCATGAATCTCCATGAATCTCCATGAATATCCATGAATATCCATGAATCTCCATGTATCTCCATGTATCTCCATGAATCTCCATGAATCTCCATGAATCTCCATGTATCTCCATGAATCTACATGAATCTCCATTAATCTCTATTAATCTTCACGAATCTCCATGATATCCGGTATGAACCTTCATGAATCTCCATGAATCTCCATGCATCTCCATGAATCTCCATGAATCTCCATGAATCTCCATGAACCTCCTCCATGAATCTCCATGAATCTCCTCCATGAATCTCCATGAATCTCCTTCATCAATCTCCACGAATCTCCATGAATCTACATGAATCTCCATGAATCTCCATGAATCTCCATGAATATCCATGAATATCCATGAATCTCCATGAATCTTCATGAATCTCCATGTATCTCCATGAATCTACATGAATCTCCATGAATCTCCATGAATCTCCTCGATGAATCTCCATGAATCTTCATGAATCTCCTGATCCATGAACCTCTATGAATCTCCATGAATCTCCATGAATATCCTCTATGAATCTCCATGTATCTCCATGAATGTCCATGAATCTCGTCCATGAATCTTCTGTATGAATCTCCTTGAATCTCCATGAATCTCCATGAAACTCCTTCATCAATCTCCACGAATCTCCATGAATCTCCATGATTCTCCATGAATCTCCATGAATCTCCTCCATGAATCTCCATGAATCTCCAAGAATCTCCTCCATGAATCTCCATGAATCTCCATGAATCTACATGAATCTCCATGAATATCCTCCATGAATATCCACGAATCTTCATGAATCTCCTGATCCATGAACCTCTATGAATCTCCATGAATCTCCATGAAGATCCTCCATGAATCTCCATGAATCTCCATGAATGTCCATGAATCTCCTCCATGAATTTCCTGTATGAATCTCCATGAATCTCCATGCATCTCCATGAATCTCCATGAATCTCCATGAACCTCCTCCATGAATCTCCATGAATCTCCATGAATCTACATGAATATCCATGAATCTCCATGAATCTCCTCCATGAATCTCCATGAATCACCTCCATGAATCTCCATGAATCTCCATGACTCTAAATGAATCTCCTTGAATCTCCATGAATCTCCATAAATCTCCAAGAATCTCCGTGAATCTCCATGAATCTCCATGAATCTCCATGAATCTCCTCCATGAATCTCCATGAATCTCCAAGAATCTCCTCCATGAATCTCCATGAATCTCCATGAATCTCCATGTATCTCCATGAATCTACATGAATCTCCATGAATCTCAATGAACCTCCTCGATGAATCTCCATGAATCTCCATGAATATCCATGAATCTCCATGAATCTCCATGAATCTCCATGTATCTCCATGAATCTACATGAATCTCCATGAATCTCCATGAATCTCCTCGATGAATCTTCATGAATCTTCATGCATCTCCTGATCCATGAACCTCTATGAATCTCCATGAATCTCCATGAATATCCTCCATGAATCTCCATGTACCTCCATGAATGTCCATGAATCTCCTCCATGAATCTTCTGTATGAATCTCCATGAATCTCCATGAATATCCATGAATCTCCATGAATCTCCATGAATCTCCTTCATCAATCTCCACGAATCTCCATGAATCTCCATGATTCTCCATGAATCTCCATGAATCTCCTCCATGAATCTCCATGAATCTCCAAGAATCTCCTCCATGAATCTCCATGAATCTCCATGAATCTACATGAATCTCCATGTATCTCCATGAATCTACATGAATCTCCTTCATCAATCTCCACGAATCTCCTCCATGAATCTCCATGAATCACCATGAATCTCCTTCATCAATCTCCACGAATCTCCATGAATCTCCATGAATCTCCATGAATCTCCATGAATCTCCATGAATCTCCATGAATCTCCATGATATCCTGAATGGACCTTCATGAATCTCCATGAATCTCCATGCATCTCCATGAATCTCCATGTATCTCCATGAATCTCCATGAATCTCCTTCATCAATCTCCACGAATCTCCACGAATCTCCATGAATGTCCATGAATCTCCTCCATGAATTTCCTGTATGAATCTCCATGAATCTCCAGGCATCTCCATGAATCTCCATTAATCTCCATGCACCTCCTCCATGAATCTAAATGAATCTCCATGAATCTACATGAATATCCATGAATCTCCATGAACCTCCTCCATGAATCTCCATGAATCTCCATGAATATCCTCCATGAATCTCCATGAATCTCCATGAATCTCCATGTATCTCCATGAATCTACATGAATCTCCATGAATCTCCATGAATCTCCTCCATGAATCTCCATGAATCACCATGAATCTCCATGAACCTCCTCCATGAATCTCCATGAATCTCTATGAATATCCATGAACCTCCTCCATGAATCTCCATGAATCTCCATGTATCTCCATGTATCTCCATGAATCTCCATGAATATCCATGAATCTTCATGAATCTCCTCCATGAATCTTCATGAATCTCCATGAATCTCCATGCATCTCCATGAATCTCCATGAATCTCCATGAACCTCCTCCATGAATCTCCATGAATCTCCATGAATATCCTCCATGAATCTCCATGAATCTCCATGAATCTCTATGTATCTCCATGAATCTACATGAATCTCCATGAATCTCCATGAATCTCCTCCATGAATCTCCATGAATCACCATGAATCTCCTTCATCAATCTCCACGAATCTCCATGAATCTCCATGAATCTCCATGTATCTCCATGAATCTCCATGAATATCCATGAATCTTCATGAATCTCCTCCATGAATCTTCTTGAATCTTCATGAATCTCCATGCATCTCCATGAAGCTCCATGAATCTCCATGAACCTCCTCCATGGATCTCCATGAATCTCCATGAATCTCCTTCATCAATCTCCACGAATCTCCATGAATCTACATGAATCTCCATGAATCTCCATGAATCTCCATGAATCTCCATGAATCTCCATGAATATCCATGAATATCCATGAATCTCCATGTATCTCCATGAATCTCCATGAATATCCATGAATCTTCATGAATCTCCTCCATGAATCTTCATGAACCTCCTCCATGAATCTCCATGAATCTCCATGAATATCCTCCATGAATCTCCATGAATCTCCATGAATCTCCATGAATCTCCTTCATCAATCTCCACGAATCTCCATGAATCTACATGAATCTCCATGAATCTCCATGAATCTCCATGAATCTCCATGAATATCCATGAATATCCATGAATCTCCATGTATCTCCATGTATCTCCATGAATCTCCATGAATCTCCATGAATCTCCATGTATCTCCATGAATCTACATGAATCTCCATTAATCTCTATTAATCTTCACGAATCTCCATGATATCCGGTATGAATCTTCATGAATCTCCATGAATCTCCATGCATCTCCATGAATCTCCATGAATCTCCATGAATCTCCATGAACCTCCTCCATGAATCTCCATGAATCTCCTCCATGAATCTCCATGAATCACCATGAATCTCCTTCATCAATCTCCACGAATCTATATGTATCTCCATGCATCTCCATGAATCTCCATGAATCTCCATGAACCTCCTCCATGAATCTCCATGAATCTCCATGAATCTACATGAATATCCATGAATCTCCATGAATCTCCTCCATGAATCTCCATGAATCACCTCCATGAATCTCCATGAATCTCCATGACTCTAAATGAATCTCCTTGAATCTCCATGAATCTCCATGAATATCCTCCATGAATCTCCATGTATCTCCATGAATGTCCATGAATCTCCTCCATGAATCTTCTGTATGAATCTCCATGAATCTCCATGAATATCCATGAATCTCCATGAATCTCCATGAATCTTCTTCATCAATCTCCACGAATCTCCATGAATCTCCATGATTCTCCATGAATCTCCATGAATCTCCTCCATGAATCTCCATGAATCTCCAAGAATCTCCTCCATGAATCTCCATGAATCTCCATGAATCTACATGAATCTCCATGTATCTCCATGAATCTACATGAATCTCCATGAATCTCCATGAATCTCCTCCATGAATCTCCATGAATCACCATGAATCTCCTTCATCAATCTCCACGAATCTCCATGAATCTCCATGAATCTCCATGAATCTCCATGAATCTCCATGAATCTCCATGAATCTCCATGATATCCTGAATGGATCTTCATGAATCTCCATGAATATCCATGCATCTCCATGAATCTCCATGTATCTCCATGAATCTACATGAATCTCCATGAATCTCCTTCATCAATCTCCACGAATCTCCACGAATCTCCATGAATGTCCATGAATCTCCTCCATGAATTTCCTGTATGAATCTCCATGAATCTCCATGCATCTCCATGAATCTCCATGAATCTCCATGAACCTCCTCCATGAATCTAAATGAATCTCCATGAATCTACATGAATATCCATGAATCTCCATGAATCTCCTCCATGAATCTCCATGAATCTCTATGAATATCCATGAACCTCCTCCATGAATCTCCATGAATCTCCATGTATCTCCATGTATCTCCATGAATCTCCATGAATATCCATGAATCTTCATGAATCTCCTCCATGAATCTTCATGAATCTCCATGAATCTCCATGCATCTCCATGAATCTCCATGAATCTCCATGAACCTCCTCCATGAATCTCCATGAATCTCCATGAATCTCCATGAATCTCCATGAATCTCCATGTATCTCCATGAATCTACATGAATCTCCATGAATCTCCATGAATCTCCTCCATGAATCTCCATGAATCACCATGAATCTCCTTCATCAATCTCCACGAATCTCCATGAATCTCCATGAATCTCCATGAATCTCCATGAATCTCCATGTATCTCCATGAATCTACATGAATCTCCATGAATCTCCATGAATCTCCTCGATGAATCTCCATGAATCTTCATGAATCTCCTGATCCATGAACCTCTATGAATCTCCATGAATCTCCATGAATATCCTCTATGCATCTCCATGTATCTCCATGAATGTCCATGAATCTCGTCCATGAATCTTCTGTATGAATCTCCTTGAATCTCCATGAATCTCCATGAATCTCCTTCATCAATCTCCACGAATCTCCATGAATCTCCATGATTCTCCATGAATCTCCATGAATCTCCTCCATGAATCTCCATGAATCTCCAATAATCTCCTCCATGAATCTCCATGAATCTCCATGAATCTACATGAATCTCCATGAATATCCTCCATGAATATCCACGAATCTTCATGAATCTCCTGATCCATGAACCTCTATGAATCTCCATGAATCTCCATGAAGATCCTCCATGAATCTCCATGAATCTCCATGAATGTCCATGAATCTCCTCCATGAACTTCCTGTATGAATCTCCATGAATCTCCATGCATCTCCATGAATCTCCATGAATCTCCATGAACCTCCTCCATGAATCTCCATGAATCTCCATGAATCTACATGAATATCCATGAATCTCCATGAATCTCCTCCATGAATCTCCATGAATCACCTCCATGAATCTCCATGAATCTCCATGACTCTAAATGAATCTCCTTGAATCTCCATGAATCTCCATGAATATCCTCCATGAATCTCCATGTATCTCCATGAATGTCCATGAATCTCCTCCATGAATCTTCTGTATGAATCTCCATGAATCTCCATGAATATCCATGAATCTCCATGAATCTCCATGAATCTTCTTCATCAATCTCCACGAATCTCCATGAATCTCCATGATTCTCCATGAATCTCCATGAATCTCCTCCATGAATCTCCATGAATCTCCAAGAATCTCCTCCATGAATCTCCATGAATCTCCATGAATCTACATGAATCTCCATGTATCTCCATGAATCTACATGAATCTCCATGAATCTCCATGAATCTCCTCCATGAATCTCCATGAATCACCATGAATCTCCTTCATCAATCTCCACGAATCTCCATGAATCTCCATGAATCTCCATGAATCTCCATGAACCTCCTCCATGAATCTAAATGAATCTCCATGAATCTACATGAATATCCATGAATCTCCATGAATCTCCTCCATGAATCTCCATGAATCACCTCCATGAATCTCCATGAATCTCCATGACTCTAAATGAATCTCCTTGAATCTCCATGAATCTCCATAAATCTCCAAGAATCTCCGAGAATCTCCATGAATCTCCATGAATCTCCATGAATCTCCTCCATGAATCTCCATGAATCTCCAAGAATCTCCTCCATGAATCTCCATGAATCTCCATGAATCTCCATGTATCTCCATGAATCTACATGAATCTCCATGAATCTCAATGAACCTCCTCGATGAATCTCCATGAATCTCCATGAATATCCATGAATATCCATGAATCTCCATGAATCTCCATGAATCTCCATGAATCTCCATGAATATCCATGAATATCCATGAATCTCCATGTATCTCCATGTATCTCCATGAATATCCATGAATCTTCATGAATCTCCTCCATGAATCTTCATGAATCTCCATGAATCTCCATGCATCTCCATGAATCTCCATGAATCTCCATGAACCTCCTCCATGAATCTCCATGCATCTCCATGAATCTCCATGAATCTCCATGAATCTCCATGAAGCTCCATGAATCTCCTTCATCAATCTCCACGAATCTCCATGAATCTACATCAATCTCCATGTATCTCCATGAATCTACATGAATCTCCATGAATCTCCATGAATCTCCACGAATCTCCATGATATCCGGTATGAATCTTCATGAATCTCCATGAATCTCCATGCATCTCCATGAATCTCCATGAATCTCCATGAATCTCCATGAATATCCATGAATATCCATGAATCTCCATGTATCTCCATGTATCTCCATGAATCTACATGAATCTCCATGAATCTCCATGAATCTCCTCCATGAATCTCCATGAATCACCATGAATCTCCATGAACCTCCTCCATGAATCTCCATGAATCTCTATGAATATCCATGAACCTCCTCCATGAATCTCCATGAATCTCCATGTATCTCCATGTATCTCCATGAATCTCCATGAATATCCATGAATCTTCATGAATCTCCTCCATGAATCTTCATGAATCTCCATGAATCTCCATGCATCTCCATGAATCTCCATGAATCTCCATGAACCTCCTCCATGAATCTCCATGAATCTCCATGAATCTCCATGAATCTCCATGAATCTCCATGTATCTCCATGAATCTACATGAATCTCCATGAATCTCCATGAATCTCCTCCATGAATCTCCATGAATCACCATGAATCTCCTTCATCAATCTCCACGAATCTCCATGAATCTCCATGAATCTCCATGTATCTCCATGAATCTCCATGAATATCCATGAATCTTCATGAATCTCCTCCATGAATCTTCTTGAATCTTCATGAATCTCCATGCATCTCCATGAATCTCCATGAATCTCCATGAATCTCCATGAATCTCCATGAATATCCTCCATGAATCTCCATGAATCTCCATGAATCTCCATGAATCTCCTTTATCAATCTGCACGAATCTCCATGAATCTACATGAATCTCCATGAATGTCCATGAATCTCCATGAATCTCCATGAATATCCATGAATATCCATGAATCTCCATGAATCTCCATGAATCTCCATGTATCTCCATGAATCTACATGAATCTCCATGAATCTCCATGAATCTCCTCGATGAATCTCCATGAATCTTCATGAATCTCCTGATCCATGAACCTCTATGAATCTCCATGAATCTCCATGAATATCCTCTATGCATCTCCATGTATCTCCATGAATGTCCATGAATCTCGTCCATGAATCTTCTGTATGAATCTCCTTGAATCTCCATGAATCTCCATGAATCTCCTTCATCAATCTCCACGAATCTCCATGAATCTCCATGATTCTCCATGAATCTCCATGAATCTCCTCCATGAATCTCCATGAATCTCCAATAATCTCCTCCATGAATCTCCATGAATCTCCATGAATCTAGATGAATCTCCATGAATATCCTCCATGAATATCCACGAATCTTCATGAATCTCCTGATCCATGAACCTCTATGAATCTCCATGAATCTCCATGAAGATCCTCCATGAATCTCCATGAATCTCCATGAATGTCCATGAATCTCCTCCATGAACTTCCTGTATGAATCTCCATGAATCTCCATGCATCTCCATGAATCTCCATGAATCTCCATGAACCTCCTCCATGAATCTCCATGAATCTCCATGAATCTACATGAATATCCATGAATCTCCATGAATCTCCTCCATGAATCTCCATGAATCACCTCCATGAATCTCCATGAATCTCCATGACTCTAAATGAATCTCCTTGAATCTCCATGAATCTCCATGAATATCCTCCATGAATCTCCATGTATCTCCATGAATGTCCATGAATCTCCTCCATGAATCTTCTGTATGAATCTCCATGAATCTCCATGAATATCCATGAATCTCCATGAATCTCCATGAATCTTCTTCATCAATCTCCACGAATCTCCATGAATCTCCATGATTCTCCATGAATCTCCATGAATCTCCTCCATGAATCTCCATGAATCTCCAAGAATCTCCTCCATGAATCTCCATGAATCTCCATGAATCTACATGAATCTCCATGTATCTCCATGAATCTACATGAATCTCCATGAATCTCCATGAATCTCCTCCATGAATCTCCATGAATCACCATGAATCTCCTTCATCAATCTCCACGAATCTCCATGAATCTCCATGAATCTCCATGAATCTCCATGAATCTCCATGAATCTCCATGAATCTCCATGATATCCTGAATGGATCTTCATGAATCTCCATGAATATCCATGCATCTCCATGAATCTCCATGTATCTCCATGAATCTACATGAATCTCCATGAATCTCCTTCATCAATCTCCACGAATCTCCACGAATCTCCATGAATGTCCATGAATCTCCTCCATGAATTTCCTGTATGAATCTCCATGAATCTCCATGCATCTCCATGAATCTCCATGAATCTCCATGAACCTCCTCCATGAATCTAAATGAATCTCCATGAATCTACATGAATATCCATGAATCTCCATGAATCTCCTCCATGAATCTCCATGAATCACCTCCATGAATCTCCATGAATCTCCATGACTCTAAATGAATCTCCTTGAATCTCCATGAATCTCCATAAATCTCCAAGAATCTCCGAGAATCTCCATGAATCTCCATGAATCTCCATGAATCTCCTCCATGAATCTCCATGAATCTCCAAGAATCTCCTCCATGAATCTCCATGAATCTCCATGAATCTCCATGTATCTCCATGAATCTACATGAATCTCCATGAATCTCAATGAACCTCCTCGATGAATCTCCATGAATCTCCATGAATATCCATGAATATCCATGAATCTCCATGAATCTCCATGAATCTCCATGAATCTCCATGAATATCCATGAATATCCATGAATCTCCATGTATCTCCATGTATCTCCATGAATATCCATGAATCTTCATGAATCTCCTCCATGAATCTTCATGAATCTCCATGAATCTCCATGCATCTCCATGAATCTCCATGAATCTCCATGAACCTCCTCCATGAATCTCCATGAATCTCCATGAATATCCTCCATGAATCTCCATGAATCTCCATGAAGCTCCATGAATCTCCTTCATCAATCTCCACGAATCTCCATGAATCTACATCAATCTCCATGTATCTCCATGAATCTACATGAATCTCCATGAATCTCCATGAATCTCCACGAATCTCCATGATATCCGGTATGAATCTTCATGAATCTCCATGAATCTCCATGCATCTCCATGAATCTCCATGAATCTCCATGAATCTCCATGAATATCCATGAATATCCATGAATCTCCATGTATCTCCATGTATCTCCATGAATCTCCATGAATCTCCATGAATCTCCATGTATCTCCATGAATCTACATGAATCTCCATGAATCTCCATGAATCTCCACGAATCTCCATGATATCCGGTATGAATCTTCATGAATCTCCATGAATCTCCATGCATCTCCATGAATCTCCATGAATCTCCATGAATCTCCATGAACCTCCTCCATGAATCTCCATGAATCTCCTCCATGAATCTCCATGAATCACCATGAATCTCCTTCATCAATCTCCACGAATCTCCATGTATCTCCATGAATCTCCATGAATCTTCATGAATATCCATGAATCTTCATGAATCTCCTCCATGAATCTTCATGAATCTCCATGAATCTCCATGCATCTCCATGAATCTCCATGAATCTCCATGAACCTCCTCCATGAATCTCCATGAATCTCCATGAATATCCTCCATGAATCTCCATGAATCTCCATGAATCTCCATGTATCTCCATGAATCTACATGAATCTCCATGAATCTCCATGAATCTCCTCCATGAATCTCCATGAATCACCATGAATCTCCATGAACCTCCTCCATGAATCTCCATGAATCTCTATGAATATCCATGAACCTCCTCCATGAATCTCCATGAATCTCCATGTATCTCCATGTATCTCCATGAATCTCCATGAATATCCATGAATCTTCATGAATCTCCTCCATGAATCTTCATGAATCTCCATGAATCTCCATGCATCTCCATGAATCTCCATGAATCTCCATGAATCTACATGAATCTCCATGAATCTCCATGAATCTCCTCCATGAATCTCCATGAATCACCATGAATCTCCTTCATCAATCTCCACGAATCTCCATGAATCTCCATGAATCTCCATGTATCTCCATGAATCTCCATGAATATCCATGAATCTTCATGAATCTTCTCCATGAATCTTCTTGAATCTTCATGAATCTCCATGCATCTCCATGAAGCTCCATGAATCTCCATGAACCTCCTCCATGAATCTCCATGAATCTCCATGAATCTCCATGAATCTCCTTCATCAATCTCCACGAATCTCCATGAATCTACATGAATCTCCATGAATCTCCATGAATCTCCATGAATCTCCATGAATATCCATGAATATCCATGAATCTCCATGAATCTCCATGAATCTCCATGTATCTCCATGAATCTACATGAATCTCCATGAATCTCCATGAATCTCCTCGATGAATCTCCATGAATCTTCATGAATCTCCTGATCCATGAACCTCTATGAATCTCCATGAATCTCCATGAATATCCTCTATGAATCTCCATGTATCTCCATGAATGTCCATGAATCTTCTGTATGAATCTCCTTGAATCTCCATGAATCTCCATGAATCTCCTTCATCAATCTCCACGAATCTCCATGAATCTCCATGATTCTCCATGAATCTCCATGAATCTCCTATATGAATCTCCATGAATCTCCATGAATCTCCATGAATATCCATGAATATCCATGAATCTCCATGTATCTCCATGAATCTCCATGAATATCCATGAATCTTCATGAATCTCGTCCATGAATCTTCATGAATCTCCATGAATCTCCATGCATCTCCATGAATCTCCATGAATCTCCATGAACCTCCTCCATGAATCTCCATGAATCTCCATGAATATCCTCCATGAATCTCCATGAATCTCCATGAATCTCCATGAATCTCCTTCATCAATCTCCACGAATCTCCATGAATCTACATGAATCTCCATGAATCTCCATGAATCTCCATGAATCTCCATGAATATCCATGAATATCCATGAATCTCCATGTATCTCCATGTATCTCCATGAATCTCCATGAATCTCCATGAATCTCCATGTATCTCCATGAATCTCCATGTATCTCCATGAATCTACATGAATCTCCATGAATCTCCATGAATCTCCTCCATGAATTTCCATGAATCACCATGAATCTCCATGAACCTCCTCCATGAATCTCCATGAATCTCTATGAATATCCATGAACCTCCTCCATGAATCTCCATGAATCTCCATGTATCTCCATGTATCTCCATGAATCTCCATGAATATCCATGAATCTTCATGAATCTCCTCCATGAATCTTCATGAATCTCCATGAATCTCCATGCATCTCCATGAATCTCCATGAATCTCCATGAATCTACATGAATCTCCATGAATCTCCATGAATCTCCTCCATGAATCTCCATGAATCACCATGAATCTCCTTCATCAATCTCCACGAATCTCCATGAATCTCCATGAATCTCCATGTATCTCCATGAATCTCCATGAATATCCATGAATCTTCATGAATCTTCTCCATGAATCTTCTTGAATCTTCATGAATCTCCATGCATCTCCATGAAGCTCCATGAATCTCCATGAACCTCCTCCATGAATCTCCATGAATCTCCATGAATCTCCATGAATCTCCTTCATCAATCTCCACGAATCTCCATGAATCTACATGAATCTCCATGAATCTCCATGAATCTCCATGAATCTCCATGAATATCCATGAATATCCATGAATCTCCATGAATCTCCATGAATCTCCATGTATCTCCATGAATCTACATGAATCTCCATGAATCTCCATGAATCTCCTCGATGAATCTCCATGAATCTTCATGAATCTCCTGATCCATGAACCTCTATGAATCTCCATGAATCTCCATGAATATCCTCTATGAATCTCCATGTATCTCCATGAATGTCCATGAATCTTCTGTATGAATCTCCTTGAATCTCCATGAATCTCCATGAATCTCCTTCATCAATCTCCACGAATCTCCATGAATCTCCATGATTCTCCATGAATCTCCATGAATCTCCTATATGAATCTCCATGAATCTCCATGAATCTCCATGAATATCCATGAATATCCATGAATCTCCATGTATCTCCATGAATCTCCATGAATATCCATGAATCTTCATGAATCTCGTCCATGAATCTTCATGAATCTCCATGAATCTCCATGCATCTCCATGAATCTCCATGAATCTCCATGAACCTCCTCCATGAATCTCCATGAATCTCCATGAATATCCTCCATGAATCTCCATGAATCTCCATGAATCTCCATGAATCTCCTTCATCAATCTCCACGAATCTCCATGAATCTACATGAATCTCCATGAATCTCCATGAATCTCCATGAATCTCCATGAATATCCATGAATATCCATGAATCTCCATGTATCTCCATGTATCTCCATGAATCTCCATGAATCTCCATGAATCTCCATGTATCTCCATGAATCTACATGAATCTCCATTAATCTCTATTAATCTTCACGAATCTCCATGATATCCGGTATGAATCTTCATGAATCTCCATGAATCTCCATGCATCTCCATGAATCTCCATGAATCTCCATGAAACTCCATGAACCTCCTCCATGAATCTCCATGAATCTCCTCCATGAATCTCCATGAATCACCATGAATCTCCTTCATCAATCTCCACGAATCTCCATGTATTACCATGAATCTCCATGAATCTTCATGAATATCCATGAATCTTCATGAATCTCCTCCATGAAACTTCATGAATCTCCATGAATCTCCATGCATCTCCATGAATCTCCATGAATCTCCATGAACCTCCTCCATGAATCTCCATGAATCTCCATGAATATCCTCCATGAATCTCCATGAATCTCCATGAATCTCCATGTATCTCCATGAATCTACATGAATCTCCATGAATCTCCATGAATCTCCTCCATGAATCTCCATGAATCACCATGAATCTCCATGAATCTCCATGAATCTCCATGTATCTCCATGTATCTCCATGAATCTCCATGAATATCCATGAATCTTCATGAATCTCCTCCATGAATCTTCATGAATCTCCATGAATCTCCATGCATCTCCATGAATCTCCATGAATCTCCATGAACCTCCTCCATGAATCTCCATGAATCTCCATGAATCTCCATGAATCTCCATGAATCTCCATGTATCTCCATGAATCTACATGAATCTCCATGAATCTCCATGAATCTCCTCCATGAATCTCCATGAATCACCATGAATCTCCTTCATCAATCTCCACGAATCTCCATGAATCTCCATGAATCTCCATGTATCTCCATGAATCTCCATGAATATCCATGAATCTTCATGAATCTCCTCCATGAATCTTCTTGAATCTTCATGAATCTCCATGCATCTCCATGAATCTCCATGAATCTCCATGAACCTCCTCCATGAATCTCCATGAATCTCCATGAATATCCTCCATGAATCTCCATGAATCTCCATGAATCTCCTTTATCAATCTGCACGAATCTCCATGAATCTACATGAATCTCCATGAATGTCCATGAATCTCCATGAATCTCCATGAATATCCATGAATATCCATGAATCTCCATGAATCTCCATGAATCTCCATGTATCTCCATGAATCTACATGAATCTCCATGAATCTCCATGAATCTCCTCGATGAATCTCCATGAATCTTCATGAATCTCCTGATCCATGAACCTCTATGAATCTCCATGAATCTCCATGAATATCCTCTATGCATCTCCATGTATCTCCATGAATGTCCATGAATCTCGTCCATGAATCTTCTGTATGAATCTCCTTGAATCTCCATGAATCTCCATGAATCTCCTTCATCAATCTCCACGAATCTCCATGAATCTCCATGATTCTCCATGAATCTCCATGAATCTCCTCCATGAATCTCCATGAATCTCCAATAATCTCCTCCATGAATCTCCATGAATCTCCATGAATCTAGATGAATCTCCATGAATATCCTCCATGAATATCCACGAATCTTCATGAATCTCCTGATCCATGAACCTCTATGAATCTCCATGAATCTCCATGAAGATCCTCCATGAATCTCCATGAATCTCCATGAATGTCCATGAATCTGCTCCATGAACTTCCTGTATGAATCTCCATGAATCTCCATGCATCTCCATGAATCTCCATGAATCTCCATGAACCTCCTCCATGAATCTCCATGAATCTCCATGAATCTACATGAATATCCATGAATCTCCATGAATCTCCTCCATGAATCTCCATGAATCACCTCCATGAATCTCCATGAATCTCCATGACTCTAAATGAATCTCCTTGAATCTCCATGAATCTCCATGAATATCCTCCATGAATCTCCATGTATCTCCATGAATGTCCATGAATCTCCTCCATGAATCTTCTGTATGAATCTCCATGAATCTCCATGAATATCCATGAATCTCCATGAATCTCCATGAATCTTCTTCATCAATCTCCACGAATCTCCATGAATCTCCATGATTCTCCATGAATCTCCATGAATCTCCTCCATGAATCTCCATGAATCTCCAAGAATCTCCTCCATGAATCTCCATGAATCTCCATGAATCTACATGAATCTCCATGTATCTCCATGAATCTACATGAATCTCCATGAATCTCCATGAATCTCCTCCATGAATCTCCATGAATCACCATGAATCTCCTTCATCAATCTCCACGAATCTCCATGAATCTCCATGAATCTCCATGAATCTCCATGAACCTCCTCCATGAATCTAAATGAATCTCCATGAATCTACATGAATATCCATGAATCTCCATGAATCTCCTCCATGAATCTCCATGAATCACCTCCATGAATCTCCATGAATCTCCATGACTCTAAATGAATCTCCTTGAATCTCCATGAATCTCCATAAATCTCCAAGAATCTCCGAGAATCTCCATGAATCTCCATGAATCTCCATGAATCTCCTCCATGAATCTCCATGAATCTCCAAGAATCTCCTCCATGAATCTCCATGAATCTCCATGAATCTCCATGTATCTCCATGAATCTACATGAATCTCCATGAATCTCAATGAACCTCCTCGATGAATCTCCATGAATCTCCATGAATATCCATGAATATCCATGAATCTCCATGAATCTCCATGAATCTCCATGAATCTCCATGAATATCCATGAATATCCATGAATCTCCATGTATCTCCATGTATCTCCATGAATATCCATGAATCTTCATGAATCTCCTCCATGAATCTTCATGAATCTCCATGAATCTCCATGCATCTCCATGAATCTCCATGAATCTCCATGAACCTCCTCCATGAATCTCCATGCATCTCCATGAATCTCCATGAATCTCCATGAATCTCCATGAAGCTCCATGAATCTCCTTCATCAATCTCCACGAATCTCCATGAATCTACATCAATCTCCATGTATCTCCATGAATCTACATGAATCTCCATGAATCTCCATGAATCTCCACGAATCTCCATGATATCCGGTATGAATCTTCATGAATCTCCATGAATCTCCATGCATCTCCATGAATCTCCATGAATCTCCATGAATCTCCATGAATATCCATGAATATCCATGAATCTCCATGTATCTCCATGTATCTCCATGAATCTACATGAATCTCCATGAATCTCCATGAATCTCCTCCATGAATCTCCATGAATCACCATGAATCTCCATGAACCTCCTCCATGAATCTCCATGAATCTCTATGAATATCCATGAACCTCCTCCATGAATCTCCATGAATCTCCATGTATCTCCATGTATCTCCATGAATCTCCATGAATATCCATGAATCTTCATGAATCTCCTCCATGAATCTTCATGAATCTCCATGAATCTCCATGCATCTCCATGAATCTCCATGAATCTCCATGAACCTCCTCCATGAATCTCCATGAATCTCCATGAATCTCCATGAATCTCCATGAATCTCCATGTATCTCCATGAATCTACATGAATCTCCATGAATCTCCATGAATCTCCTCCATGAATCTCCATGAATCACCATGAATCTCCTTCATCAATCTCCACGAATCTCCATGAATCTCCATGAATCTCCATGTATCTCCATGAATCTCCATGAATATCCATGAATCTTCATGAATCTCCTCCATGAATCTTCTTGAATCTTCATGAATCTCCATGCATCTCCATGAATCTCCATGAATCTCCATGAACCTCCTCCATGAATCTCCATGAATCTCCATGAATATCCTCCATGAATCTCCATGAATCTCCATGAATCTCCATGAATCTCCTTTATCAATCTGCACGAATCTCCATGAATCTACATGAATCTCCATGAATGTCCATGAATCTCCATGAATCTCCATGAATATCCATGAATATCCATGAATCTCCATGAATCTCCATGAATCTCCATGTATCTCCATGAATCTACATGAATCTCCATGAATCTCCATGAATCTCCTCGATGAATCTCCATGAATCTTCATGAATCTCCTGATCCATGAACCTCTATGAATCTCCATGAATCTCCATGAATATCCTCTATGCATCTCCATGTATCTCCATGAATGTCCATGAATCTCGTCCATGAATCTTCTGTATGAATCTCCTTGAATCTCCATGAATCTCCATGAATCTCCTTCATCAATCTCCACGAATCTCCATGAATCTCCATGATTCTCCATGAATCTCCATGAATCTCCTCCATGAATCTCCATGAATCTCCAATAATCTCCTCCATGAATCTCCATGAATCTCCATGAATCTAGATGAATCTCCATGAATATCCTCCATGAATATCCACGAATCTTCATGAATCTCCTGATCCATGAACCTCTATGAATCTCCATGAATCTCCATGAAGATCCTCCATGAATCTCCATGAATCTCCATGAATGTCCATGAATCTCCTCCATGAACTTCCTGTATGAATCTCCATGAATCTCCATGCATCTCCATGAATCTCCATGAATCTCCATGAACCTCCTCCATGAATCTCCATGAATCTCCATGAATCTACATGAATATCCATGAATCTCCATGAATCTCCTCCATGAATCTCCATGAATCACCTCCATGAATCTCCATGAATCTCCATGACTCTAAATGAATCTCCTTGAATCTCCATGAATCTCCATGAATATCCTCCATGAATCTCCATGTATCTCCATGAATGTCCATGAATCTCCTCCATGAATCTTCTGTATGAATCTCCATGAATCTCCATGAATATCCATGAATCTCCATGAATCTCCATGAATCTTCTTCATCAATCTCCACGAATCTCCATGAATCTCCATGATTCTCCATGAATCTCCATGAATCTCCTCCATGAATCTCCATGAATCTCCAAGAATCTCCTCCATGAATCTCCATGAATCTCCATGAATCTACATGAATCTCCATGTATCTCCATGAATCTACATGAATCTCCATGAATCTCCATGAATCTCCTCCATGAATCTCCATGAATCACCATGAATCTCCTTCATCAATCTCCACGAATCTCCATGAATCTCCATGAATCTCCATGAATCTCCATGAATCTCCATGAATCTCCATGAATCTCCATGATATCCTGAATGGATCTTCATGAATCTCCATGAATATCCATGCATCTCCATGAATCTCCATGTATCTCCATGAATCTACATGAATCTCCATGAATCTCCTTCATCAATCTCCACGAATCTCCACGAATCTCCATGAATGTCCATGAATCTCCTCCATGAATTTCCTGTATGAATCTCCATGAATCTCCATGCATCTCCATGAATCTCCATGAATCTCCATGAACCTCCTCCATGAATCTAAATGAATCTCCATGAATCTACATGAATATCCATGAATCTCCATGAATCTCCTCCATGAATCTCCATGAATCACCTCCATGAATCTCCATGAATCTCCATGACTCTAAATGAATCTCCTTGAATCTCCATGAATCTCCATAAATCTCCAAGAATCTCCGAGAATCTCCATGAATCTCCATGAATCTCCATGAATCTCCTCCATGAATCTCCATGAATCTCCAAGAATCTCCTCCATGAATCTCCATGAATCTCCATGAATCTCCATGTATCTCCATGAATCTACATGAATCTCCATGAATCTCAATGAACCTCCTCGATGAATCTCCATGAATCTCCATGAATATCCATGAATATCCATGAATCTCCATGAATCTCCATGAATCTCCATGAATCTCCATGAATATCCATGAATATCCATGAATCTCCATGTATCTCCATGTATCTCCATGAATATCCATGAATCTTCATGAATCTCCTCCATGAATCTTCATGAATCTCCATGAATCTCCATGCATCTCCATGAATCTCCATGAATCTCCATGAACCTCCTCCATGAATCTCCATGAATCTCCATGAATATCCTCCATGAATCTCCATGAATCTCCATGAAGCTCCATGAATCTCCTTCATCAATCTCCACGAATCTCCATGAATCTACATCAATCTCCATGTATCTCCATGAATCTACATGAATCTCCATGAATCTCCATGAATCTCCACGAATCTCCATGATATCCGGTATGAATCTTCATGAATCTCCATGAATCTCCATGCATCTCCATGAATCTCCATGAATCTCCATGAATCTCCATGAATATCCATGAATATCCATGAATCTCCATGTATCTCCATGTATCTCCATGAATCTCCATGAATCTCCATGAATCTCCATGTATCTCCATGAATCTACATGAATCTCCATGAATCTCCATGAATCTCCACGAATCTCCATGATATCCGGTATGAATCTTCATGAATCTCCATGAATCTCCATGCATCTCCATGAATCTCCATGAATCTCCATGAATCTCCATGAACCTCCTCCATGAATCTCCATGAATCTCCTCCATGAATCTCCATGAATCACCATGAATCTCCTTCATCAATCTCCACGAATCTCCATGTATCTCCATGAATCTCCATGAATCTTCATGAATATCCATGAATCTTCATGAATCTCCTCCATGAATCTTCATGAATCTCCATGAATCTCCATGCATCTCCATGAATCTCCATGAATCTCCATGAACCTCCTCCATGAATCTCCATGAATCTCCATGAATATCCTCCATGAATCTCCATGAATCTCCATGAATCTCCATGTATCTCCATGAATCTACATGAATCTCCATGAATCTCCATGAATCTCCTCCATGAATCTCCATGAATCACCATGAATCTCCATGAACCTCCTCCATGAATCTCCATGAATCTCTATGAATATCCATGAACCTCCTCCATGAATCTCCATGAATCTCCATGTATCTCCATGTATCTCCATGAATCTCCATGAATATCCATGAATCTTCATGAATCTCCTCCATGAATCTTCATGAATCTCCATGAATCTCCATGCATCTCCATGAATCTCCATGAATCTCCATGAATCTACATGAATCTCCATGAATCTCCATGAATCTCCTCCATGAATCTCCATGAATCACCATGAATCTCCTTCATCAATCTCCACGAATCTCCATGAATCTCCATGAATCTCCATGTATCTCCATGAATCTCCATGAATATCCATGAATCTTCATGAATCTTCTCCATGAATCTTCTTGAATCTTCATGAATCTCCATGCATCTCCATGAAGCTCCATGAATCTCCATGAACCTCCTCCATGAATCTCCATGAATCTCCATGAATCTCCATGAATCTCCTTCATCAATCTCCACGAATCTCCATGAATCTACATGAATCTCCATGAATCTCCATGAATCTCCATGAATCTCCATGAATATCCATGAATATCCATGAATCTCCATGAATCTCCATGAATCTCCATGTATCTCCATGAATCTACATGAATCTCCATGAATCTCCATGAATCTCCTCGATGAATCTCCATGAATCTTCATGAATCTCCTGATCCATGAACCTCTATGAATCTCCATGAATCTCCATGAATATCCTCTATGAATCTCCATGTATCTCCATGAATGTCCATGAATCTTCTGTATGAATCTCCTTGAATCTCCATGAATCTCCATGAATCTCCTTCATCAATCTCCACGAATCTCCATGAATCTCCATGATTCTCCATGAATCTCCATGAATCTCCTATATGAATCTCCATGAATCTCCATGAATCTCCATGAATATCCATGAATATCCATGAATCTCCATGTATCTCCATGAATCTCCATGAATATCCATGAATCTTCATGAATCTCGTCCATGAATCTTCATGAATCTCCATGAATCTCCATGCATCTCCATGAATCTCCATGAATCTCCATGAACCTCCTCCATGAATCTCCATGAATCTCCATGAATATCCTCCATGAATCTCCATGAATCTCCATGAATCTCCATGAATCTCCTTCATCAATCTCCACGAATCTCCATGAATCTACATGAATCTCCATGAATCTCCATGAATCTCCATGAATCTCCATGAATATCCATGAATATCCATGAATCTCCATGTATCTCCATGTATCTCCATGAATCTCCATGAATCTCCATGAATCTCCATGTATCTCCATGAATCTCCATGTATCTCCATGAATCTACATGAATCTCCATGAATCTCCATGAATCTCCTCCATGAATCTCCATGAATCACCATGAATCTCCATGAATCACCATGAATCTCCATGAACCTCCTCCATGAATCTCCATGAATCTCTATGAATATCCATGAACCTCCTCCATGAATCTCCATGAATCTCCATGTATCTCCATGTATCTCCATGAATCTCCATGAATATCCATGAATCTTCATGAATCTCCTCCATGAATCTTCATGAATCTCCATGAATCTCCATGCATCTCCATGAATCTCCATGAATCTCCATGAATCTACATGAATCTCCATGAATCTCCATGAATCTCCTCCATGAATCTCCATGAATCACCATGAATCTCCTTCATCAATCTCCACGAATCTCCATGAATCTCCATGAATCTCCATGTATCTCCATGAATCTCCATGAATATCCATGAATCTTCATGAATCTTCTCCATGAATCTTCTTGAATCTTCATGAATCTCCATGCATCTCCATGAAGCTCCATGAATCTCCATGAACCTCCTCCATGAATCTCCATGAATCTCCATGAATCTCCATGAATCTCCTTCATCAATCTCCACGAATCTCCATGAATCTACATGAATCTCCATGAATCTCCATGAATCTCCATGAATCTCCATGAATATCCATGAATATCCATGAATCTCCATGAATCTCCATGAATCTCCATGTATCTCCATGAATCTACATGAATCTCCATGAATCTCCATGAATCTCCTCGATGAATCTCCATGAATCTTCATGAATCTCCTGATCCATGAACCTCTATGAATCTCCATGAATCTCCATGAATATCCTCTATGAATCTCCATGTATCTCCATGAATGTCCATGAATCTTCTGTATGAATCTCCTTGAATCTCCATGAATCTCCATGAATCTCCTTCATCAATCTCCACGAATCTCCATGAATCTCCATGATTCTCCATGAATCTCCATGAATCTCCTATATGAATCTCCATGAATCTCCATGAATCTCCATGAATATCCATGAATATCCATGAATCTCCATGTATCTCCATGAATCTCCATGAATATCCATGAATCTTCATGAATCTCGTCCATGAATCTTCATGAATCTCCATGAATCTCCATGCATCTCCATGAATCTCCATGAATCTCCATGAACCTCCTCCATGAATCTCCATGAATCTCCATGAATATCCTCCATGAATCTCCATGAATCTCCATGAATCTCCATGAATCTCCTTCATCAATCTCCACGAATCTCCATGAATCTACATGAATCTCCATGAATCTCCATGAATCTCCATGAATCTCCATGAATATCCATGAATATCCATGAATCTCCATGTATCTCCATGTATCTCCATGAATCTCCATGAATCTCCATGAATCTCCATGTATCTCCATGAATCTACATGAATCTCCATTAATCTCTATTAATCTTCACGAATCTCCATGATATCCGGTATGAATCTTCATGAATCTCCATGAATCTCCATGCATCTCCATGAATCTCCATGAATCTCCATGAAACTCCATGAACCTCCTCCATGAATCTCCATGAATCTCCTCCATGAATCTCCATGAATCACCATGAATCTCCTTCATCAATCTCCACGAATCTCCATGTATTACCATGAATCTCCATGAATCTTCATGAATATCCATGAATCTTCATGAATCTCCTCCATGAATCTTCATGAATCTCCATGAATCTCCATGCATCTCCATGAATCTCCATGAATCTCCATGAACCTCCTCCATGAATCTCCATGAATCTCCATGAATATCCTCCATGAATCTCCATGAATCTCCATGAATCTCCATGTATCTCCATGAATCTACATGAATCTCCATGAATCTCCATGAATCTCCTCCATGAATCTCCATGAATCACCATGAATCTCCATGAACCTCCTCCATGAATCTCCATGAATCTCTATGAATATCCATGAACCTCCTCCATGAATCTCCATGAATCTCCATGTATCTCCATGTATCTCCATGAATCTCCATGAATATCCATGAATCTTCATGAATCTCCATGAATCTCCATGCATCTCCATGAATCTCCATGAATCTCCATGAACCTCCTCCATGAATCTCCATGAATCTCCATGAATCTCCATGAATCTCCATGAATCTCCATGTATCTCCATGAATCTACATGAATCTCCATGAATCTCCATGAATCTCCTCCATGAATCTCCATGAATCACCATGAATCTCCTTCATCAATCTCCACGAATCTCCATGAATCTCCATGAATCTCCATGTATCTCCATGAATCTCCATGAATATCCATGAATCTTCATGAATCTCCTCCATGAATCTTCTTGAATCTTCATGAATCTCCATGCATCTCCATGAATCTCCACGAATCTCCATGAATCTACATGAATCTCCATGAATGTCCATGAATCTCCATGAATCTCCATGAATATCCATGAATATCCATGAATCTCCATGAATCTCCATGAATCTCCATGTATCTCCATGAATCTACATGAATCTCCATGAATCTCCATGAATCTCCTCGATGAATCTCCATGAATCTTCATGAATCTCCTGATCCATGAACCTCTATGAATCTCCATGAATCTCCATGAATATCCTCTATGAATCTCCATGTATCTCCATGAATGTCCATGAATCTCGTCCATGAATCTTCTGTATGAATCTCCTTGAATCTCCATGAATCTCCATGAATCTCCTTCATCAATCTCCACGAATCTCCATGAATCTCCATGATTCTCCATGAATCTCCATGAATCTCCTCCATGAATCTCCATGAATCTCCAATAATCTCCTCCATGAATCTCCATGAATCTCCATGAATCTACATGAATCTCCATGAATATCCTCCATGAATATCCACGAATCTTCATGAATCTCCTGATCCATGAACCTCTATGAATCTCCATGAATCTCCATGAAGATCCTCCATGAATCTCCATGAATCTCCATGAATGTCCATGAATCTCCTCCATGAATTTCCTGTATGAATCTCCATGAATCTCCATGCATCTCCATGAATCTCCATGAATCTCCATGAACCTCCTCCATGAATCTCCATGAATCTCCATGAATCTACATGAATATCCATGAATCTCAATGAATCTCCTCCATGAATCTCCATGAATCACCTCCATGAATCTCCATGAATCTCCATGACTCTAAATGAATCTCCTTGAATCTCCATGAATCTCCATAAATCTCCAAGAATCTCCGTGAATCTCCATGAATCTCCATGAATCTCCATGAATCTCCTCCATGAATCTCCATGAATCTCCAAGAATCTCCTCCATGAATCTCCATGAATCTCCATGTATCTCCATGAATCTACATGAATCTCCATGAATCTCAATGAACCTCCTCGATGAATCTCCACGAATCTCCATGAATATCCATGAATCTCCATGAATCTCCATGAATCTCCATGTATCTCCATGAATCTACATGAATCTCCATGAATCTCCATGAATCTCCTCGATGAATCTTCATGAATCTTCATGCATCTCCTGATCCATCAACCTCTATGAATCTCCATGAATCTCCATGAATATCCTCCATGAATCTCCATGTATCTCCATGAATGTCCATGAATCTCCTCCATGAATCTTCTGTATGAATCTCCATGAATCTCCATGAATATCCATGAATCTCCATGAATCTCCATGAATCTCCTTCATCAATCTCCACGAATCTCCATGAATCTCCATGATTCTCCATGAATCTCCATGAATCTCCTCCATGAATCTCCATGAATCTCCAAGAATCTCCTCCATGAATCTCCATGAATCTCCATGAATCTACATGAATCTCCATGTATCTCCATGAATCTACATGAATCTCCATGAATCTCCATGAATCTCCTCCATGAATCTCCATGAATCACCATGAATCTCCTTCATCAATCTCCACGAATTTCCATGAATCTCCATGAATCTCCATGAATCTCCATGAATCTCCATGAATCTCCATGAATCTCCATGATATCCTGAATGGATCTTCATGAATCTCCATGAATCTCCATGCATCTCCATGAATCTCCATGTATCTCCATGAATCTACATGAATCTCCATGAATCTCCTTCATCAATCTCCACGAATCTCCACGAATCTCCATGAATCTCCATGAATCTCCATGAATCTCCATGAATCTCCTCCATGAATCTCCATGAATCTCCATGATATCCGGTATGAATCTTCATGAATCTCCATGAATCTCCATGCATCTCCATGAATCTCCATGAATCTCCATGAATCTCCATGAATATCCATGAATATCCATGAATCTCCATGTATCTCCATGTATCTCCATGAATCTACATGAATCTCCATGAATCTCCATGAATCTCCTCCATGAATCTCCATGAATCACCATGAATCTCCATGAACCTCCTCCATGAATCTCCATGAATCTCTATGAATATCCATGAACCTCCTCCATGAATCTCCATGAATCTCCATGTATCTCCATGTATCTCCATGAATCTCCATGAATATCCATGAATCTTCATGAATCTCCTCCATGAATCTTCATGAATCTCCATGAATCTCCATGCATCTCCATGAATCTCCATGAATCTCCATGAACCTCCTCCATGAATCTCCATGAATCTCCATGAATCTCCATGAATCTCCATGAATCTCCATGTATCTCCATGAATCTACATGAATCTCCATGAATCTCCATGAATCTCCTCCATGAATCTCCATGAATCACCATGAATCTCCTTCATCAATCTCCACGAATCTCCATGAATCTCCATGAATCTCCATGTATCTCCATGAATCTCCATGAATATCCATGAATCTTCATGAATCTCCTCCATGAATCTTCTTGAATCTTCATGAATCTCCATGCATCTCCATGAATCTCCATGAATCTCCATGAACCTCCTCCATGAATCTCCATGAATCTCCATGAATATCCTCCATGAATCTCCATGAATCTCCATGAATCTCCATGAATCTCCTTTATCAATCTGCACGAATCTCCATGAATCTACATGAATCTCCATGAATGTCCATGAATCTCCATGAATCTCCATGAATATCCATGAATATCCATGAATCTCCATGAATCTCCATGAATCTCCATGTATCTCCATGAATCTACATGAATCTCCATGAATCTCCATGAATCTCCTCGATGAATCTCCATGAATCTTCATGAATCTCCTGATCCATGAACCTCTATGAATCTCCATGAATCTCCATGAATATCCTCTATGCATCTCCATGTATCTCCATGAATGTCCATGAATCTCGTCCATGAATCTTCTGTATGAATCTCCTTGAATCTCCATGAATCTCCATGAATCTCCTTCATCAATCTCCACGAATCTCCATGAATCTCCATGATTCTCCATGAATCTCCATGAATCTCCTCCATGAATCTCCATGAATCTCCAATAATCTCCTCCATGAATCTCCATGAATCTCCATGAATCTAGATGAATCTCCATGAATATCCTCCATGAATATCCACGAATCTTCATGAATCTCCTGATCCATGAACCTCTATGAATCTCCATGAATCTCCATGAAGATCCTCCATGAATCTCCATGAATCTCCATGAATGTCCATGAATCTCCTCCATGAACTTCCTGTATGAATCTCCATGAATCTCCATGCATCTCCATGAATCTCCATGAATCTCCATGAACCTCCTCCATGTATCTCCATGAATCTACATGAATCTCCATGAATCTCCATGAATCTCCTCCATGAATCTCCATGAATCACCATGAATCTCCTTCATCAATCTCCACGAATCTCCATGAATCTCCATGAATCTCCATGTATCTCCATGAATCTCCATGAATATCCATGAATCTTCATGAATCTCCTCCATGAATCTTCTTGAATCTTCATGAATCTCCATGCATCTCCATGAATCTCCATGAATCTCCATGAACCTCCTCCATGAATCTCCATGAATCTCCATGAATATCCTCCATGAATCTCCATGAATCTCCATGAATCTCCATGAATCTCCTTTATCAATCTGCACGAATCTCCATGAATCTACATGAATCTCCATGAATGTCCATGAATCTCCATGAATCTCCATGAATATCCATGAATATCCATGAATCTCCATGAATCTCCATGAATCTCCATGTATCTCCATGAATCTACATGAATCTCCATGAATCTCCATGAATCTCCTCGATGAATCTCCATGAATCTTCATGAATCTCCTGATCCATGAACCTCTATGAATCTCCATGAATCTCCATGAATATCCTCTATGCATCTCCATGTATCTCCATGAATGTCCATGAATCTCGTCCATGAATCTTCTGTATGAATCTCCTTGAATCTCCATGAATCTCCATGAATCTCCTTCATCAATCTCCACGAATCTCCATGAATCTCCATGATTCTCCATGAATCTCCATGAATCTCCTCCATGAATCTCCATGAATCTCCAATAATCTCCTCCATGAATCTCCATGAATCTCCATGAATCTAGATGAATCTCCATGAATATCCTCCATGAATATCCACGAATCTTCATGAATCTCCTGATCCATGAACCTCTATGAATCTCCATGAATCTCCATGAAGATCCTCCATGAATCTCCATGAATCTCCATGAATGTCCATGAATCTCCTCCATGAACTTCCTGTATGAATCTCCATGAATCTCCATGCATCTCCATGAATCTCCATGAATCTCCATGAACCTCCTCCATGAATCTCCATGAATCTCCATGAATCTACATGAATATCCATGAATCTCCATGAATCTCCTCCATGAATCTCCATGAATCACCTCCATGAATCTCCATGAATCTCCATGACTCTAAATGAATCTCCTTGAATCTCCATGAATCTCCATGAATATCCTCCATGAATCTCCATGTATCTCCATGAATGTCCATGAATCTCCTCCATGAATCTTCTGTATGAATCTCCATGAATCTCCATGAATATCCATGAATCTCCATGAATCTCCATGAATCTTCTTCATCAATCTCCACGAATCTCCATGAATCTCCATGATTCTCCATGAATCTCCATGAATCTCCTCCATGAATCTCCATGAATCTCCAAGAATCTCCTCCATGAATCTCCATGAATCTCCATGAATCTACATGAATCTCCATGTATCTCCATGAATCTACATGAATCTCCATGAATCTCCATGAATCTCCTCCATGAATCTCCATGAATCACCATGAATCTCCTTCATCAATCTCCACGAATCTCCATGAATCTCCATGAATCTCCATGAATCTCCATGAATCTCCATGAATCTCCATGAATCTCCATGATATCCTGAATGGATCTTCATGAATCTCCATGAATATCCATGCATCTCCATGAATCTCCATGTATCTCCATGAATCTACATGAATCTCCATGAATCTCCTTCATCAATCTCCACGAATCTCCACGAATCTCCATGAATGTCAATGAATCTCCTCCATGAATTTCCTGTATGAATCTCCATGAATCTCCATGCATCTCCATGAATCTCCATGAATCTCCATGAACCTCCTCCATGAATCTAAATGAATCTCCATGAATCTACATGAATATCCATGAATCTCCATGAATCTCCTCCATGAATCTCCATGAATCACCTCCATGAATCTCCATGAATCTCCATGACTCTAAATGAATCTCCTTGAATCTCCATGAATCTCCATAAATCTCCAAGAATCTCCGAGAATCTCCATGAATCTCCATGAATCTCCATGAATCTCCTCCATGAATCTCCATGAATCTCCAAGAATCTCCTCCATGAATCTCCATGAATCTCCATGAATCTCCATGTATCTCCATGAATCTACATGAATCTCCATGAATCTCAATGAACCTCCTCGATGAATCTCCATGAATCTCCATGAATATCCATGAATATCCATGAATCTCCATGAATCTCCATGAATCTCCATGAATCTCCATGAATATCCATGAATATCCATGAATCTCCATGTATCTCCATGTATCTCCATGAATATCCATGAATCTTCATGAATCTCCTCCATGAATCTTCATGAATCTCCATGAATCTCCATGCATCTCCATGAATCTCCATGAATCTCCATGAACCTCCTCCATGAATCTCCATGAATCTCCATGAATATCCTCCATGAATCTCCATGAATCTCCATGAAGCTCCATGAATCTCCTTCATCAATCTCCACGAATCTCCATGAATCTACATCAATCTCCATGTATCTCCATGAATCTACATGAATCTCCATGAATCTCCATGAATCTCCACGAATCTCCATGATATCCGGTATGAATCTTCATGAATCTCCATGAATCTCCATGCATCTCCATGAATCTCCATGAATCTCCATGAATCTCCATGAATATCCATGAATATCCATGAATCTCCATGTATCTCCATGTATCTCCATGAATCTCCATGAATCTCCATGAATCTCCATGTATCTCCATGAATCTACATGAATCTCCATGAATCTCCATGAATCTCCACGAATCTCCATGATATCCGGTATGAATCTTCATGAATCTCCATGAATCTCCATGCATCTCCATGAATCTCCATGAATCTCCATGAATCTCCATGAACCTCCTCCATGAATCTCCATGAATCTCCTCCATAAATCTCCATGAATCACCATGAATCTCCTTCATCAATCTCCACGAATCTCCATGTATCTCCATGAATCTCCATGAATCTTCATGAATATCCATGAATCTCCATGAATCTCCTCCATGAATCTCCATGAATCACCATGAATCTCCATGAACCTCCTCCATGAATCTCCATGAATCTCTATGAATATCCATGAACCTCCTCCATGAATCTCCATGAATCTCCATGTATCTCCATGTATCTCCATGAATCTCCATGAATATCCATGAATCTTCATGAATCTCCTCCATGAATCTTCATGAATCTCCATGAATCTCCATGCATCTCCATGAATCTCCATGAATCTCCATGAATCTACATGAATCTCCATGAATCTCCATGAATCTCCTCCATGAATCTCCATGAATCACCATGAATCTCCTTCATCAATCTCCACGAATCTCCATGAATCTCCATGAATCTCCATGTATCTCCATGAATCTCCATGAATATCCATGAATCTTCATGAATCTTCTCCATGAATCTTCTTGAATCTTCATGAATCTCCATGCATCTCCATGAAGCTCCATGAATCTCCATGAACCTCCTCCATGAATCTCCATGAATCTCCATGAATCTCCATGAATCTCCTTCATCAATCTCCACGAATCTCCATGAATCTACATGAATCTCCATGAATCTCCATGAATCTCCATGAATCTCCATGAATATCCATGAATATCCATGAATCTCCATGAATCTCCATGAATCTCCATGTATCTCCATGAATCTACATGAATCTCCATGAATCTCCATGAATCTCCTCGATGAATCTCCATGAATCTTCATGAATCTCCTGATCCATGAACCTCTATGAATCTCCATGAATCTCCATGAATATCCTCTATGAATCTCCATGTATCTCCATGAATGTCCATGAATCTTCTGTATGAATCTCCTTGAATCTCCATGAATCTCCATGAATCTCCTTCATCAATCTCCACGAATCTCCATGAATCTCCATGATTCTCCATGAATCTCCATGAATCTCCTATATGAATCTCCATGAATCTCCATGAATCTCCATGAATATCCATGAATATCCATGAATCTCCATGTATCTCCATGAATCTCCATGAATATCCATGAATCTTCATGAATCTCGTCCATGAATCTTCATGAATCTCCATGAATCTCCATGCATCTCCATGAATCTCCATGAATCTCCATGAACCTCCTCCATGAATCTCCATGAATCTCCATGAATATCCTCCATGAATCTCCATGAATCTCCATGAATCTCCATGAATCTCCTTCATCAATCTCCACGAATCTCCATGAATCTACATGAATCTCCATGAATCTCCATGAATCTCCATGAATCTCCATGAATATCCATGAATATCCATGAATCTCCATGTATCTCCATGTATCTCCATGAATCTCCATGAATCTCCATGAATCTCCATGTATCTCCATGAATCTCCATGTATCTCCATGAATCTACATGAATCTCCATGAATCTCCATGAATCTCCTCCATGAATCTCCATGAATCACCATGAATCTCCATGAACCTCCTCCATGAATCTCCATGAATCTCTATGAATATCCATGAACCTCCTCCATGAATCTCCATGAATCTCCATGTATCTCCATGTATCTCCATGAATCTCCATGAATATCCATGAATCTTCATGAATCTCCTCCATGAATCTTCATGAATCTCCATGAATCTCCATGCATCTCCATGAATCTCCATGAATCTCCATGAATCTACATGAATCTCCATGAATCTCCATGAATCTCCTCCATGAATCTCCATGAATCACCATGAATCTCCTTCATCAATCTCCACGAATCTCCATGAATCTCCATGAATCTCCATGTATCTCCATGAATCTCCATGAATATCCATGAATCTTCATGAATCTTCTCCATGAATCTTCTTGAATCTTCATGAATCTCCATGCATCTCCATGAAGCTCCATGAATCTCCATGAACCTCCTCCATGAATCTCCATGAATCTCCATGAATCTCCATGAATCTCCTTCATCAATCTCCACGAATCTCCATGAATCTACATGAATCTCCATGAATCTCCATGAATCTCCATGAATCTCCATGAATATCCATGAATATCCATGAATCTCCATGAATCTCCATGAATCTCCATGTATCTCCATGAATCTACATGAATCTCCATGAATCTCCATGAATCTCCTCGATGAATCTCCATGAATCTTCATGAATCTCCTGATCCATGAACCTCTATGAATCTCCATGAATCTCCATGAATATCCTCTATGAATCTCCATGTATCTCCATGAATGTCCATGAATCTTCTGTATGAATCTCCTTGAATCTCCATGAATCTCCATGAATCTCCTTCATCAATCTCCACGAATCTCCATGAATCTCCATGATTCTCCATGAATCTCCATGAATCTCCTATATGAATCTCCATGAATCTCCATGAATCTCCATGAATATCCATGAATATCCATGAATCTCCATGTATCTCCATGAATCTCCATGAATATCCATGAATCTTCATGAATCTCGTCCATGAATCTTCATGAATCTCCATGAATCTCCATGCATCTCCATGAATCTCCATGAATCTCCATGAACCTCCTCCATGAATCTCCATGAATCTCCATGAATATCCTCCATGAATCTCCATGAATCTCCATGAATCTCCATGAATCTCCTTCATCAATCTCCACGAATCTCCATGAATCTACATGAATCTCCATGAATCTCCATGAATCTCCATGAATCTCCATGAATATCCATGAATATCCATGAATCTCCATGTATCTCCATGTATCTCCATGAATCTCCATGAATCTCCATGAATCTCCATGTATCTCCATGAATCTACATGAATCTCCATTAATCTCTATTAATCTTCACGAATCTCCATGATATCCGGTATGAATCTTCATGAATCTCCATGAATCTCCATGCATCTCCATGAATCTCCATGAATCTCCATGAAACTCCATGAACCTCCTCCATGAATCTCCATGAATCTCCTCCATGAATCTCCATGAATCACCATGAATCTCCTTCATCAATCTCCACGAATCTCCATGTATTACCATGAATCTCCATGAATCTTCATGAATATCCATGAATCTTCATGAATCTCCTCCATGAATCTTCATGAATCTCCATGAATCTCCATGCATCTCCATGAATCTCCATGAATCTCCATGAACCTCCTCCATGAATCTCCATGAATCTCCATGAATATCCTCCATGAATCTCCATGAATCTCCATGAATCTCCATGTATCTCCATGAATCTACATGAATCTCCATGAATCTCCATGAATCTCCTCCATGAATCTCCATGAATCACCATGAATCTCCATGAACCTCCTCCATGAATCTCCATGAATCTCTATGAATATCCATGAACCTCCTCCATGAATCTCCATGAATCTCCATGTATCTCCATGTATCTCCATGAATCTCCATGAATATCCATGAATCTTCATGAATCTCCTCCATGAATCTTCATGAATCTCCATGAATCTCCATGCATCTCCATGAATCTCCATGAATCTCCATGAACCTCCTCCATGAATCTCCATGAATCTCCATGAATCTCCATGAATCTCCATGAATCTCCATGTATCTCCATGAATCTACATGAATCTCCATGAATCTCCATGAATCTCCTCCATGAATCTCCATGAATCACCATGAATCTCCTTCATCAATCTCCACGAATCTCCATGAATCTCCATGAATCTCCATGTATCTCCATGAATCTCCATGAATATCCATGAATCTTCATGAATCTCCTCCATGAATCTTCTTGAATCTTCATGAATCTCCATGCATCTCCATGAATCTCCACGAATCTCCATGAATCTACATGAATCTCCATGAATGTCCATGAATCTCCATGAATCTCCATGAATATCCATGAATATCCATGAATCTCCATGAATCTCCATGAATCTCCATGTATCTCCATGAATCTACATGAATCTCCATGAATCTCCATGAATCTCCTCGATGAATCTCCATGAATCTTCATGAATCTCCTGATCCATGAACCTCTATGAATCTCCATGAATCTCCATGAATATCCTCTATGAATCTCCATGTATCTCCATGAATGTCCATGAATCTCGTCCATGAATCTTCTGTATGAATCTCCTTGAATCTCCATGAATCTCCATGAATCTCCTTCATCAATCTCCACGAATCTCCATGAATCTCCATGATTCTCCATGAATCTCCATGAATCTCCTCCATGAATCTCCATGAATCTCCAATAATCTCCTCCATGAATCTCCATGAATCTCCATGAATCTACATGAATCTCCATGAATATCCTCCATGAATATCCACGAATCTTCATGAATCTCCTGATCCATGAACCTCTATGAATCTCCATGAATCTCCATGAAGATCCTCCATGAATCTCCATGAATCTCCATGAATGTCCATGAATCTCCTCCATGAATTTCCTGTATGAATCTCCATGAATCTCCATGCATCTCCATGAATCTCCATGAATCTCCATGAACCTCCTCCATGAATCTCCATGAATCTCCATGAATCTACATGAATATCCATGAATCTCAATGAATCTCCTCCATGAATCTCCATGAATCACCTCCATGAATCTCCATGAATCTCCATGACTCTAAATGAATCTCCTTGAATCTCCATGAATCTCCATAAATCTCCAAGAATCTCCGTGATCTCCATGAATCTCCATGAATCTCCATGAATCTCCTCCATGAATCTCCATGAATCTCCAAGAATCTCCTCCATGAATCTCCATGAATCTCCATGTATCTCCATGAATCTACATGAATCTCCATGAATCTCAATGAACCTCCTCGATGAATCTCCACGAATCTCCATGAATATCCATGAATCTCCATGAATCTCCATGAATCTCCATGTATCTCCATGAATCTACATGAATCTCCATGAATCTCCATGAATCTCCTCGATGAATCTTCATGAATCTTCATGCATCTCCTGATCCATCAACCTCTATGAATCTCCATGAATCTCCATGAATATCCTCCATGAATCTCCATGTATCTCCATGAATGTCCATGAATCTCCTCCATGAATCTTCTGTATGAATCTCCATGAATCTCCATGAATATCCATGAATCTCCATGAATCTCCATGAATCTCCTTCATCAATCTCCACGAATCTCCATGAATCTCCATGATTCTCCATGAATCTCCATGAATCTCCTCCATGAATCTCCATGAATCTCCAAGAATCTCCTCCATGAATCTCCATGAATCTCCATGAATCTACATGAATCTCCATGTATCTCCATGAATCTACATGAAACTCCATGAATCTCCATGAATCTCCTCCATGAATCTCCATGAATCACCATGAATCTCCTTCATCAATCTCCACGAATTTCCATGAATCTCCATGAATCTCCATGAATCTCCATGAATCTCCATGAATCTCCATGAATCTCCATGATATCCTGAATGGATCTTCATGAATCTCCATGAATCTCCATGCATCTCCATGAATCTCCATGTATCTCCATGAATCTACATGAATCTCCATGAATCTCCTTCATCAATCTCCACGAATCTCCACGAATCTCCATGAATCTCCATGAATCTCCATGAATCTCCATGAATCTCCTCCATGAATCTCCATGAATCTCCATGATATCCTGTATGAATCTTCATGAATCTCCATGAATCTCCATGCATCTCCATGAATCTCCATGAATCTCCATGAACCTCCTCCATGAATCTCCATGAATCTCCATGAATCTACATGAATCTCCATGAATCTCCATGAATCTCCTCCATGAATCTCCATGAATCTCCTCCATGAATATCCATGAATCTCCATGAATGTCTATGAATCTCCATGACTCTAAATGAATCTCCTTGAATCTCCATGAATCTCCATAAATCTCCAAGAATCTCCGTGAATCTCCATGAATCTCCATGAATCTCCATGAATCTCCTCCATGAATCTCCATGAATCTCCAAGAATCTCCTCCATGAATCTCCATGAATCTCCATGAATCTCCATGTATCTCCATGAATCTACATGAATCTCCATGAATCTCAATGAACCTCCTCGATGAATCTCCATGAATCTCCATGAATATCCATGAATCTCCATGAATCTCCATGAATCTCCATGTATCTCCATGAATCTACATGAATCTCCATGAATCTCCATGAATCTTCATGAATATCCTGATCCATGAACCTCTATGAATCTCCATGAATCTCCATGAATATCCTCCATGAATCTCCATGTATCTCCATGAATGTCCATGAATCTCCTCCATGAATCTTCTGTATGAATCTCCATGAATCTCCATGAATCTCCATGAATCTCCTTCATCAATCTCCACGAATCTCCATAAATCTCCATGATTCTCCATGAATCTCCATGAATCTCCTCCATGAATCTCCATGAATCTCCAAGAATCTCCTCCATGAATCTCCATGAATCTCCATGAATCTCCATGAATCTACATGAATCTCCATGAATATTCTCCATGAATATCCACGAATCTTGATGAATCTCCTGATCCATGAACCTCTATGAATCTCCATGAATCTCCATGAAGATCCTCCATGAATCTCCATGAATCTCCATGAATGTCCATGAATCTCCTCCATGAATTTCCTGTATGAATCTCCATGAATCTCCATGCATCTCCATGAATCTCCATGAATCTCCATGAACCTCCTCCATGAATCTCCATGAATCTCCATGAATCTACATGAATATCCATGAATCTCCATGAATCTCCTCCATGAATCTCCATGAATCACCTCCATGAATCTCCATGAATCTCCATGAATGTCTATGAATCTCCATGACTCTAAATGAATCTCCTTGAATCTCCATGAATCTCCATAAATCTCCAAAAATCTCCGTGAATCTCCATGAATCTCCATGAATCTCCATGAATCTCCATGAATCACCTCCATGAATCTCCATGAATCTCCATGAATGTCTATGAATCTCCATGACTCTCCATGAATATCCATGAATATCCATGAATCTCCATGAATCTCCATGAATCTCCATGTATCTCCATGAATCTACATGAATCTCCATGAATCTCCATGAATCTCCTCGATGAATCTCCATGAATCTTCATGAATCTCCTGATCCATGAACCTCTATGAATCTCCATGAATCTCCATGAATATCCTCTATGAATCTCCATGTATCTCCATGAATGTCCATGAATCTCGTCCATGAATCTTCTGTATGAATCTCCTTGAATCTCCATGAATCTCCATGAATCTCCTTCATCAATCTCCACGAATCTCCATGAATCTCCATGATTCTCCATGAATCTCCATGAATCTCCTCCATGAATCTCCATGAATCTCCAATAATCTCCTCCATGAATCTCCATGAATCTCCATGAATCTACATGAATCTCCATGAATATCCTCCATGAATATCCACGAATCTTCATGAATCTCCTGATCCATGAACCTCTATGAATCTCCATGAATCTCCATGAAGATCCTCCATGAATCTCCATGAATCTCCATGAATGTCCATGAATCTCCTCCATGAATTTCCTGTATGAATCTCCATGAATCTCCATGCATCTCCATGAATCTCCATGAATCTCCATGAACCTCCTCCATGAATCTCCATGAATCTCCATGAATCTACATGAATATCCATGAATCTCCATGAATCTCCTCCATGAATCTCCATGAATCACCTCCATGAATCTCCATGAATCTCCATGACTCTAAATGAATCTCCTTGAATCTCCATGAATCTCCATAAATCTCCATGAATCTCCATGAATCTCTATGAATATCCATGAACCTCCTCCATGAATCTCCATGAATCTCCATGTATCTCCATGTATCTCCATGAATCTCCATGAATATCCATGAATCTTCATGAATCTCCTCCATGAATCTTCATGAATCTCCATGAATCTCCATGCATCTCCATGAATCTCCATGAATCTCCATGAACCTCCTCCATGAATCTCCATGAATCTCCATGAATCTCCATGAATCTCCATGAATCTCCATGTATCTCCATGAATCTACATGAATCTCCATGAATCTCCATGAATCTCCTCCATGAATCTCCATGAATCACCATGAATCTCCTTCATCAATCTCCACGAATCTCCATGAATCTCCATGAATCTCCATGTATCTCCATGAATCTCCATGAATATCCATGAATCTTCATGAATCTCCTCCATGAATCTTCTTGAATCTTCATGAATCTCCATGCATCTCCATGAATCTCCATGAATCTCCATGAACCTCCTCCATGAATCTCCATGAATCTCCATGAATCTCCATGAATCTCCATGAATCTCCATGAATCTCCTTTATCAATCTCCACGAATCTCCATGAATCTACATGAATCTCCATGAATGTCCATGAATCTCCATGAATCTCCATGAATATCCATGAATATCCATGAATCTCCATGAATCTCCATGAATCTCCATGTATCTCCATGAATCTACATGAATCTCCATGAATCTCCATGAATCTTCATGAATCTCCTGATCCATGAACCTCTATGAATCTCCATGAATCTCCATGAATATCCTCTATGAATCTCCATGTATCTCCATGTATCTCCATGAATCTCCATGAATCTCCATGAATCTCCATGTATCTCCATGAATCTACATGAATCTCCATGAATCTCCATGAATCTCCACGAATCTCTATGATATCCGGTATGAATCTTCATGAATCTCCATGAATCTCCATGCATCTCCATGAATCTCCATGAATCTCCATGAATCTCCATGAACCTCCTCCATGAATCTCCATGAATCTCCTCCATGAATCTCCATGAATCACCATGAATCTCCTTCATCAATCTCCACGAATCTCCATGTATCTCCATGAATCTCCATGAATCTTCATGAATATCCATGAATCTTCATGAATCTCCTCCATGAATCTTCATGAATCTCCATGAATCTCCATGCATCTCCATGAATCTCCATGAATCTCCATGAACCTCCTCACTGAATCTCCATGAATCTCCATGAATATCCTCCATGAATCTCCATGAATCTCCATGAATCTCCATGTATCTCCATGAATCTACATGAATCTCCATGAATCTCCATGAATCTCCTCCATGAATCTCCATGAATCACCATGAATCTCCATGAACCTCCTCCATGAATCTCCATGAATCTCTATGAATATCCATGAACCTCCTCCATGAATCTCCATGAATCTCCATGTATCTCCATGTATCTCCATGAATCTCCATGAATATCCATGAATCTTCATGAATCTCCTCCATGAATCTTCATGAATCTCCATGAATCTCCATGCATCTCCATGAATCTCCATGAATCTCCATGAACCTCCTCCATGAATCTCCATGAATCTCCATGAATATCCTCCATGAATCTCCATGAATCTCCATGAATCTCCATGTATCTCCATGAATCTACATGAATCTCCATGAATCTCCATGAATCTCCTCCATGAATCTCCATGAATCACCATGAATCTCCTTCATCAATCTCCACGAATCTCCATGAATCTCCATGAATCTCCATGTATCTCCATGAATCTCCATGAATATCCATGAATCTTCATGAATCTTCTCCATGAATCTTCTTGAATCTTCATGAATCTCCATGCATCTCCATGAAGCTCCATGAATCTCCATGAACCTCCTCCATGAATCTCCATGAATCTCCATGAATCTCCATGAATCTCCTTCATCAATCTCCACGAATCTCCATGAATCTACATGAATCTCCATGAATCTCCATGAATCTCCATGAATCTCCATGAATATCCATGAATATCCATGAATCTCCATGAATCTCCATGAATCTCCATGTATCTCCATGAATCTACATGAATCTCCATGAATCTCCATGAATCTCCTCGATGAATCTCCATGAATCTTCATGAATCTCCTGATCCATGAACCTCTATGAATCTCCATGAATCTCCATGTATCTCCATGTATCTCCATGAATCTCCATGAATGTCCATGAATCTTCTGTATGAATCTCCTTGAATCTCCATGAATCTCCATGAATCTCCTTCATCAATCTCCACGAATCTCCATGAATCTCCATGATTCTCCATGAATCTCCATGAATCTCCTATATGAATCTCCATGAATCTCCATGAATCTCCATGAATATCCATGAATATCCATGAATCTCCATGTATCTCCATGAATCTCCATGAATATCCATGAATCTTCATGAATCTCCATGAATCTCCATGTATCTCCATGAATCTACATGAATCTCCATGAATCTCCATGAATCTCCTCCATGAATCTCCATGAATCACCATGAATCTCCTTCATCAATCTCCACGAATCTCCATGAATCTCCATGAATCTCCATGTATCTCCATGAATCTCCATGAATATCCATGAATCTTCATGAATCTCCTCCATGAATCTTCTTGAATCTTCATGAATCTCCATGCATCTCCATGAATCTCCACGAATCTCCATGAATCTACATGAATCTCCATGAATGTCCATGAATCTCCATGAATCTCCATGAATATCCATGAATATCCATGAATCTCCATGAATCTCCATGAATCTCCATGTATCTCCATGAATCTACATGAATCTCCATGAATCTCCATGAATCTCCATGAATCTCCTTCATCAATCTCCACGAATCTCCATGAATCTCCATGATTCTCCATGAATCTCCATGAATCTCCTCCATGAATCTCCATGAATCTCCAATAATCTCCTCCATGAATCTCCATGAATCTCCATGAATCTACATGAATCTCCATGAATATCCTCCATGAATATCCACGAATCTTCATGAATCTCCTGATCCATGAACCTCTATGAATCTCCATGAATCTCCATGAAGATCCTCCATGAATCTCCATGAATCTCCATGAATGTCCATGAATCTCCTCCATGAATTTCCTGTATGAATCTCCATGAATCTCCATGCATCTCCATGAATCTCCATGAATCTCCATGAACCTCCTCCATGAATCTCCATGAATCTCCATGAATCTACATGAATATCCATGAATCTCAATGAATCTCCTCCATGAATCTCCATGAATCACCTCCATGAATCTCCATGAATCTCCATGACTCTAAATGAATCTCCTTGAATCTCCATGAATCTCCATAAATCTCCAAGAATCTCCGTGAATCTCCATGAATCTCCATGAATCTCCATGAATCTCCTCCATGAATCTCCATGAATCTCCAAGAATCTCCTCCATGAATCTCCATGAATCTCCATGTATCTCCATGAATCTACATGAATCTCCATGAATCTCAATGAACCTCCTCGATGAATCTCCACGAATCTCCATGAATATCCATGAATCTCCATGAATCTCCATGAATCTCCATGTATCTCCATGAATCTACATGAATCTCCATGAATATCCTCCATGAATCTCCATGAATCTCCATGAATCTCCATGTATCTCCATGAATCTACATGAATCTCCATGAATCTCCATGAATCTCCTCCATGAATCTCCATGAATCACCATGAATCTCCTTCATCAATCTCCACGAATCTCCATGAATCTCCATGAATCTCCATGTATCTCCATGAATCTCCATGAATATCCATGAATCTTCATGAATCTTCTCCATGAATCTTCTTGAATCTTCATGAATCTCCATGCATCTCCATGAAGCTCCATGAATCTCCATGAACCTCCTCCATGAATCTCCATGAATCTCCATGAATCTCCATGAATCTCCATGAATCTCCTTCATCAATCTCCACGAATCTCCATGAATCTACATGAATCTCCATGAATCTCCATGAATCTCCATGAATCTCCATGAATATCCATGAATATCCATGAATCTCCATGAATCTCCATGAATCTCCATGTATCTCCATGAATCTACATGAATCTCCATGAATCTCCATGAATCTCCTCGATGAATCTCCATGAATCTTCATGAATCTCCTGATCCATGAACCTCTATGAATCTCCATGTATCTCCATGAATCTACATGAATCTCCATGAATCTCCATGAATCTCCTCGATGAATCTCCATGAATCTCCATGAACCTCCTCCATGAATCTCCATGAATCTCCATGAATATCCTCCATGAATCTCCATGAATCTCCATGAATCTCCATGTATCTCCATGAATCTACATGAATCTCCATGAATCTCCATGAATCTCCTCCATGAATCTCCATGAATCACCATGAATCTCCTTCATCAATCTCCACGAATCTCCATGAATCTCCATGAATCTCCATGTATCTCCATGAATCTCCATGAATATCCATGAATCTTCATGAATCTTCTCCATGAATCTTCTTGAATCTTCATGAATCTCCATGCATCTCCATGAAGCTCCATGAATCTCCATGAACCTCCTCCATGAATCTCCATGAATCTCCATGAATCTCCATGAATCTCCTTCATCAATCTCCACGAATCTCCATGAATCTACATGAATCTCCATGAATCTCCATGAATCTCCATGAATCTCCATGAATATCCATGAATATCCATGAATCTCCATGAATCTCCATGAATCTCCATGTATCTCCATGAATCTACATGAATCTCCATGAATCTCCATGAATCTCCTCGATGAATCTCCATGAATCTTCATGAATCTCCTGATCCATGAAACTCTATGAATCTCCATGAATCTCCATGAATATCCTCTATGAATCTCCATGTATCTCCATGAATGTCCATGAATCTTCTGTATGAATCTCCTTGAATCTCCATGAATCTCCATGAATCTCCTTCATCAATCTCCACGAATCTCCATGAATCTCCATGATTCTCCATGAATCTCCATGAATCTCCTATATGAATCTCCATGAATCTCCATGAATCTCCATGAATATCCATGAATATCCATGAATCTCCATGTATCTCCATGAATCTCCATGAATATCCATGAATCTTCATGAATCTCCATGAATCTCCATGTATCTCCATGAATCTACATGAATCTCCATGAATCTCCATGAATCTCCTCCATGAATCTCCATGAATCACCATGAATCTCCTTCATCAATCTCCACGAATCTCCATGAATCTCCATGAATCTCCATGTATCTCCATGAATCTCCATGAATATCCATGAATCTTCATGAATCTCCTCCATGAATCTTCTTGAATCTTCATGAATCTCCATGCATCTCCATGAATCTCCACGAATCTCCATGAATCTACATGAATCTCCATGAATGTCCATGAATCTCCATGAATCTCCATGAATATCCATGAATATCCATGAATCTCCATGAATCTCCATGAATCTCCATGTATCTCCATGAATCTACATGAATCTCCATGAATCTCCATGAATCTCCTCGATGAATCTCCATGAATCTTCATGAATCTCCTGATCCATGAACCTCTATGAATCTCCATGAATCTCCATGAATATCCTCTATGAATCTCCATGTATCTCCATGAATGTCCATGAATCTCGTCCATGAATCTTCTGTATGAATCTCCTTGAATCTCCATGAATCTCCATGAATCTCCTTCATCAATCTCCACGAATCTCCATGAATCTCCATGATTCTCCATGAATCTCCATGAATCTCCTCCATGAATCTCCATGAATCTCCAATAATCTCCTCCATGAATCTCCATGAATCTCCATGAATCTACATGAATCTCCATGAATATCCTCCATGAATATCCACGAATCTTCATGAATCTCCTGATCCATGAACCTCTATGAATCTCCATGAATCTCCATGAAGATCCTCCATGAATCTCCATGAATCTCCATGAATGTCCATGAATCTCCTCCATGAATTTCCTGTATGAATCTCCATGAATCTCCATGCATCTCCATGAATCTCCATGAATCTCCATGAACCTCCTCCATGAATCTCCATGAATCTCCATGAATCTACATGAATATCCATGAATCTCAATGAATCTCCTCCATGAATCTCCATGAATCACCTCCATGAATCTCCATGAATCTCCATGACTCTAAATGAATCTCCTTGAATCTCCATGAATCTCCATAAATCTCCAAGAATCTCCGTGAATCTCCATGAATCTCCATGAATCTCCATGAATCTCCTCCATGAATCTCCATGATTCTCCATGAATCTCCATGAATCTCCTATATGAATCTCCATGAATCTCCATGAATCTCCATGAATATCCATGAATATCCATGAATCTCCATGAATCTCCATGAATATCCATGAATCTTCATGAATCTCCATGAATCTCCATGTATCTCCATGAATCTACATGAATCTCCATGAATCTCCATGAATCTCCTCCATGAATCTCCATGAATCACCATGAATCTCCTTCATCAATCTCCACGAATCTCCATGAATCTCCATGTATCTCCATGAATCTCCATGAATATCCATGAATCTTCATGAATCTCCTCCATGAATCTTCTTGAATCTTCATGAATCTCCATGCATCTCCATGAATCTCCACGAATCTCCATGAATCTACATGAATCTCCATGAATGTCCATGAATCTCCATGAATCTCCATGAATATCCATGAATATCCATGAATCTCCATGAATCTCCATGAATCTCCATGTATCTCCATGAATCTACATGAATCTCCATGAATCTCCATGAATCTCCTCGATGAATCTCCATGAATCTTCATGAATCTCCTGATCCATGAACCTCTATGAATCTCCATGAATCTCCATGAATATCCTCTATGAATCTCCATGTATCTCCATGAATGTCCATGAATCTCGTCCATGAATCTTCTGTATGAATCTCCTTGAATCTCCATGAATCTCCATGAATCTCCTTCATCAATCTCCACGAATCTCCATGAATCTCCATGATTCTCCATGAATCTCCATGAATCTCCTCCATGAATCTCCATGAATCTCCAATAATCTCCTCCATGAATCTCCATGAATCTCCATGAATCTACATGAATCTCCATGAATATCCTCCATGAATATCCACGAATCTTCATGAATCTCCTGATCCATGAACCTCTATGAATCTCCATGAATCTCCATGAAGATCCTCCATGAATCTCCATGAATCTCCATGAATGTCCATGAATCTCCTCCATGAATTTCCTGTATGAATCTCCATGAATCTCCATGCATCTCCATGAATCTCCATGAATCTCCATGAACCTCCTCCATGAATCTCCATGAATCTCCATGAATCTACATGAATATCCATGAATCTCAATGAATCTCCTCCATGAATCTCCATGAATCACCTCCATGAATCTCCATGAATCTCCATGACTCTAAATGAATCTCCTTGAATCTCCATGAATCTCCATAAATCTCCAAGAATCTCCGTGAATCTCCATGAATCTCCATGAATCTCCATGAATCTCCTCCATGAATCTCCATGAATCTCCAAGAATCTCCTCCATGAATCTCCATGAATCTCCATGTATCTCCATGAATCTACATGAATCTCCATGAATCTCAATGAACCTCCTCGATGAATCTCCACGAATCTCCATGAATATCCATGAATCTCCATGAATCTCCATGAATCTCCATGTATCTCCATGAATCTACATGAATCTCCATGAATATCCTCCATGAATCTCCATGAATCTCCATGAATCTCCATGTATCTCCATGAATCTACATGAATCTCCATGAATCTCCATGAATCTCCTCCATGAATCTCCATGAATCACCATGAATCTCCTTCATCAATCTCCACGAATCTCCATGAATCTCCACGAATCTCCATGTATCTCCATGAATCTCCATGAATATCCATGAATCTTCATGAATCTTCTCCATGAATCTTCTTGAATCTTCATGAATCTCCATGCATCTCCATGAAGCTCCATGAATCTCCATGAACCTCCTCCATGAATCTCCATGAATCTCCATGAATCTCCATGAATCTCCATGAATCTCCTTCATCAATCTCCACGAATCTCCATGAATCTACATGAATCTCCATGAATCTCCATGAATCTCCATGAATCTCCATGAATATCCATGAATATCCATGAATCTCCATGAATCTCCATGAATCTCCATGTATCTCCATGAATCTACATGAATCTCCATGAATCTCCATGAATCTCCTCGATGAATCTCCATGAATCTTCATGAATCTCCTGATCCATGAACCTCTATGAATCTCCATGTATCTCCATGAATCTACATGAATCTCCATGAATCTCCATGAATCTCCTCGATGAATCTCCATGAATCTCCATGAACCTCCTCCATGAATCTCCATGAATCTCCATGAATATCCTCCATGAATCTCCATGAATCTCCATGAATCTCCATGTATCTCCATGAATCTACATGAATCTCCATGAATCTCCATGAATCTCCTCCATGAATCTCCATGAATCACCATGAATCTCCTTCATCAATCTCCACGAATCTCCATGAATCTCCATGAATCTCCATGTATCTCCATGAATCTCCATGAATATCCATGAATCTTCATGAATCTTCTCCATGAATCTTCTTGAATCTTCATGAATCTCCATGCATCTCCATGAAGCTCCATGAATCTCCATGAACCTCCTCCATGAATCTCCATGAATCTCCATGAATCTCCATGAATCTCCTTCATCAATCTCCACGAATCTCCATGAATCTACATGAATCTCCATGAATCTCCATGAATCTCCATGAATCTCCATGAATATCCATGAATATCCATGAATCTCCATGAATCTCCATGAATCTCCATGTATCTCCATGAATCTACATGAATCTCCATGAATCTCCATGAATCTCCTCGATGAATCTCCATGAATCTTCATGAATCTCCTGATCCATGAACCTCTATGAATCTCCATGAATCTCCATGAATATCCTCTATGAATCTCCATGTATCTCCATGAATGTCCATGAATCTTCTGTATGAATCTCCTTGAATCTCCATGAATCTCCATGAATCTCCTTCATCAATCTCCACGAATCTCCATGAATCTCCATGATTCTCCATGAATCTCCATGAATCTCCTATATGAATCTCCATGAATCTCCATGAATCTCCATGAATATCCATGAATATCCATGAATCTCCATGTATCTCCATGAATCTCCATGAATATCTATGAATCTTCATGAATCTCCATGAATCTCCATGTATCTCCATGAATCTACATGAATCTCCATGAATCTCCATGAATCTCCTCCATGAATCTCCATGAATCACCATGAATCTCCTTCATCAATCTCCACGAATCTCCATGAATCTCCATGAATCTCCATGTATCTCCATGAATCTCCATGAATATCCATGAATCTTCATGAATCTCCTCCATGAATCTTCTTGAATCTTCATGAATCTCCATGCATCTCCATGAATCTCCACGAATCTCCATGAATCTACATGAATCTCCATGAATGTCCATGAATCTCCATGAATCTCCATGAATATCCATGAATATCCATGAATCTCCATGAATCTCCATGAATCTCCATGTATCTCCATGAATCTACATGAATCTCCATGAATCTCCATGAATCTCCTCGATGAATCTCCATGAATCTTCATGAATCTCCTGATCCATGAACCTCTATGAATCTCCATGAATCTCCATGAATATCCTCTATGAATCTCCATGTATCTCCATGAATGTCCATGAATCTCGTCCATGAATCTTCTGTATGAATCTCCTTGAATCTCCATGAATCTCCATGAATCTCCTTCATCAATCTCCACGAATCTCCATGAATCTCCATGATTCTCCATGAATCTCCATGAATCTCCTCCATGAATCTCCATGAATCTCCAATAATCTCCTCCATGAATCTCCATGAATCTCCATGAATCTACATGAATCTCCATGAATATCCTCCATGAATATCCACGAATCTTCATGAATCTCCTGATCCATGAACCTCTATGAATCTCCATGAATCTCCATGAAGATCCTCCATGAATCTCCATGAATCTCCATGAATGTCCATGAATCTCCTCCATGAATTTCCTGTATGAATCTCCATGAATCTCCATGCATCTCCATGAATCTCCATGAATCTCCATGAACCTCCTCCATGAATCTCCATGAATCTCCATGAATCTACATGAATATCCATGAATCTCAATGAATCTCCTCCATGAATCTCCATGAATCACCTCCATGAATCTCCATGAATCTCCATGACTCTAAATGAATCTCCTTGAATCTCCATGAATCTCCATAAATCTCCAAGAATCTCCGTGAATCTCCATGAATCTCCATGAATCTCCATGAATCTCCTCCATGAATCTCCATGAATCTCCAAGAATCTCCTCCATGAATCTCCATGAATCTCCATGTATCTCCATGAATCTACATGAATCTCCATGAATCTCAATGAACCTCCTCGATGAATCTCCACGAATCTCCATGAATATCCATGAATCTCCATGAATCTCCATGAATCTCCATGTATCTCCATGAATCTACATGAATCTCCATGAATCTCCATGAATCTCCTCGATGAATCTTCATGAATCTTCATGCATCTCCTGATCCATCAACCTCTATGAATCTCCATGAATCTCCATGAATATCCTCCATGAATCTCCATGTATCTCCATGAATGTCCATGAATCTCCTCCATGAATCTTCTGTATGAATCTCCATGAATCTCCATGAATATCCATGAATCTCCATGAATCTCCATGAATCTCCTTCATCAATCTCCACGAATCTCCATGAATCTCCATGATTCTCCATGAATCTCCATGAATCTCCTCCATGAATCTCCATGAATCTCCAAGAATCTCCTCCATGAATCTCCATGAATCTCCATGAATCTACATGAATCTCCATGTATCTCCATGAATCTACATGAATCTCCATGAATCTCCATGAATCTCCTCCATGAATCTCCATGAATCACCATGAATCTCCTTCATCAATCTCCACGAATTTCCATGAATCTCCATGAATCTCCATGAATCTCCATGAATCTCCATGAATCTCCATGAATCTCCATGATATCCTGAATGGATCTTCATGAATCTCCATGAATCTCCATGCATCTCCATGAATCTCCATGTATCTCCATGAATCTACATGAATCTCCATGAATCTCCTTCATCAATCTCCACGAATCTCCACGAATCTCCATGAATCTCCATGAATCTCCATGAATCTCCATGAATCTCCTCCATGAATCTCCATGAATCTCCATGATATCCTGTATGAATCTTCATGAATCTCCATGAATCTCCATGCATCTCCATGAATCTCCATGAATCTCCATGAACCTCCTCCATGAATCTCCATGAATCTCCATGAATCTACATGAATCTCCATGAATCTCCATGAATCTCCTCCATGAATCTCCATGAATCTCCTCCATGAATATCCATGAATCTCCATGAATGTCTATGAATCTCCATGACTCTAAATGAATCTCCTTGAATCTCCATGAATCTCCATAAATCTCCAAGAATCTCCGTGAATCTCCATGAATCTCCATGAATCTCCATGAATCTCCTCCATGAATCTCCATGAATCTCCAAGAATCTCCTCCATGAATCTCCATGAATCTCCATGAATCTCCATGTATCTCCATGAATCTACATGAATCTCCATGAATCTCAATGAACCTCCTCGATGAATCTCCATGAATCTCCATGAATATCCATGAATCTCCATGAATCTCCATGAATCTCCATGTATCTCCATGAATCTACATGAATCTCCATGAATCTCCATGAATCTTCATGAATATCCTGATCCATGAACCTCTATGAATCTCCATGAATCTCCATGAATATCCTCCATGAATCTCCATGTATCTCCATGAATGTCCATGAATCTCCTCCATGAATCTTCTGTATGAATCTCCATGAATCTCCATGAATCTCCATGAATCTCCTTCATCAATCTCCACGAATCTCCATAAATCTCCATGATTCTCCATGAATCTCCATGAATCTCCTCCATGAATCTCCATGAATCTCCAAGAATCTCCTCCATGAATCTCCATGAATCTCCATGAATCTCCATGAATCTACATGAATCTCCATGAATATTCTCCATGAATATCCACGAATCTTGATGAATCTCCTGATCCATGAACCTCTATGAATCTCCATGAATCTCCATGAAGATCCTCCATGAATCTCCATGAATCTCCATGAATGTCCATGAATCTCCTCCATGAATTTCCTGTATGAATCTCCATGAATCTCCATGCATCTCCATGAATCTCCATGAATCTCCATGAACCTCCTCCATGAATCTCCATGAATCTCCATGAATCTACATGAATATCCATGAATCTCCATGAATCTCCTCCATGAATCTCCATGAATCACCTCCATGAATCTCCATGAATCTCCATGAATGTCTATGAATCTCCATGACTCTAAATGAATCTCCTTGAATCTCCATGAATCTCCATAAATCTCCAAAAATCTCCGTGAATCTCCATGAATCTCCATGAATCTCCATGAATCTCCATGAATCACCTCCATGAATCTCCATGAATCTCCATGAATGTCTATGAATCTCCATGACTCTCCATGAATATCCATGAATATCCATGAATCTCCATGAATCTCCATGAATCTCCATGTATCTCCATGAATCTACATGAATCTCCATGAATCTCCATGAATCTCCTCGATGAATCTCCATGAATCTTCATGAATCTCCTGATCCATGAACCTCTATGAATCTCCATGAATCTCCATGAATATCCTCTATGAATCTCCATGTATCTCCATGAATGTCCATGAATCTCGTCCATGAATCTTCTGTATGAATCTCCTTGAATCTCCATGAATCTCCATGAATCTCCTTCATCAATCTCCACGAATCTCCATGAATCTCCATGATTCTCCATGAATCTCCATGAATCTCCTCCATGAATCTCCATGAATCTCCAATAATCTCCTCCATGAATCTCCATGAATCTCCATGAATCTACATGAATCTCCATGAATATCCTCCATGAATATCCACGAATCTTCATGAATCTCCTGATCCATGAACCTCTATGAATCTCCATGAATCTCCATGAAGATCCTCCATGAATCTCCATGAATCTCCATGAATGTCCATGAATCTCCTCCATGAATTTCCTGTATGAATCTCCATGAATCTCCATGCATCTCCATGAATCTCCATGAATCTCCATGAACCTCCTCCATGAATCTCCATGAATCTCCATGAATCTACATGAATATCCATGAATCTCCATGAATCTCCTCCATGAATCTCCATGAATCACCTCCATGAATCTCCATGAATCTCCATGACTCTAAATGAATCTCCTTGAATCTCCATGAATCTCCATAAATCTCCATGAATCTCCATGAATCTCTATGAATATCCATGAACCTCCTCCATGAATCTCCATGAATCTCCATGTATCTCCATGTATCTCCATGAATCTCCATGAATATCCATGAATCTTCATGAATCTCCTCCATGAATCTTCATGAATCTCCATGAATCTCCATGCATCTCCATGAATCTCCATGAATCTCCATGAACCTCCTCCATGAATCTCCATGAATCTCCATGAATCTCCATGAATCTCCATGAATCTCCATGTATCTCCATGAATCTACATGAATCTCCATGAATCTCCATGAATCTCCTCCATGAATCTCCATGAATCACCATGAATCTCCTTCATCAATCTCCACGAATCTCCATGAATCTCCATGAATCTCCATGTATCTCCATGAATCTCCATGAATATCCATGAATCTTCATGAATCTCCTCCATGAATCTTCTTGAATCTTCATGAATCTTCATGCATCTCCATGAATCTCCATGAATCTCCATGAACCTCCTCCATGAATCTCCATGAATCTCCATGAATCTCCATGAATCTCCATGAATCTCCATGAATCTCCTTTATCAATCTCCACGAATCTCCATGAATCTACATGAATCTCCATGAATGTCCATGAATCTCCATGAATCTCCATGAATATCCATGAATATCCATGAATCTCCATGAATCTCCATGAATCTCCATGTATCTCCATGAATCTACATGAATCTCCATGAATCTCCATGAATCTTCATGAATCTCCTGATCCATGAACCTCTATGAATCTCCATGAATCTCCATGAATATCCTCTATGAATCTCCATGTATCTCCATGTATCTCCATGAATCTCCATGAATCTCCATGAATCTCCATGTATCTCCATGAATCTACATGAATCTCCATGAATCTCCATGAATCTCCACGAATCTCCATGATATCCGGTATGAATCTTCATGAATCTCCATGAATCTCCATGCATCTCCATGAATCTCCATGAATCTCCATGAATCTCCATGAACCTCCTCCATGAATCTCCATGAATCTCCTCCATGAATCTCCATGAATCACCATGAATCTCCTTCATCAATCTCCACGAATCTCCATGTATCTCCATGAATCTCCATGAATCTTCATGAATATCCATGAATCTTCATGAATCTCCTCCATGAATCTTCATGAATCTCCATGAATCTCCATGCATCTCCATGAATCTCCATGAATCTCCATGAACCTCCTCACTGAATCTCCATGAATCTCCATGAATATCCTCCATGAATCTCCATGAATCTCCATGAATCTCCATGTATCTCCATGAATCTACATGAATCTCCATGAATCTCCATGAATCTCCTCCATGAATCTCCATGAATCACCATGAATCTCCATGAACCTCCTCCATGAATCTCCATGAATCTCTATGAATATCCATGAACCTCCTCCATGAATCTCCATGAATCTCCATGTATCTCCATGTATCTCCATGAATCTCCATGAATATCCATGAATCTTCATGAATCTCCTCCATGAATCTTCATGAATCTCCATGAATCTCCATGCATCTCCATGAATCTCCATGAATCTCCATGAACCTCCTCCATGAATCTCCATGAATCTCCATGAATATCCTCCATGAATCTCCATGAATCTCCATGAATCTCCATGTATCTCCATGAATCTACATGAATCTCCATGAATCTCCATGAATCTCCTCCATGAATCTCCATGAATCACCATGAATCTCCTTCATCAATCTCCACGAATCTCCATGAATCTTCTTGAATCTTCATGAATCTCCATGCATCTCCATGAAGCTCCATGAATCTCCATGAACCTCCTCCATGAATCTCCATGAATCTCCATGAATCTCCATGAATCTCCTTCATCAATCTCCACGAATCTCCATGAATCTACATGAATCTCCATGAATCTCCATGAATCTCCATGAATCTCCATGAATATCCATGAATATCCATGAATCTCCATGAATCTCCATGAATCTCCATGTATCTCCATGAATCTACATGAATCTCCATGAATCTCCATGAATCTCCTCGATGAATCTCCATGAATCTTCATGAATCTCCTGATCCATGAACCTCTATGAATCTCCATGAATCTCCATGAATATCCTCTATGAATCTCCATGTATCTCCATGAATGTCCATGAATCTTCTGTATGAATCTCCTTGAATCTCCATGAATCTCCATGAATCTCCTTCATCAATCTCCACGAATCTCCATGAATCTCCATGATTCTCCATGAATCTCCATGAATCTCCTATATGAATCTCCATGAATCTCCATGAATCTCCATGAATATCCATGAATATCCATGAATCTCCATGTATCTCCATGAATCTCCATGAATATCCATGAATCTTCATGAATCTCGTCCATGAATCTTCATGAATCTCCATGAATCTCCATGCATCTCCATGAATCTCCATGAATCTCCATGAACCTCCTCCATGAATCTCCATGAATCTCCATGAATATCCTCCATGAATCTCCATGAATCTCCATGAATCTCCATGAATCTCCTTCATCAATCTCCACGAATCTCCATGAATCTACATGAATCTCCATGAATCTCCATGAATCTCCATGAATCTCCATGAATATCCATGAATATCCATGAATCTCCATGTATCTCCATGTATCTCCATGAATCTCCATGAATCTCCATGAATCTCCATGTATCTCCATGAATCTACATGAATCTCCATTAATCTCTATTAATCTTCACGAATCTCCATGATATCCGGTATGAATCTTCATGAATCTCCATGAATCTCCATGCATCTCCATGAATCTCCATGAATCTCCATGAATCTCCATGAACCTCCTCCATGAATCTCCATGAATCTCCTCCATGAATCTCCATGAATCACCATGAATCTCCTTCATCAATCTCCACGAATCTCCATGTATTACCATGAATCTCCATGAATCTTCATGAATATCCATGAATCTACATGAATCTCCTCCATGAATCTTCATGAATCTCCATGAATCTCCATGCATCTCCATGAATCTCCATGAATCTCCATGAACCTCCTCCATGAATCTCCATGAACCTCCTCCATGAATCTCCATGAATCTCTATGAATATCCATGAACCTCCTCCATGAATCTCCATGAATCTCCATGTATCTCCATGTATCTCCATGAATCTCCATGAATATCCATGAATCTTCATGAATCTCCTCCATGAATCTTCATGAATCTCCATGAATCTCCATGCATCTCCATGAATCTCCATGAATCTCCATGAACCTCCTCCATGAATCTCCATGAATCTCCATGAATCTCCATGAATCTCCATGAATCTCCATGTATCTCCATGAATCTACATGAATGTCCATGAATCTCCATGAATCTCCTCCATGAATCTCCATGAATCACCATGAATCTCCTTCATCAATCTCCACGAATCTCCATGAATCTCCATGAATCTCCATGTATCTCCATGAATCTCCATGAATATCCATGAATCTTCATGAATCTCCTCCATGAATCTTCTTGAATCTTCATGAATCTCCATGCATCTCCATGAATCTCCATGAATCTCCATGAACCTCCTCCATGAATCTCCATGAATCTCCATGAATATCCTCCATGAATCTCCATGAATCTCCATGAATCTCCATGAATCTCCTTTATCAATCTCCACGAATCTCCATGAATCTACATGAATCTCCATGAATGTCCATGAATCTCCATGAATCTCCATGTATCTCCATGAATCTACATGAATCTCCATGAATCTCCATGAATCTCCTCGATGAATCTCCATGAATCTTCATGAATCTCCTGATCCATGAACCTCTATGAATCTCCATGAATCTCCATGAATATCCTCTATGAATCTCCATGTATCTCCATGAATGTCCATGAATCTCGTCCATGAATCTTCTGTATGAATCTCCTTGAATCTCCATGAATCTCCATGAATCTCCTTCATCAATCTCCACGAATCTCCATGAATCTCCATGATTCTCCATGAATCTCCATGAATCTCCTCCATGAATCTCCATGAATCTCCAATAATCTCCTCCATGAATCTCCATGAATCTCCATGAATCTACATGAATCTCCATGAATATCCTCCATGAATATCCACGAATCTTCATGAATCTCCTGATCCATGAACCTCTATGAATCTCCATGAATCTCCATGAAGATCCTCCATGAATCTCCATGAATCTCCATGAATGTCCATGAATCTCCTCCATGAATTTCCTGTATGAATCTCCATGAATCTCCATGCATCTCCATGAATCTCCATGAATCTCCATGAACCTCCTCCATGAATCTCCATGAATCTCCATGAATCTACATGAATATCCATGAATCTCCATGAATCTCCTCCATGAATCTCCATGAATCACCTCCATGAATCTCCATGAATCTCCATGACTCTAAATGAATCTCCTTGAATCTCCATGAATCTCCATAAATCTCCATGAATCTCCATGAATCTCTATGAATATCCATGAACCTCCTCCATGAATCTCCATGAATCTCCATGTATCTCCATGTATCTCCATGAATCTCCATGAATATCCATGAATCTTCATGAATCTCCTCCATGAATCTTCATGAATCTCCATGAATCTCCATGCATCTCCATGAATCTCCATGAATCTCCATGAACCTCCTCCATGAATCTCCATGAATCTCCATGAATCTCCATGAATCTCCATGAATCTCCATGTATCTCCATGAATCTACATGAATCTCCATGAATCTCCATGAATCTCCTCCATGAATCTCCATGAATCACCATGAATCTCCTTCATCAATCTCCACGAATCTCCATGAATCTCCATGAATCTCCATGTATCTCCATGAATCTCCATGAATATCCATGAATCTTCATGAATCTCCTCCATGAATCTTCTTGAATCTTCATGAATCTCCATGCATCTCCATGAATCTCCATGAATCTCCATGAACCTCCTCCATGAATCTCCATGAATCTCCATGTATCTCCATGTATCTCCATGAATCTCCATGAATATCCATGAATCTTCATGAATCTCCTCCATGAATCTTCATGAATCTCCATGAATCTCCATGCATCTCCATGAATCTCCATGAATCTCCATGAACCTCCTCCATGAATCTCCATGAATCTCCATGAATCTCCATGAATCTCCATGAATCTCCATGTATCTCCATGAATCTACATGAATGTCCATGAATCTCCATGAATCTCCTCCATGAATCTCCATGAATCACCATGAATCTCCTTCATCAATCTCCACGAATCTCCATGAAACTCCATGAATCTCCATGTATCTCCATGAATCTCCATGAATATCCATGAATCTTCATGAATCTCCTCCATGAATCTTCTTGAATCTTCATGAATCTCCATGCATCTCCATGAATCTCCATGAATCTCCATGAACCTCCTCCATGAATCTCCATGAATCTCCATGAATATCCTCCATGAATCTCCATGAATCTCCATGAATCTCCATGAATCTCCTTTATCAATCTCCACGAATCTCCATGAATCTACATGAATCTCCATGAATGTCCATGAATCTCCATGAATCTCCATGAATATCCATGAATATCCATGAATCTCCATGAATCTCCATGAATCTCCATGTATCTCCATGAATCTACATGAATCTCCATGAATCTCCATGAATCTCCTCGATGAATCTCCATGAATCTTCATGAATCTCCTGATCCATGAACCTCTATGAATCTCCATGAATCTCCATGAATATCCTCTATGAATCTCCATGTATCTCCATGAATGTCCATGAATCTCGTCCATGAATCTTCTGTATGAATCTCCTTGAATCTCCATGAATCTCCATGAATCTCCTTCATCAATCTCCACGAATCTCCATGAATCTCCATGATTCTCCATGAATCTCCATGAATCTCCTCCATGAATCTCCATGAATCTCCAATAATCTCCTCCATGAATCTCCATGAATCTCCATGAATCTACATGAATCTCCATGAATATCCTCCATGAATATCCACGAATCTTCATGAATCTCCTGATCCATGAACCTCTATGAATCTCCATGAATCTCCATGAAGATCCTCCATGAATCTCCATGAATCTCCATGAATGTCCATGAATCTCCTCCATGAATTTCCTGTATGAATCTCCATGAATCTCCATGCATCTCCATGAATCTCCATGAATCTCCATGAACCTCCTCCATGAATCTCCATGAATCTCCATGAATCTACATGAATATCCATGAATCTCCATGAATCTCCTCCATGAATCTCCATGAATCACCTCCATGAATCTCCATGAATCTCCATGACTCTAAATGAATCTCCTTGAATCTCCATGAATCTCCATAAATCTCCATGAATCTCCATGAATCTCTATGAATATCCATGAACCTCCTCCATGAATCTCCATGAATCTCCATGTATCTCCATGTATCTCCATGAATCTCCATGAATATCCATGAATCTTCATGAATCTCCTCCATGAATCTTCATGAATCTCCATGAATCTCCATGCATCTCCATGAATCTCCATGAATCTCCATGAACCTCCTCCATGAATCTCCATGAATCTCCATGAATCTCCATGAATCTCCATGAATCTCCATGTATCTCCATGAATCTACATGAATCTCCATGAATCTCCATGAATCTCCTCCATGAATCTCCATGAATCACCATGAATCTCCTTCATCAATCTCCACGAATCTCCATGAATCTCCATGAATCTCCATGTATCTCCATGAATCTCCATGAATATCCATGAATCTTCATGAATCTCCTCCATGAATCTTCTTGAATCTTCATGAATCTCCATGCATCTCCATGAATCTCCATGAATCTCCATGAACCTCCTCCATGAATCTCCATGAATCTCCATGAATCTCCATGAATCTCCATGAATCTCCATGAATCTCCTTTATCAATCTCCACGAATCTCCATGAATCTACATGAATCTCCATGAATGTCCATGAATCTCCATGAATCTCCATGAATATCCATGAATATCCATGAATCTCCATGAATCTCCATGAATCTCCATGTATCTCCATGAATCTACATGAATCTCCATGAATCTCCATGAATCTTCATGAATCTCCTGATCCATGAACCTCTATGAATCTCCATGAATCTCCATGAATATCCTCTATGAATCTCCATGTATCTCCATGTATCTCCATGAATCTCCATGAATCTCCATGAATCTCCATGTATCTCCATGAATCTACATGAATCTCCATGAATCTCCATGAATCTCCACGAATCTCCATGATATTCGGTATGAATCTTCATGAATCTCCATGAATCTCCATGCATCTCCATGAATCTCCATGAATCTCCATGAATCTCCATGAACCTCCTCCATGAATCTCCATGAATCTCCTCCATGAATCTCCATGAATCACCATGAATCTCCTTCATCAATCTCCACGAATCTCCATGTATCTCCATGAATCTCCATGAATCTTCATGAATATCCATGAATCTTCATGAATCTCCTCCATGAATCTTCATGAATCTCCATGAATCTCCATGCATCTCCATGAATCTCCATGAATCTCCATGAACCTCCTCCATGAATCTCCATGAATCTCCATGAATATCCTCCATGAATCTCCATGAATCTCCATGAATCTCCATGTATCTCCATGAATCTACATGAATCTCCATGAATCTCCATGAATCTCCTCCATGAATCTCCATGAATCACCATGAATCTCCATGAACCTCCTCCATGAATCTCCATGAATCTCTATGAATATCCATGAACCTCCTCCATGAATCTCCATGAATCTCCATGTATCTCCATGTATCTCCATGAATCTCCATGAATATCCATGAATCTTCATGAATCTCCTCCATGAATCTTCATGAATCTCCATGAATCTCCATGCATCTCCATGAATCTCCATGAATCTCCATGAACCTCCTCCATGAATCTCCATGAATCTCCATGAATATCCTCCATGAATCTCCATGAATCTCCATGAATCTCCATGTATCTCCATGAATCTACATGAATCTCCATGAATCTCCATGAATCTCCTCCATGAATCTCCATGAATCACCATGAATCTCCTTCATCAATCTCCACGAATCTCCATGAATCTCCATGAATCTCCATGTATCTCCATGAATCTCCATGAATATCCATGAATCTTCATGAATCTTCTCCATGAATCTTCTTGAATCTTCATGAATCTCCATGCATCTCCATGAAGCTCCATGAATCTCCATGAACCTCCTCCATGAATCTCCATGAATCTCCATGAATCTCCATGAATCTCCTTCATCAATCTCCACGAATCTCCATGAATCTACATGAATCTCCATGAATCTCCATGAATCTCCATGAATCTCCATGAATATCCATGAATATCCATGAATCTCCATGAATCTCCATGAATCTCCATGTATCTCCATGAATCTACATGAATCTCCATGAATCTCCATGAATCTCCTCGATGAATCTCCATGAATCTTCATGAATCTCCTGATCCATGAACCTCTATGAATCTCCATGAATCTCCATGAATATCCTCTATGAATCTCCATGTATCTCCATGAATGTCCATGAATCTTCTGTATGAATCTCCTTGAATCTCCATGAATCTCCATGAATCTCCTTCATCAATCTCCACGAATCTCCATGAATCTCCATGATTCTCCATGAATCTCCATGAATCTCCTATATGAATCTCCATGAATCTCCATGAATCTCCATGAATATCCATGAATATCCATGAATCTCCATGTATCTCCATGAATCTCCATGAATATCCATGAATCTTCATGAATCTCGTCCATGAATCTTCATGAATCTCCATGAATCTCCATGCATCTCCATGAATCTCCATGAATCTCCATGAACCTCCTCCATGAATCTCCATGAATCTCCATGAATATCCTCCATGAATCTCCATGAATCTCCATGAATCTCCATGAATCTCCTTCATCAATCTCCACGAATCTCCATGAATCTACATGAATCTCCATGAATCTCCATGAATCTCCATGAATCTCCATGAATATCCATGAATATCCATGAATCTCCATGTATCTCCATGTATCTCCATGAATCTCCATGAATCTCCATGAATCTCCATGAATCTCCATTAATCTCTATTAATCTTCACGAATCTCCATGATATCCGGTATGAATCTTCATGAATCTCCATGAATCTCCATGCATCTCCATGAATCTCCATGAATCTCCATGAATCTCCATGAACCTCCTCCATGAATCTCCATGAATCTCCTCCATGAATCTCCATGCCTCACCATGAATCTCCTTCATCAATCTCCACGAATCTCCATGTATTACCATGAATCTCCATGAATCTTCATGAATATCCATGAATCTACATGAATCTCCTCCATGAATCTTCATGAATCTCCATGAATCTCCATGCATCTCCATGAATCTCCATGAATCTCCATGAACCTCCTCCATGAATCTCCATGAATCTCCATGAACCTCCTCCATGAATCTCCATGAATCTCTATGAATATCCATGAACCTCCTCCATGAATCTCCATGAATCTCCATGTATCTCCATGTATCTCCATGAATCTCCATGAATATCCATGAATCTTCATGAATCTCCTCCATGAATCTTCATGAATCTCCATGAATCTCCATGCATCTCCATGAATCTCCATGAATCTCCATGAACCTCCTCCATGAATCTCCATGAATCTCCATGAATCTCCATGAATCTCCATGAATCTCCATGTATCTCCATGAATCTACATGAATGTCCATGAATCTCCATGAATCTCCTCCATGAATCTCCATGAATCACCATGAATCTCCTTCATCAATCTCCACGAATCTCCATGAATCTCCATGAATCTCCATGTATCTCCATGAATCTCCATGAATATCCATGAATCTTCATGAATCTCCTCCATGAATCTTCTTGAATCTTCATGAATCTCCATGCATCTCCATGAATCTCCATGAATCTCCATGAACCTCCTCCATGAATCTCCATGAATCTCCATGAATATCCTCCATGAATCTCCATGAATCTCCATGAATCTCCATGAATCTCCTTTATCAATCTCCACGAATCTCCATGAATCTACATGAATCTCCATGAATGTCCATGAATCTCCATGAATCTCCATGAATATCCATGAATATCCATGAATCTCCATGAATCTCCATGAATCTCCATGTATCTCCATGAATCTACATGAATCTCCATGAATCTCCATGAATCTCCTCGATGAATCTCCATGAATCTTCATGAATCTCCTGATCCATGAACCTCTATGAATCTCCATGAATCTCCATGAATATCCTCTATGCATCTCCATGTATCTCCACGAATGTCCATGAATCTCGTCCATGAATCTTCTGTATGAATCTCCTTGAATCTCCATGAATCTCCATGAATCTCCTTCATCAATCTCCACGAATCTCCATGAATCTCCATGATTCTCCATGAATCTCCATGAATCTCCTCCATGAATCTCCATGAATCTCCAATAATCTCCTCCATGAATCTCCATGAATCTCCATGAATCTACATGAATCTCCATGAATATCCTCCATGAATATCCACGAATCTTCATGAATCTCCTGATCCATGAACCTCTATGAATCTCCATGAATCTCCATGAAGATCCTCCATGAATCTCCATGAATCTCCATGAATGTCCATGAATCTCCTCCATGAATTTCCTGTATGAATCTCCATGAATCTCCATGCATCTCCATGAATCTCCATGAATCTCCATGAACCTCCTCCATGAATCTCCATGAATCTCCATCAATATCCTCCATGAATCTCCATGAATCTCCATGAATCTCCATGAATCTCCTTTATCAATCTCCACGAATCTCCATGAATCTACATGAATCTCCATGAATGTCCATGAATCTCCATGAATCTCCATGAATATCCATGAATATCCATGAATCTCCATGAATCTCCATGAATCTCCATGTATCTCCATGAATCTACATGAATCTCCATGAATCTCCATGAATCTCCTCGATGAATCTCCATGAATCTTCATGAATCTCCTGATCCATGAACCTCTATGAATCTCCATGAATCTCCATGAATATCCTCTATGAATCTCCATGTATCTCCATGAATGTCCATGAATCTCGTCCATGAATCTTCTGTATGAATCTCCTTGAATCTCCATGAATCTCCATGAATCTCCTTCATCAATCTCCACGAATCTCCATGAATCTCCATGATTCTCCATGAATCTCCATGAATCTCCTCCATGAATCTCCATGAATCTCCAATAATCTCCTCCATGAATCTCCATGAATCTCCATGAATCTACATGAATCTCCATGAATATCCTCCATGAATATCCACGAATCTTCATGAATCTCCTGATCCATGAACCTCTATGAATCTCCATGAATCTCCATGAAGATCCTCCATGAATCTCCATGAATCTCCATGAATGTCCATGAATCTCCTCCATGAATTTCCTGTATGAATCTCCATGAATCTCCATGCATCTCCATGAATCTCCATGAATCTCCATGAACCTCCTCCATGAATCTCCATGAATCTCCATGAATCTACATGAATATCCATGAATCTCCATGAATCTCCTCCATGAATCTCCATGAATCACCTCCATGAATCTCCATGAATCTCCATGACTCTAAATGAATCTCCTTGAATCTCCATGGATCTCCATAAATCTCCAAGAATCTCCGTGAATCTCCATGAATCTCCATGAATCTCCATGAATCTCCTCCATGAATCTCCATGAATCTCCAAGAATCTCCTCCATGAATCTCCATGAATCTCCATGAATCTCCATGTATCTCCATGAATCTACATGAATCTCCATGAATCTCAATGAACCTCCTCGATGAATCTCCACGAATCTCCATGAATATCCATGAATCTCCATGAATCTCCATGAATCTCCATGTATCTCCATGAATCTACATGAATCTCCATGAATCTCCATGAATCTCCTCGATGAATCTTCATGAATCTTCATGCATCTCCTGATCCATGAACCTCTATGAATCTCCATGAATCTCCATGAATATCCTCCATGAATCTCCATGTATCTCCATGAATGTACTTGAATCTCCTCCATGAATCTTCTGTATGAATCTCCATGAATCTCCATGAATATCCATGAATCTCCATGAATCTCCATGAATCTCCTTCATCAATCTCCACGAATCTCCATGAATCTCCATGATTCTCCATGAATCTCCATGAATCTCCTCCATGAATCTCCATGAATCTCCAAGAATCTCCTCCATGAATCTCCATGAATCTCCATGAATCTACATGAATCTCCATGTATCTCCATGAATCTACATGAATCTCCATGAATCTCCATGAATCTCCTCCATGAATCTCCATGAATCACCATGAATCTCCTTCATCAATCTCCACGAATTTCCATGAATCTCCATGAATCTCCATGAATCTCCATGAATCTCCATGAATCTCCATGAATCTCCATGATATCCTGAATGGATCTTCATGAATCTCCATGAATCTCCATGAATCTCCATGTATCTCCATGAATCTACATGAATCTCCATGAATCTCCATGAATCTCCTCGATGAATCTTCATGAATCTTCATGCATCTCCTGATCCATGAACCTCTATGAATCTCCATGAATCTCCATGAATATCCTCCACGAATCTCCATGTATCTCCATGAATGTCCATGAATCTCCTCCATGAATCTTCTGTATGAATCTCCATGAATCTCCATGAATATCCATGAATCTCCATGAATCTCCATGAATCTCCTTCATCAATCTCCACGAATCTCCATGAATCTCCATGATTCTCCATGAATCTCCATGAATCTCCTCCATGAATCTCCATGAATCTCCAAGAATCTCCTCCATGAATCTCCATGAATCTCCATGAATCTACATGAATCTCCATGTATCTCCATGAATCTACATGAATCTCCATGAATCTCCATGAATCTCCTCCATGAATCTCCATGAATCACCATGAATCTCCTTCATCAATCTCCACGAATTTCCATGAATCTCCATGAATCTCCATGAATCTCCATGAATCTCCATGAATCTCCATGAATCTCCATGATATCCTGAATGGATCTTCATGAATCTCCATGAATCTCCATGCATCTCCATGAATCTCCATGTATCTCCATGAATCTACATGAATCTCCATGAATCTCCTTCATCAATCTCCACGAATCTCCACGAATCTCCATGAATCTCCATGAATCTCCATGAATCTCCATGAATCTCCTCCATGAATCTCCATGAATCTCCATGATATCCTGTATGAATCTTCATGAATCTCCATGAATCTCCATGCATCTCCATGAATCTCCATGAATCTCCATGAACCTCCTCCATGAATCTCCATGAATCTCCATGAATCTACATGAATCTCCATGAATCTCCATGAATCTCCTCCATGAATCTCCATGAATCTCCTCCATGAATATCCATGAATCTCCATGAATGTCTATGAATCTCCATGACTCTAAATGAATCTCCTTGAATCTCCATGAATCTCCATAAATCTCCAAGAATCTCCGTGAATCTCCATGAATCTCCATGAATCTCCATGAATCTCCTCCATGAATCTCCATGTATCTCCAAGAATCTCCTCCATGAATCTCCATGAATCTCCATGAATCTCCATGTATCTCCATGAATCTACATGAATCTCCATGAATCTCAATGAACCTCCTCGATGAATCTCCATGAATCTCCATGAATATCCATGAATCTCCATGAATCTCCATGAATCTCCATGTATCTCCATGAATCTACATGAATCTCCATGAATCTCCATGAATCTTCATGAATATCCTGATCCATGAACCTCTATGAATCTCCATGAATCTCCATGAATATCCTCCATGAATCTCCATGTATCTCCATGAATGTCCATGAATCTCCTCCATGAATCTTCTGTATGAATCTCCATGAATCTCCATGAATCTCCATGAATCTCCTTCATCAATCTCCACGAATCTCCATAAATCTCCATGATTCTCCATGAATCTCCATGAATCTCCTCCATGAATCTCCATGAATCTCCAAGAATCTCCTCCATGAATCTCCATGAATCTCCATGAATCTCCATGAATCTACATGAATCTCCATGAATATTCTCCATGAATATCCACGAATCTTGATGAATCTCCTGATCCATGAACCTCTATGAATCTCCATGAATCTCCATGAATCTCCATGTATCTCCATGAATCTACATGAATCTCCATGAATCTCCATGAATCTTCATGAATATCCTGATCCATGAACCTCTATGAATCTCCATGAATCTCCATGAATATCCTCCATGAATCTCCATGTATCTCCATGAATGTCCATGAATCTCCTCCATGAATCTTCTGTATGAATCTCCATGAATCTCCATGAATCTCCATGAATCTCCTTCATCAATCTCCACGAATCTCCATAAATCTCCATGATTCTCCATGAATCTCCATGAATCTCCTCCATGAATCTCCATGAATCTCCAAGAATCTCCTCCATGAATCTCCATGAATCTCCATGAATCTCCATGAATCTACATGAATCTTCATGAATATTCTCCATGAATATCCACGAATCTTGATGAATCTCCTGATCCATGAACCTCTATGAATCTCCATGAATCTCCATGAAGATCCTCCATGAATCTCCATGAATCTCCATGAATGTCCATGAATCTCCTCCATGAATTTCCTGTATGAATCTCCATGAATCTCCATGCATCTCCATGAATCTCCATGAATCTCCATGAACCTCCTCCATGAATCTCCATGAATCTCCATGAATCTACATGAATATCCATGAATCTCCATGAATCTCCTCCATGAATCTCCATGAATCACCTCCATGAATCTCCATGAATCTCCATGAATGTCTATGAATCTCCATGACTCTAAATGAATCTCCATGAACCTCCTCCATGAATCTCCATGAATCTCCATGAATCTCCATGATTCTCCATGAATCTCCATGAATCTCCTCCATGAATCTCCATGAATCTCCAAGAATCTCCTCCATGAATCTCCATGAATCTCCATGAATCTACATGAATCTCCATGTATCTCCATGAATCTACATGAATCTCCATGAATCTCCATGAATCTCCTCCATGAATCTCCATGAATCACCATGAATCTCCTTCATCAATCTCCACGAATTTCCATGAATCTCCATGAATCTCCATGAATCTCCATGAATCTCCATGAATCTCCATGAATCTCCATGATATCCTGAATGGATCTTCATGAATCTCCATGAATCTCCATGCATCTCCATGAATCTCCATGTATCTCCATGAATCTACATGAATCTCCATGAATCTCCTTCATCAATCTCCACGAATCTCCACGAATTTCCATGAATCTCCATGAATCTCCATGAATCTCCATGAATCTCCTCCATGAATCTCCATGAATCTCCATGATATCCTGTATGAATCTTCATGAATCTCCATGAATCTCCATGCATCTCCATGAATCTCCATGAATCTCCATGAACCTCCTCCATGAATCTCCATGAATCTCCATGAATCTACATGAATCTCCATGAATCTCCATGAATCTCCTCCATGAATCTCCATGAATCTCCATGAATCTCCATGAATCTCCATGAATCTCCATGATATCCTGAATGGATCTTCATGAATCTCCATGAATCTCCATGCATCTCCATGAATCTCCATGTATCTCCATGAATCTACATGAATCTCCATGAATCTCCTTCATCAATCTCCACGAATCTCCACGAATCTCCATGAATCTCCATGAATCTCCATGAATCTCCATGAATCTCCTCCATGAATCTCCATGAATCTCCATGATATCCTGTATGAATCTTCATGAATCTCCATGAATCTACATGAATCTCCATGAATCTCCTTCATCAATCTCCACGAATCTCCACGAATCTCCATGAATCTCCATGAATCTCCATGAATCTCCATGAATCTCCTCCATGAATCTCCATGAATCTCCATGATATCCTGTATGAATCTTCATGAATCTCCATGAATCTCCATGCATCTCCATGAATCTCCATGAATCTCCATGAACCTCCTCCATGAATCTCCATGAATCTCCATGACTCTAAATGAATCTCCTTGAATCTCCATGAATCTCCATAAATCTCCAAGAATCTCCGTGAATCTCCATGAATCTCCATGAATCTCCATGAATCTCCTCCATGAATCTCCATGTATCTCCAAGAATCTCCTCCATGAATCTCCATGAATCTCCATGAATCTCCATGTATCTCCATGAATCTACATGAATCTCCATGAATCTCAATGAACCTCCTCGATGAATCTCCATGAATCTCCATGAATATCCATGAATCTCTATGAATCTCCATGAATCTCCATGTATCTCCATGAATCTACATGAATCTCCATGAATCTCCATGAATCTTCATGAATATCCTGATCCATGAACCTCTATGAATCTCCATGAATCTCCATGAATATCCTCCATGAATCTCCATGTATCTCCATGAATGTCCATGGATCTCCTCCATGAATCTTCTGTATGAATCTCCATGAATCTCCATGAATCTCCATGAATCTCCTTCATCAATCTCCACGAATCTCCATAAATCTCCATGATTCTCCATGAATCTCCATGAATCTCCTCCATGAATCTCCATGAATCTCCAAGAATCTCCTCCATGAATCTCCATGAATCTCCATGAATCTCCATGAATCTACATGAATCTCCATGAATATTCTCCATGAATATCCACGAATCTTGATGAATCTCCTGATCCATGAACCTCTATGAATCTCCATGAATCTCCATGAAGATCCTCCATGAATCTCCATGAATCTCCATGAATGTCCATGAATCTCCTCCATGAATTTCCTGTATGAATCTCCATGAATCTCCATGCATCTCCATGAATCTCCATGAATCTCCATGAACCTCCTCCATGAATCTCCATGAATCTCCATGAATCTACATGAATATCCATGAATCTCCATGAATCTCCTCCATGAATCTCCATGAATCACCTCCATGAATCTCCATGAATCTCCATGAATGTCTATGAATCTCCATGACTCTAAATGAATCTCCTTGAATCTCCATGAATCTCCATAAATCTCCAAAAATCTCCGTGAATCTCCATGAATCTCCATGAATCTCCATGAATCTCCATGAATCACCTCCATGAATCTCCATGAATCTCCATGAATGTCTATGAATCTCCATGACTCTCCATGAATATCCATGAATATCCATGAAGCTCCATGAATCTCCATGAATCTCCATGTATCTCCATGAATCTACATGAATCTCCATGAATCTCCATGAATCTCCTCGATGAATCTCCATGAATCTTCATGAATCTCCTGATCCATGAACCTCTATGAATCTCCATGAATCTCCATGAATATCCTCTATGAATCTCCATGTATCTCCATGAATGTCCATGAATCTCGTCCATGAATCTTCTGTATGAATCTCCTTGAATCTCCATGAATCTCCATGAATCTCCTTCATCAATCTCCACGAATCTCCATGAATCTCCATGATTCTTCATGAATCTCCATGAATCTCCTCCATGAATCTCCATGAATCTCCAATAATCTCCTCCATGAATCTCCATGAATCTCCATGAATCTACATGAATCTCCATGAATATCCTCCATGAATATCCACGAATCTTCATGAATCTCCTGATCCATGAACCTCTATGAATCTCCATGAATCTCCATGAAGATCCTCCATGAATCTCCATGAATCTCCATGAATGTCCATGAATCTCCTCCATGAATTTCCTGTATGAATCTCCATGAATCTCCATGCATCTCCATGAATCTCCATGAATCTCCATGAACCTCCTCCATGAATCTCCATGAATCTCCTCCATGAATCTCCATGAATCACCATGAATCTCCTTCATCAATCTCCACGAATCTCCATGAATCTCCATGAATCTCCATGAATATCCATGAATCTTCATGAATCTCCTCCATGAATCTTCTTGAATCTTCATGAATCTCCATGCATCTCCATGAATCTCCATGAATCTCCATGAACCTCCTGCATGAATCTCCATGAATCTCCATGAATATCCTCCATGAATCTCCATGAATCTCCATGAATCTCCATGAATCTCCTTTATCAATCTCCACGAATCTCCATGAATCTACATGAATCTCCATGAATGTCCATGAATCTCCATGAATCTCCATGAATATCCATGAATATCCATGAATCTCCATGAATCTCCATGAATCTCCATGTATCTCCATGAATCTACATGAATCTCCATGAATCTCCATGAATCTCCTCGATGAATCTCCATGAATCTTCATGAATCTCCTGATCCATGAACCTCTATGAATCTCCATGAATCTCCATGAATATCCTCTATGAATCTCCATGTATCTCCATGAATGTCCATGAATCTCGTCCATGAATCTTCTGTATGAATCTCCTTGAATCTCCATGAATCTCCATGAATCTCCTTCATCAATCTCCACGAATCTCCATGAATCTCCATGATTCTCCATGAATCTCCATGAATCTCCTCCATGAATCTCCATGAATCTCCAATAATCTCCTCCATGAATCTCCATGAATCTCCATGAATCTACATGAATCTCCATGAATATCCTCCATGAATATCCACGAATCTTCATGAATCTCCTGATCCATGAACCTCTATGAATCTCCATGAATCTCCATGAAGATCCTCCATGAATCTCCATGAATCTCCATGAATGTCCATGAATCTCCTCCATGAATTTCCTGTATGAATCTCCATGAATCTCCATGCATCTCCATGAATCTCCATGAATCTCCATGAACCTCCTCCATGAATCTCCATGAATCTCCATGAATCTACATGAATATCCATGAATCTCCATGAATCTCCTCCATGAATCTCCATGAATCACCTCCATGAATCTCCATGAATCTCCATGACTCTAAATGAATCTCCTTGAATCTCCATGAATCTCCATAAATCTCCAAGAATCTCCGTGAATCTCCATGAATCTCCATGAATCTCCATGAATCTCCTCCATGAATCTCCATGAATCTCCAAGAATCTCCTCCATGAATCTCCATGAATCTCCATGAATCTCCATGTATCTCCATGAATCTACATGAATCTCCATGAATCTCAATGAACCTCCTCGATGAATCTCCACGAATCTCCATGAATATCCATGAATCTCCATGAATCTCCATGAATCTCCATGTATCTCCATGAATCTACATGAATCTCCATGAATCTCCATGAATCTCCTCGATGAATCTTCATGAATCTTCATGCATCTCCTGATCCATGAACCTCTATGAATCTCCATGAATCTCCATGAATATCCTCCATGAATCTCCATGTATCTCCATGAATGTCCATGAATCTCCTCCATGAATCTTCTGTATGAATCTCCATGAATCTCCATGAATATCCATGAATCTCCATGAATCTCCATGAATCTCCTTCATCAATCTCCACGAATCTCCATGAATCTCCATGATTCTCCATGAATCTCCATGAATCTCCTCCATGAATCTCCATGAATCTCCAAGAATCTCCTCCATGAATCTCCATGAATCTCCATGAATCTACATGAATCTCCATGTATCTCCATGAATCTACATGAATCTCCATGAATCTCCATGAATCTCCTCCATGAATCTCCATGAATCACCATGAATCTCCTTCATCAATCTCCACGAATTTCCATGAATCTCCATGAATCTCCATGAATCTCCATGAATCTCCATGAATCTCCATGAATCTCCATGAATCTCCATGATATCCTGAATGGATCTTCATGAATCTCCATGCATCTCCATGAATCTCCATGTATCTCCATGAATCTACATGAATCTCCATGAATCTCCTTCATCAATCTCCACGAATCTCTACGAATCTCCATGAATCTCCATGAATCTCCATGAATCTCCATGAATCTCCTCCATGAATCTCCATGAATCTCCATGATATCCTGTATGAATCTTCATGAATCTCCATGAATCTCCATGCATCTCCATGAATCTCCATGAATCTCCATGAACCTCCTCCATGAATCTCCATGAATCTCCATGAATCTACATGAATCTCCATGAATCTCCATGAATCTCCTCCATGAATCTCCATGAATCTCCTCCATGAATATCCATGAATCTCCATGAATGTCTATGAATCTCCATGACTCTAAATGAATCTCCTTGAATCTCCATGAATCTCCATAAATCTCCAAGAATCTCCGTGAATCTCCATGAATCTCCATGAATCTCCATGAATCTCCAAGAATCTCCTCCATGAATCTCCATGAATCTCCATGCATCTCCATGTATCTCCATGAATCTACATGAATCTCCATGAATCTCCATGAATCTACATGAATCTCCATGAATCTCCATGAATCTTCATGAATATCCTGATCCATGAACCTCTATGAATCTCCATGAATCTCCATGAATATCCTCCATGAATCTCCATGTATCTCCATGAATGTTCATGAATCTCCTCCATGAATCTTCTGTATGAATCTCCATGAATCTCCATGAATCTCCATGAATCTCCTTCATCAATCTCCACGAATCTCCATAAATCTCCATGATTGTCCATGAATCTCCATGAATCTCCTCCATGAATCTCCATGAATCTCCAAGAATCTCCTCCATGAATCTCCATGAATCTCCATGAATCTCCATGAATCTACATGAATCTCCATGAATATTCTCCATGAATATCCACGAATCTTGATGAATCTCCTGATCCATGAACCTCTATGAATCTCCATGAATCTCCATGAAGATCCTCCATGAATCTCCATGAATCTCCATGAATGTCCATGAATCTCCTCCATGAATTTCCTGTATGAATCTCCATGAATCTCCATGCATCTCCATGAATCTCCATGAATCTCCATGAACCTCCTCCATGAATCTCCATGAATCTCCATGAATCTACATGAATATCCATGAATCTCCATGAATCTCCTCCATGAATCTCCATGAATCACCTCCATGAATCTCCATGAATCTCCATGAATGTCTATGAATCTCCATGACTCTAAATGAATCTCCTTGAATCTCCATGAATCTCCATAAATCTCCAAAAATCTCCGTGAATCTCCATGAATCTCCATGAATCTCCATGAATCTCCATGAATCACCTCCATGAATCTCCATGAATCTCCATGAATGTCTATGAATCTCCATGACTCTCCATGAATATCCATGAATATCCATGAATCTCCATGAATCTCCATGAATCTCCATGTATCTCCATGAATCTACATGAATCTCCATGAATGTCCATGAATCTCCTCCATGAATTTCCTGTATGAATCTCCATGAATCTCCATGCATCTCCATGAATCTCCATGAATCTGCATGAACCTCCTCCATGAATCTCCATGAATCTCCATGAATCTACATGAATATCCATGAATCTCCATGAATCTCCTCCATGAATCTCCATGAATCACCTCCATGAATCTCCATGAATCTCCATGACTCTAAATGAATCTCCTTGAATCTCCATGAATCTCCATACATCTCCATGAATCTCCATGAATCTCTATGAATATCCATGAACCTCCTCCATGAATCTCCATGAATCTCCATGTATCTCCATGTATCTCCATGAATCTCCATGAATATCCATGAATCTTCATGAATCTCCTCCATGAATCTTCATGAATCTCCATGAATCTCCATGCATCTCCATGAATCTCCATGAATCTCCATGAACCTCCTCCATGAATCTCCATGAATCTCCATGAATCTCCATGAATCTCCATGAATCTCCATGTATCTCCATGAATCTACATGAATCTCCATGAATCTCCATGAATCTCCTCCATGAATCTCCATGAATCACCATGAATCTCCTTCATCAATCTCCACGAATCTCCATGAATCTCCATGAATCTCCATGTATCTCCATGAATCTCCATGAATATCCATGAATCTTCATGAATCTCCTCCATGAATCTTCTTGAATCTTCATGAATCTCCATGCATCTCCATGAATCTCCATGAATCTCCATGAACCTCCTCCATGAATCTCCATGAATCTCCATGAATATCCTCCATGAATCTCCATGAATCTCCTTTATCAATCTCCACGAATCTCCATGAATCTACATGAATCTCCATGAATGTCCATGAATCTCCATGAATCTCCATGAATATCCATGAATATCCATGAATCTCCATGAATCTCCATGAATCTCCATGTATCTCCATGAATCTACATGAGTCTCCATCAATCTCCACGAATCTCCATGAATCTCCATGAATCTCCATGTATCTCCATGAATCTCCATGAATATCCATGAATCTTCATGAATCTCCTCCATGAATCTTCTTGAATCTTCATGAATCTCCATGCATCTCCATGAATCTCCATGAATCTCCATGAACCTCCTCCATGAATCTCCATGAATCTCCATGAATATCCTCCATGAATCTCCATGAATCTCCATGAATCTCCATGAATCTCCTTTATCAATCTCCACGAATCTCCATGAATCTACATGAATCTCCATGAATGTCCATGAATCTCCATGAATCTCCATGAATATCCATGAATATCCATGAATCTCCATGAATCTCCATGAATCTCCATGTATCTCCATGAATCTACATGAATCTCCATGAATCTCCATGAATCTCCTCGATGAATCTCCATGAATCTTCATGAATCTCCTGATCCATGAACCTCTATGAATCTCCATGAATCTCCATGAATATCCTCTATGAATCTCCATGTATCTCCATGAATGTCCATGAATCTTCTGTATGAATCTCCTTGAATCTCCATGAATCTCCATGAATCTCCTTCATCAATCTCCACGAATCTCCATGATTCTCCATGAATCTCCATGAATCTCCTCCATGAATCTCCATGAATCTCCAATAATCTCCTCCATGAATCTCCATGAATCTCCATGAATCTACATGAATCTCCATGAATATCCTCCATGAATATCCACGAATCTTCATGAATCTCCTGATCCATGAACCTCTATGAATCTCCATGAATCTCCATGAAGATCCTCCATGAATCTCCATGAATCTCCATGAATGTCCATGAATCTCCTCCATGAATTTCCTGTATGAATCTCCATGAATCTCCATGAATCTACATGAATATCCATGAATCTCCATGAATCTCCTCCATGAATCTCCATGAATCACCTCCATGAATCTCCATGAATCTCCATGACTCTAAATGAATCTCCTTGAATCTCCATGAATCTCCATAAATCTCCAAGAATCTCCGTGAATCTCCATGAATCTCCATGAATCTCCATGAATCTCCTCCATGAATCTCCATGAATCTCCAAGAATCTCCTCCATGAATCTCCATGAATCTCCATGAATCTCCATGTATCTCCATGAATCTACATGAATCTCCATGAATCTCAATGAACCTCCTCGATGAATCTCCACGAATCTCCATGAATATCCATGAATCTCCATGAATCTCCATGAATCTCCATGTATCTCCATGAATCTACATGAATCTCCATGAATCTCCATGAATCTCCTCGATGAATCTTCATGAATCTTCATGCATCTCCTGATCCATGAACCTCTATGAATCTCCATGAATCTCCATGAATATCCTCCATGAATCTCCATGTATCTCCATGAATGTCCATGAATCTCCTCCATGAATCTTCTGTATGAATCTCCATGAATCTCCATGAATATCCATGAATCTCCATGAATCTCCATGAATCTCCTTCATCAATCTCCACGAATCTCCATGAATCTCCATGATTCTCCATGAATCTCCATGAATCTCCTCCATGAATCTCCATGAATCTCCAAGAATCTCCTCCATGAATCTCCATGAATCTCCATGAATCTACATGAATCTCCATGTATCTCCATGAATCTACATGAATCTCCATGAATCTCCATGAATCTCCTCCATGAATCTCCATGAATCACCATGAATCTCCTTCATCAATCTCCACGAATTTCCATGAATCTCCATGAATCTCCATGAATCTCCATGAATCTCCATGAATCTCCATGAATCTCCATGAATCTCCATGATATCCTGAATGGATCTTCATGAATCTCCATGCATCTCCATGAATCTCCATGTATCTCCATGAATCTACATGAATCTCCATGAATCTCCTTCATCAATCTCCACGAATCTCTACGAATCTCCATGAATCTCCATGAATCTCCATGAATCTCCATGAATCTCCTCCATGAATCTCCATGAATCTCCATGATATCCTGTATGAATCTTCATGAATCTCCATGAATCTCCATGCATCTCCATGAATCTCCATGAATCTCCATGAACCTCCTCCATGAATCTCCATGAATCTCCATGAATCTACATGAATCTCCATGAATCTCCATGAATCTCCTCCATGAATCTCCATGAATCTCCTCCATGAATATCCATGAATCTCCATGAATGTCTATGAATCTCCATGACTCTAAATGAATCTCCTTGAATCTCCATGAATCTCCATAAATCTCCAAGAATCTCCGTGAATCTCCATGAATCTCCATGAATCTCCATGAATCTCCAAGAATCTCCTCCATGAATCTCCATGAATCTCCATGCATCTCCATGTATCTCCATGAATCTACATGAATCTCCATGAATCTCAATGAACCTCCTCGATGAATCTCCATGAATCTCCATGAATATCCATGAATCTCCATGAATCTCCATGAATCTCCATGTATCTCCATGAATCTACATGAATCTCCATGAATCTCCATGAATCTTCATGAATATCCTGATCCATGAACCTCTATGAATCTCCATGAATCTCCATGAATATCCTCCATGAATCTCCATGTATCTCCATGAATGTTCATGAATCTCCTCCATGAATCTTCTGTATGAATCTCCATGAATCTCCATGAATCTCCATGAATCTCCTTCATCAATCTCCACGAATCTCCATAAATCTCCATGATTCTCCATGAATCTCCATGAATCTCCTCCATGAATCTCCATGAATCTCCAAGAATCTCCTCCATGAATCTCCATGAATCTCCATGAATCTCCATGAATCTACATGAATCTCCATGAATATTCTCCATGAATATCCACGAATCTTGATGAATCTCCTGATCCATGAACCTCTATGAATCTCCATGAATCTCCATGAAGATCCTCCATGAATCTCCATGAATCTCCATGAATGTCCATGAATCTCCTCCATGAATTTCCTGTATGAATCTCCATGAATCTCCATGCATCTCCATGAATCTCCATGAATCTCCATGAACCTCCTCCATGAATCTCCATGAATCTCCATGAATCTACATGAATATCCATGAATCTCCATGAATCTCCTCCATGAATCTCCATGAATCACCTCCATGAATCTCCATGAATCTCCATGAATGTCTATGAATCTCCATGACTCTAAATGAATCTCCTTGAATCTCCATGAATCTCCATAAATCTCCAAAAATCTCCGTGAATCTCCATGAATCTCCATGAATCTCCATGAATCTCCATGAATCACCTCCATGAATCTCCATGAATCTCCATGAATGTCTATGAATCTCCATGACTCTCCATGAATATCCATGAATATCCATGAATCTCCATGAATCTCCATGAATCTCCATGTATCTCCATGAATCTACATGAATCTCCATGAATCTCCATGAATCTCCTCGATGAATCTCCATGAATCTTCATGAATCTCCTGATCCATGAACCTCTATGAATCTCCATGAATCTCCATGAATATCCTCTATGAATCTCCATGTATCTCCATGAATGTCCATGAATCTCGTCCATGAATCTTCTGTATGAATCTCCTTGAATCTCCATGAATCTCCATGAATCTCCTTCATCAATCTCCACGAATCTCCATGAATCTCCATGATTCTCCATGAATCTCCATGAATCTCCTCCATGAATCTCCATGAATCTCCAATAATCTCCTCCATGAATCTCCATGAATCTCCATGAATCTACATGAATCTCCATGAATATCCTCCATGAATATCCACGAATCTTCATGAATCTCCTGATCCATGAACCTCTATGAATCTCCATGAATCTCCATGAAGATCCTCCATGAATCTCCATGAATCTCCATGAATGTCCATGAATCTCCTCCATGAATTTCCTGTATGAATCTCCATGAATCTCCATGCATCTCCATGAATCTCCATGAATCTCCATGAACCTCCTCCATGAATCTCCATGAATCTCCATGAATCTACATGAATATCCATGAATCTCCATGAATCTCCTCCATGAATCTCCATGAATCACCTCCATGAATCTCCATGAATCTCCATGACTCTAAATGAATCTCCTTGAATCTCCATGAATCTCCATACATCTCCATGAATCTCCATGAATCTCTATGAATATCCATGAACCTCCTCCATGAATCTCCATGAATCTCCATGTATCTCCATGTATCTCCATGAATCTCCATGAATATCCATGAATCTTCATGAATCTCCTCCATGAATCTTCATGAATCTCCATGAATCTCCATGCATCTCCATGAATCTCCATGAATCTCCATGAACCTCCTCCATGAATCTCCATGAATCTCCATGAATCTCCATGAATCTCCATGAATCTCCATGTATCTCCATGAATCTACATGAATCTCCATGAATCTCCATGAATCTCCTCCATGAATCTCCATGAATCACCATGAATCTCCTTCATCAATCTCCACGAATCTCCATGAATCTCCATGAATCTCCATGTATCTCCATGAATCTCCATGAATATCCATGAATCTTCATGAATCTCCTCCATGAATCTTCTTGAATCTTCATGAATCTCCATGCATCTCCATGAATCTCCATGAATCTCCATGAACCTCCTCCATGAATCTCCATGAATCTCCATGAATATCCTCCATGAATCTCCATGAATCTCCTTTATCAATCTCCACGAATCTCCATGAATCTACATGAATCTCCATGAATGTCCATGAATCTCCATGAATCTCCATGAATATCCATGAATATCCATGAATCTCCATGAATCTCCATGAATCTCCATGTATCTCCATGAATCTACATGAGTCTCCATCAATCTCCACGAATCTCCATGAATCTCCATGAATCTCCATGTATCTCCATGAATCTCCATGAATATCCATGAATCTTCATGAATCTTCTCCATGAATCTTCTTGAATCTTCATGAATCTCCATGCATCTCCATGAAGCTCCATGAATCTCCATGAACCTCCTCCATGAATCTCCATGAATCTCCATGAATCTCCATGAATCTCCTTCATCAATCTCCACGAATCTCCATGAATCTACATGAATCTCCATGAATCTCCATGAATCTCCATGAATCTCCATGAATATCCATGAATATCCATGAATCTCCATGAATCTCCATGAATCTCCATGTATCTCCATGAATCTACATGAATCTCCATGAATCTCCATGAATCTCCTCGATGAATCTCCATGAATCTTCAGGAATCTCCTGATCCATGAACCTCTATGAATCTCCATGAATCTCCATGAATATCCTCTATGAATCTCCATGTATCTCCATGAATGTCCATGAATCTTCTGTATGAATCTCCTTGAATCTCCATGAATCTCCATGAATCTCCTTCATCAATCTCCACGAATCTCCATGAATCTCCATGATTCTCCATGAATCTCCATGAATCTCCTATATGAATCTCCATGAATCTCCATGAATCTCCATGAATATCCATGTATCTCCATGAATCTCCATGAATATCCATGAATCTTCATGAATATCGTCCATGAATCTTCATGAATCTCCATGAATCTCCATGAACCTCCTCCATGAATCTCCATGAATCTCCATGAATATCCTCCATGAATCTCCATGAATCTCCATGAATCTCCATGAATCTCCTTCATCAATCTCCACGAATCTCCATGAATCTACATGAATCTCCATGAATCTCCATGAATCTCCATGAATCTCCATGAATCTCCATGAATCTCCATGAATCTCCATGAATATCCATGAATATCCATGAATCTCCATGTATCTCCATGTATCTCCATGAATCTCCATGAATCTCCATGAATCTCCATGTATCTCCATGAATCTACATGAATCTCCATTAATCTCTATTAATCTTCACGAATCTCCATGATATCCGGTATGAATCTTCATGAATCTCCATGAATCTCCATGCATCTCCATGAATCTCCATGAATCTCCATGAATCTCCATGAACCTCCTCCATGAATCTCCATGAATCTCCTCCATGAATCTCCATGAATCACCATGAATCTCCTTCATCAATCTCCACGAATCTCCATGTATTACCATGAATCTCCATGAATCTTCATGAATATCCATGAATCTTCATGAATCTCCTCCATGAATCTTCATGAATCTCCATGAATCTCCATGCATGTCCATGAATCTCCATGAATCTCCATGAACCTCCTCCATGAATCTCCATGAATCTCCATGAATATCCTCCATGAATCTCCATGAATCTCCATGAATCTCCATGTATCTCCATGAATCTACATGAATCTCCATGAATCTCCATGAATCTCCTCCATGAATCTCCATGAATCACCATGAATCTCCATGAACCTCCTCCATGAATCTCCATGAATCTCTATGAATATCCATGAACCTCCTCCATGAATCTCCATGAATCTCCATGTATCTCCATGTATCTCCATGAATCTCCATGAATATCCATGAATCTTCATGAATCTCCTCCATGAATCTTCATGAATCTCCATGAATCTCCATGCATCTCCATGAATCTCCATGAATCTCCATGAATCTCCATGAATCTCCATGAATCTCCATGAATCTCCATGTATCTCCATGAATCTACATGAATGTCCATGAATCTCCATGAATCTCCTCCATGAATCTCCATGAATCACCATGAATCTCCTTCATCAATCTCCACGAATCTCCATGAATCTCCATGAACCTCCTCCATGAATCTCCATGAATCTCCATGAATATCCTCCATGAATCTCCATGAATCTCCATGAATCTCCATGAATCTCCTTTATCAATCTCCACGAATCTCCATGAATCTACATGAATCTCCATGAATGTCCATGAATCTCCATGTATCTCCATGAATCTACATGAATCTCCATGAATCTCCATGAATCTCCTCGATGAATCTCCATGAATCTTCATGAATCTCCTGATCCATGAACCTCTATGAATCTCCATGAATCTCCATGAATATCCTCTATGAATCTCCATGTATCTCCATGAATGTCCATGAATCTCGTCCATGAATCTTCTGTATGAATCTCCTTGAATCTCCATGAATCTCCATGAATCTCCTTCATCAATCTCCACGAATCTCCATGAATCTCCATGATTCTCCATGAATCTCCATGAATCTCCTCCATGAATCTCCATGAATCTCCAATAATCTCCTCCATGAATCTCCATGAATCTCCATGAATCTACATGAATCTCCATGAATATCCTCCATGAATATCCACGAATCTTCATGAATCTCCTGATCCATGAACCTCTATGAATCTCCATGAATCTCCATGAAGATCCTCCATGAATCTCCATGAATCTCCATGAATGTCCATGAATCTCCTCCATGAATTTCCTGTATGAATCTCCATGAATCTCCATGCATCTCCATGAATCTCCATGAATCTCCATGAACCTCCTCCATGAATCTCCATGAATCTCCATGAATATCCTCCATGAATCTCCATGAATCTCCATGAATCTCCATGAATCTCCTTTATCAATCTCCACGAATCTCCATGAATCTACATGAATCTCCATGAATGTCCATGAATCTCCATGAATCTCCATGAATATCCATGAATATCCATGAATCTCCATGAATCTCCATGAATCTCCATGTATCTCCATGAATCTACATGAATCTCCATGAATCTCCATGAATCTCCTCGATGAATCTCCATGAATCTTCATGAATCTCCTGATCCATGAACCTCTATGAATCTCCATGAATCTCCATGAATATCCTCTATGAATCTCCATGTATCTCCATGAATGTCCATGAATCTCGTCCATGAATCTTCTGTATGAATCTCCTTGAATCTCCATGAATCTCCATGAATCTCCTTCATCAATCTCCACGAATCTCCATGAATCTCCATGATTCTCCATGAATCTCCATGAATCTCCTCCATGAATCTCCATGAATCTCCAATAATCTCCTCCATGAATCTCCATGAATCTCCATGAATCTACATGAATCTCCATGAATATCCTCCATGAATATCCACGAATCTTCATGAATCTCCTGATCCATGAACCTCTATGAATCTCCATGAATCTCCATGAAGATCCTCCATGAATCTCCATGAATCTCCATGAATGTCCATGAATCTCCTCCATGAATTTCCTGTATGAATCTCCATGAATCTCCATGCATCTCCATGAATCTCCATGAATCTCCATGAACCTCCTCCATGAATCTCCATGAATCTCCATGAATCTACATGAATATCCATGAATCTCCATGAATCTCCTCCATGAATCTCCATGAATCACCTCCATGAATCTCCATGAATCTCCATGACTCTAAATGAATCTCCTTGAATCTCCATGAATCTCCAAGAATCTCCGTGAACCTCCATGAATCTCCATGAATCTCCATGAATCTCCTCCATGAATCTCCATGAATCTCCAAGAATCTCCTCCATGAATCTCCATGAATCTCCATGAATCTCCATGAATCTCCATGTATCTCCATGAATCTACATGAATCTCCATGAATCTCAATGAACCTCCTCGATGAATCTCCACGAATCTCCATGAATATCCATGAATCTCCATGAATCTCCATGAATCTCCATGTATCTCCATGAATCTACATGAATCTCCATGAATCTCCATGAATCTCCTCGATGAATCTTCATGAATCTTCATGCATCTCCTGATCCATGAACCTCTATGAATCTCCATGAATCTCCATGAATATCCTCCATGAATCTCCATGTATCTCCATGAATGTCCATGAATCTCCTCCATGAATCTTCTGTATGAATCTCCATGAATCTCCATGAATATCCATGAATCTCCATGAATCTCCATGAATCTCCTTCATCAATCTCCACGAATCTCCATGAATCTCCATGATTCTCCATGAATCTCCATGAATCTCCTCCATGAATCTCCATGAATCTCCAAGAATCTCCTCCATGAATCTCCATGAATCTCCATGAATCTACATGAATCTCCATGTATCTCCATGAATCTACATGAATCTCCATGAATCTCCATGAATCTCCTCCATGAATCTCCATGAATCACCATGAATCTCCTTCATCAATCTCCACGAATTTCCATGAATCTCCATGAATCTCCATGAATCTCCATGAATCTCCATGAATCTCCATGAATCTCCATGATATCCTGAATGGATCTTCATGAATCTCCATGAATCTCCATGCATCTCCATGAATCTCCATGTATCTCCATGAATCTACATGAATCTCCATGAATCTCCTTCATCAATCTCCACGAATCTCCACGAATCTCCATGAATCTCCATGAATCTCCATGAATCTCCATGAATCTCCTCCATGAATCTCCATGAATCTCCATGATATCCTGTATGAATCTTCATGAATCTCCATGAATCTCCATGCATCTCCATGAATCTCCATGAATCTCCATGAATCTCCTCCATGAATCTCCATGAATCTCCATGAATCTACATGAATCTCCATGAATCTCCATGAATCTCCTCCATGAATCTCCATGAATCTCCTCCATGAATATCCATGAATCTCCATGAATGTCTATGAATCTCCATGACTCTAAATGAATCTCCTTGAATCTCCATGAATCTCCATAAATCTCCAAGAATCTCCGTGAATCTCCATGAATCTCCATGAATCTCCATGAATCTCCTCCATGAATCTCCATGAATCTCCAAGAATCTCCTCCATGAATCTCCATGAATCTCCATGAATCTCCATGTATCTCCATGAATCTACATGAATCTCCATGAATCTCAATGAACCTCCTCGATGAATCTCCATGAATCTCCATGAATATCCATGAATCTCCATGAATCTCCATGAACCTCCTCCATGAATCTCCATGAATCTCCATGAATATCCTCCATGAATCTCCATGAATCTCCATGAATCTCCATGAATCTCCTTTATCAATCTCCACGAATCTCCATGAATCTACATGAATCTCCATGAATGTCCATGAATCTCCATGTATCTCCATGAATCTACATGAATCTCCATGAATCTCCATGAATCTCCTCGATGAATCTCCATGAATCTTCATGAATCTCCTGATCCATGAACCTCTATGAATCTCCATGAATCTCCATGAATATCCTCTATGAATCTCCATGTATCTCCATGAATGTCCATGAATCTCGTCCATGAATCTTCTGTATGAATCTCCTTGAATCTCCATGAATCTCCATGAATCTCCTTCATCAATCTCCACGAATCTCCATGAATCTCCATGATTCTCCATGAATCTCCATGAACCTCCTCCATGAATCTCCATGAATCTCCAATAATCTCCTCCATGAATCTCCATGAATCTCCATGAATCTACATGAATCTCCATGAATATCCTCCATGAATATCCACGAATCTTCATGAATCTCCTGATCCATGAACCTCTATGAATCTCCATGAATCTCCATGAAGATCCTCCATGAATCTCCATGAATCTCCATGAATGTCCATGAATCTCCTCCATGAATTTCCTGTATGAATCTCCATGAATCTCCATGCATCTCCATGAATCTCCATGAATCTCCATGAACCTCCTCCATGAATCTCCATGAATCTCCATGAATATCCTCCATGAATCTCCATGAATCTCCATGAATCTCCATGAATCTCCTTTATCAATCTCCACGAATCTCCATGAATCTACATGAATCTCCATGAATGTCCATGAATCTCCATGAATCTCCATGAATATCCATGAATATCCATGAATCTCCATGAATCTCCATGAATCTCCATGTATCTCCATGAATCTACATGAATCTCCATGAATCTCCATGAATCTCCTCGATGAATCTCCATGAATCTTCATGAATCTCCTGATCCATGAACCTCTATGAATCTCCATGAATCTCCATGAATATCCTCTATGAATCTCCATGTATCTCCATGAATGTCCATGAATCTCGTCCATGAATCTTCTGTATGAATCTCCTTGAATCTCCATGAATCTCCATGAATCTCCATGAATCTCCATGTATCTCCATGAATCTACATGAATCTCCATGAATCTCCATGAATCTCCTCGATGAATCTCCATGAATCTTCATGAATCTCCTGATCCATGAACCTCTATGAATCTCCATGAATCTCCATGAATATCCTCTATGAATCTCCATGTATCTCCATGAATGTCCATGAATCTCGTCCATGAATCTTCTGTATGAATCTCCTTGAATGTCCATGAATCTCGTCCATGAATCTTCTGTATGAATCTCCTTGAATCTCCATGAATCTCCATGAATCTCCTTCATCAATCTCCACGAATCTCCATGAATCTCCATGATTCTCCATGAATCTCCATGAATCTCCTCCATGAATCTCCATGAATCTCCAATAATCTCCTCCATGAATCTCCATGAATCTCCATGAATCTACATGAATCTCCATGAATATCCTCCATGAATATCCACGAATCTTCATGAATCTCCTGATCCATGAACCTCTATGAATCTCCATGAATCTCCATGAAGATCCTCCATGAATCTCCATGAATCTCCATGAATGTCCATGAATCTCCTCCATGAATTTCCTGTATGAATCTCCATGAATCTCCATGCATCTCCATGAATCTCCATGAATCTCCATGAACCTCCTCCATGAATCTCCATGAATCTCCATGAATCTACATGAATATCCATGAATCTCCATGAATCTCCTCCATGAATCTCCATGAATCACCTCCATGAATCTCCATGAATCTCCATGACTCTAAATGAATCTCCTTGAATCTCCATGAATCTCCATAAATCTCCAAGAATCTCCGTGAATCTCCATGAATCTCCATGAATCTCCATGAATCTCCTCCATGAATCTCCATGAATCTCCAAGAATCTCCTCCATGAATCTCCATGAATCTCCATGAATCTCCATGTATCTCCATGAATCTACATGAATCTCCATGAATCTCAATGAACCTCCTCGATGAATCTCCACGAATCTCCATGAATATCCATGAATCTCCATGAATCTCCATGAATCTCCATGTATCTCCATGAATCTACATGAATCTCCATGAATCTCCATGAATCTCCTCGATGAATCTTCATGAATCTTCATGCATCTCCTGATCCATGAACCTCTATGAATCTCCATGAAACTCCATGAATATCCTCCATGAATCTCCATGTATCTCCATGAATGTCCATGAATCTCCTCCATGAATCTTCTGTATGAATCTCCATGAATCTCCATGAATATCCATGAATCTCCATGAATCTCCATGAATCTCCTTCATCAATCTCCACGAATCTCCATGAATCTCCATGATTCTCCATGAATCTCCATGAATCTCCTCCATGAATCTCCATGAATCTCCAAGAATCTCCTCCATGAATCTCCATGAATCTCCATGAATCTACATGAATCTCCATGTATCTCCATGAATCTACATGAATCTCCATGAATCTCCATGAATCTCCTCCATGAATCTCCATGAATCACCATGAATCTCCTTCATCAATCTCCACGAATTTCCATGAATCTCCATGAATCTCCATGAATCTCCATGAATCTCCATGAATCTCCATGAATCTCCATGATATCCTGAATGGATCTTCATGAATCTCCATGAATCTCCATGCATCTCCATGAATCTCCATGTATCTCCATGAATCTACATGAATCTCCATGAATCTCCTTCATCAATCTCCACGAATCTCCACGAATCTCCATGAATCTCCATGAATCTCCATGAATCTCCATGAATCTCCTCCATGAATCTCCATGAATCTCCATGATATCCTGTATGAATCTTCATGAATCTCCATGAATCTCCATGCATCTCCATGAATCTCCATGAATCTCCATGAATCTCCTCCATGAATCTCCATGAATCTCCATGAATCTACATGAATCTCCATGAATCTCCATGAATCTCCTCCATGAATCTCCATGAATCTCCTCCATGAATATCCATGAATCTCCATGAATGTCTATGAATCTCCATGACTCTAAATGAATCTCCTTGAATCTCCATGAATCTCCATAAATCTCCAAGAATCTCCGTGAATCTCCATGAATCTCCATGAATCTCCATGAATCTCCTCCATGAATCTCCATGAATCTCCAAGAATCTCCTCCATGAATCTCCATGAATCTCCATGTATCTCCATGAATCTACATGAATCTCCATGAATCTCAATGAACCTCCTCGATGAATCTCCATGAATCTCCATGAATATCCATGAATCTCCATGAATCTCCATGAATCTCCATGTATCTCCATGAATCTACATGAATCTCCATGAATCTTCATGAATATCCTGATCCATGAACCTCTATGAATCTCCATGAATCTCCATGAATATCCTCCATGAATCTCCATGTATCTCCATGAATGTCCATGAATCTCCTCCATGAATCTTCTGTATGAATCTCCATGAATCTCCATGAATCTCCATGAATCTCCTTCATCAATCTCCACGAATCTCCATAAATCTCCATGATTCTCCATGAATCTCCATGAATCTCCTCCATGAATCTCCATGAATCTCCAAGAATCTCCTCCATGAATCTCCATGAATCTCCATGAATCTCCATGAATCTACATGAATCACCATGAATATTCTCCATGAATATCCACGAATCTTGATGAATCTCCTGATCCATGAACCTCTATGAATCTCCATGAATCTCCATGAAGATCCTCCATGAATCTCCATGAATCTCCATGAATGTCCATGAATCTCCTCCATGAATTTCCTGTATGAATCTCCATGAATCTCCATGCATCTCCATGAATCTCCATGAATCTCCATGAACCTCCTCCATGAATCTCCATGAATCTCCATGAATCTACATGAATATCCATGAATCTCCATGAATCTCCTCCATGAATCTCCATGAATCACCTCCATGAATCTCCATGAATCTCCATGAATGTCTATGAATCTCCATGACTCTAAATGAATCTCCTTGAATCTCCATGAATCTCCATAAATCTCCAAAAATCTCCGTGAATCTCCATGAATCTCCATGAATCTCCATGAATCTCCATGAATCACCTCCATGAATCTCCATGAATCTCCATGAATGTCTATGAATCTCCATGACTCTCCATGAATATCCATGAATATCCATGAAGCTCCATGAATCTCCATGAATCTCCATGTATCTCCATGAATCTACATGAATCTCCATGAATCTCCATGAATCTCCTCGATGAATCTCCATGAATCTTCATGAATCTCCTGATCCATGAACCTCTATGAATCTCCATGAATCTCCATGAATATCCTCTATGAATCTCCATGTATCTCCATGAATGTCCATGAATCTCGTCCATGAATCTTCTGTATGAATCTCCTTGAATCTCCATGAATCTCCATGAATCTCCTTCATCAATCTCCACGAATCTCCATGAATCTCCATGATTCTTCATGAATCTCCATGAATCTCCTCCATGAATCTCCATGAATCTCCAATAATCTCCTCCATGAATCTCCATGAATCTCCATGAATCTACATGAATCTCCATGAATATCCTCCATGAATATCCACGAATCTTCATGAATCTCCTGATCCATGAACCTCTATGAATCTCCATGAATCTCCATGAAGATCCTCCATGAATCTCCATGAATCTCCATGAATGTCCATGAATCTCCTCCATGAATTTCCTGTATGAATCTCCATGAATCTCCATGCATCTCCATGAATCTCCATGAATCTCCATGAACCTCCTCCATGAATCTCCATGAATCTCCATGAATCTACATGAATATCCATGAATCTCCATGAATCTCCTCCATGAATCTCCATGAATCACCTCCATGAATCTCCATGAATCTCCATGACTCTAAATGAATCTCCTTGAATCTCCATGAATCTCCATAAATCTCCATGAATCTCCATGAATCTCTATGAATATCCATGAACCTCCTCCATGAATCTCCATGAATCTCCATGTATCTCCATGTATCTCCATGAATCTCCATGAATATCCATGAATCTTCATGAATCTCCTCCATGAATCTTCATGAATCTCCATGAATCTCCATGCATCTCCATGAATCTCCATGAATCTCCATGAACCTCCTCCATGAATCTCCATGAATCTCCATGAATCTCCATGAATCTCCATGAATCTCCATGTATCTCCATGAATCTACATGAATCTCCATGAATCTCCATGAATCTCCTCCATGAATCTCCATGAATCACCATGAATCTCCTTCATCAATCTCCACGAATCTCCATGAATCTCCATGAATCTCCATGTATCTCCATGAATCTCCATGAATATCCATGAATCTTCATGAATCTCCTCCATGAATCTTCTTGAATCTTCATGAATCTCCATGCATCTCCATGAATCTCCATGAATCTCCATGAACCTCCTCCATGAATCTCCATGAATCTCCATGAATATCCTCCATGAATCTCCATGAATCTCCATGAATCTCCATGAATCTCCTTTATCAATCTCCACGAATCTCCATGAATCTACATGAATCTCCATGAATGTCCATGAATCTCCATGAATCTCCATGAATATCCATGAATATCCATGAATCTCCATGAATCTCCATGAATCTCCATGTATCTCCATGAATCTACATGAATCTCCATGAATCTCCATGAATCTCCTCGATGAATCTCCATGAATCTTCATGAATCTCCTGATCCATGAACCTCTATGAATCTCCATGAATCTCCATGAATATCCTCTATGAATCTCCATGTATCTCCATGAATGTCCATGAATCTCGTCCATGAATCTTCTGTATGAATCTCCTTGAATCTCCATGAATCTCCATGAATCTCCTTCATCAATCTCCACGAATCTCCATGAATCTCCATGATTCTCCATGAATCTCCATGAATCTCCTCCATGAATCTCCATGAATCTCCAATAATCTCCTCCATGAATCTCCATGAATCTCCATGAATCTACATGAATCTCCATGAATATCCTCCATGAATATCCACGAATCTTCATGAATCTCCTGATCCATGAACCTCTATGAATCTCCATGAATCTCCATGAAGATCCTCCATGAATCTCCATGAATCTCCATGAATGTCCATGAATCTCCTCCATGAATTTCCTGTATGAATCTCCATGAATCTCCATGCATCTCCATGAATCTCCATGAATCTCCATGAACCTCCTCCATGAATCTCCATGAATCTCCATGAATCTACATGAATATCCATGAATCTCCATGAATCTCCTCCATGAATCTCCATGCATCTCCATGAATCTCCATAAATCTCCATGAATCTCCATGTATCTCCATGAATCTACATGAATCTCCATGAATCTCCATGAATCTCCTCGATGAATCTTCATGAATCTTCATGCATCTCCTGATCCATGAACCTCTATGAATCTCCATGAATCTCCATGAATATCCTCCATGAATCTCCATGTATCTCCATGAATGTCCATGAATCTCCTCCATGAATCTTCTGTATGAATCTCCATGAATCTCCATGAATATCCATGAATCTCCATGAATCTCCATGAATCTCCTTCATCAATCTCCACGAATCTCCATGAATCTCCATAAATCTCCAAGAATCTCCGTGAATCTCCATGAATCTCCATGAATCTCCATGAATCTCCTCCATGAATCTCCATGAATCTCCAAGAATCTCCTCCATGAATCTCCATGAATCTCCATGCATCTCCATGTATCTCCATGAATCTACATGAATCTCCATGAATCTCAATGAACCTCCTCGATGAATCTCCATGAATCTCCATGAATATCCATGAATCTCCATGAATCTCCATGAATCTCCATGTATCTCCATGAATCTACATGAATCTCCATGAATCTCCATGAATCTTCATGAATATCCTGATCCATGAACCTCTATGAATCTCCATGAATCTCCATGAATATCCTCCATGAATCTCCATGTATCTCCATGAATGTTCATGAATCTCCTCCATGAATCTTCTGTATGAATCTCCATGAATCTCCATGAATCTCCATGAATCTCCTTCATCAATCTCCACGAATCTCCATAAATCTCCATGATTCTCCATGAATCTCCATGAATCTCCTCCATGAATCTCCATGAATCTCCAAGAATCTCCTCCATGAATCTCCATGAATCTCCATGAATCTACATGAATCTCCATGTATCTCCATGAATCTACATGAATCTCCATGAATCTCCATGAATCTCCTCCATGAATCTCCATGAATCACCATGAATCTCCTTCATCAATCTCCACGAATTTCCATGAATCTCCATGAATCTCCATGAATCTCCATGAATCTCCATGAATCTCCATGAATCTCCATGATATCCTGAATGGATCTTCATGAATCTCCATGAATCTCCATGCATCTCCATGAATCTCCATGTATCTCCATGAATCTACATGAATCTCCATGAATCTCCTTCATCAATCTCCACGAATCTCTACGAATATCCATGAATCTCCATGAATCTCCATGAATCTCCATGAATCTCCTCCATGAATCTCCATAAATCTCCATGATATCCTGTATGAATCTTCATGAATCTCCATGAATCTCCATGCATCTCCATGAATCTCCATGAATCTCCATGAACCTCCTCCATGAATCTCCATGAATCTCCATGAATCTACATGAATCTCCATGAATCTCCATGAATCTCCTCCATGAATCTCCATGAATCTCCTCCATGAATATCCATGAATCTCCATGAATGTCTATGAATCTCCATGACTCTAAATGAATCTCCTTGAATCTCCATGAATCTCCATAAATCTCCAAGAATCTCCGTGAATCTCCATGAATCTCCATGAATCTCCATGAATCTCCTCCATGAATCTCCATGAATCTCCAAGAATCTCCTCCATGAATCTCCATGAATCTCCATGCATCTCCATGTATCTCCATGAATCTACATGAATCTCCATGAATCTCAATGAACCTCCTCGATGAATCTCCATGAATCTCCATGAATATCCATGAATCTCCATGAATCTCCATGAATCTCCATGTATCTCCATGAATCTACATGAATCTCCATGAATCTCCATGAATCTTCATGAATATCCTGATCCATGAACCTCTATGAATCTCCATGAATCTCCATGAATATCCTCCATGAATCTCCATGTATCTCCATGAATGTTCATGAATCTCCTCCATGAATCTTCTGTATGAATCTCCATGAATCTCCATGAATCTCCATGAATCTCCTTCATCAATCTCCACGAATCTCCATAAATCTCCATGATTCTCCATGAATCTCCATGAATCTCCTCCATGAATCTCCATGAATCTCCAAGAATCTCCTCCATGAATCTCCATGAATCTCCATGAATCTCCATGAATCTACATGAATCTCCATGAATATTCTCCATGAATATCCACGAATCTTGATGAATCTCCTGATCCATGAACCTCTATGAATCTCCATGAATCTCCATGAAGATCCTCCATGAATCTCCATGAATCTCCATGAATGTCCATGAATCTCCTCCATGAATTTCCTGTATGAATCTCCATGAATCTCCATGCATCTCCATGAATCTCCATGAATCTCCATGAACCTCCTCCATGAATCTCCATGAATCTCCATGAATCTACATGAATATCCATGAATCTCCATGAATCTCCTCCATGAATCTCCATGAATCACCTCCATGAATCTCCATGAATCTCCATGAATGTCTATGAATCTCCATGACTCTAAATGAATCTCCTTGAATCTCCATGAATCTCCATAAATCTCCAAAAATCTCCGTGATCTCCATGAATCTCCATGAATCTCCATGAATCTCCATGAATCACCTCCATGAATCTCCATGAATCTCCATGAATGTCTATGAATCTCCATGACTCTCCATGAATATCCATGAATATCCATGAATCTCCATGAATCTCCATGAATCTCCATGTATCTCCATGAATCTACATGAATCTCCATGAATCTCCATGAATCTCCTCGATGAATCTCCATGAATCTTCATGAATCTCCTGATCCATGAACCTCTATGAATCTCCATGAATCTCCATGAATATCCTCTATGAATCTCCATGTATCTCCATGAATGTCCATGAATCTCGTCCATGAATCTTCTGTATGAATCTCCTTGAATCTCCATGAATCTCCATGAATCTCCTTCATCAATCTCCACGAATCTCCATGAATCTCCATGAATCTCCTCCATGAATCTCCATGAATCTCCAATAATCTCCTCCATGTATCTCCATGAATCTCCATGAATCTACATGAATCTCCATGAATATCCTCCATGAATATCCACGAATCTTCATGAATCTCCTGATCCATGAACCTCTATGAATCTCCATGAATCTCCATGAAGATCCTCCATGAATCTCCATGAATCTCCATGAATGTCCATGAATCTCCATGAATCTCCATGAATCTACATGAATCTCCATGTATCTCCATGAATCTACATGAATCTCCATGAATCTCCATGAATCTCCTCCATGAATCTCCATGAATCACCATGAATCTCCTTCATCAATCTCCACGAATTTCCATGAATCTCCATGAATCTCCATGAATCTCCATGAATCTCCATGAATCTCCATGAATCTCCATGATATCCTGAATGGATCTTCATGAATCTCCATGAATCTCCATGCATCTCCATGAATCTCCATGTATCTCCATGAATCTACATGAATCTCCATGAATCTCCTTCATCAATCTCCACGAATCTCTACGAATATCCATGAATCTCCATGAATCTCCATGAATCTCCATGAATCTCCTCCATGAATCTCCATAAATCTCCATGATATCCTGTATGAATCTTCATGAATCTCCATGAATCTCCATGCATCTCCATGAATCTCCATGAATCTCCATGAACCTCCTCCATGAATCTCCATGAATCTCCATGAATCTACATGAATCTCCATGAATCTCCATGAATCTCCTCCATGAATCTCCATGAATCTCCTCCATGAATATCCATGAATCTCCATGAATGTCTATGAATCTCCATGACTCTAAATGAATCTCCTTGAATCTCCATGAATCTCCATAAATCTCCAAGAATCTCCGTGAATCTCCATGAATCTCCATGAATCTCCATGAATCTCCTCCATGAATCTCCATGAATCTCCAAGAATCTCCTCCATGAATCTCCATGAATCTCCATGCATCTCCATGTATCTCCATGAATCTACATGAATCTCCATGAATCTCAATGAACCTCCTCGATGAATCTCCATGAATCTCCATGAATCTCCATGAATCTCCATGAATATCCATGAATCTCCATGAATCTCCATGAATCTCCATGTATCTCCATGAATCTACATGAATCTCCATGAATCTCCATGAATCTTCATGAATATCCTGATCCATGAACCTCTATGAATCTCCATGAATCTCCATGAATATCCTCCATGAATCTCCATGTATCTCCATGAATGTTCATGAATCTCCTCCATGAATCTTCTGTATGAATCTCCATGAATCTCCATGAATCTCCATGAATCTCCTTCATCAATCTCCACGAATCTCCATAAATCTCCATGATTCTCCATGAATCTCCATGAATCTCCTCCATGAATCTCCATGAATCTCCAAGAATCTCCTCCATGAATCTCCATGAATCTCCATGAATCTCCATGAATCTACATGAATCTCCATGAATATTCTCCATGAATATCCACGAATCTTGATGAATCTCCTGATCCATGAACCTCTATGAATCTCCATGAATCTCCATGAAGATCCTCCATGAATCTCCATGAATCTCCATGAATGTCCATGAATCTCCTCCATGAATTTCCTGTATGAATCTCCATGAATCTCCATGCATCTCCATGAATCTCCATGAATCTCCATGAACCTCCTCCATGAATCTCCATGAATCTCCATGAATCTACATGAATATCCATGAATCTCCATGAATCTCCTCCATGAATCTCCATGAATCACCTCCATGAATCTCCATGAATCTCCATGAATGTCTATGAATCTCCATGACTCTAAATGAATCTCCTTGAATCTCCATGAATCTCCATAAATCTCCAAAAATCTCCGTGAATCTCCATGAATCTCCATGAATCTCCATGAATCACCTCCATGAATCTCCATGAATCTCCATGAATGTCTATGAATCTCCATGACTCTCCATGAATATCCATGAATATCCATGAATCTCCATGAATCTCCATGAATCTCCATGTATCTCCATGAATCTACATGAATCTCCATGAATCTCCATGAATCTCCTCGATGAATCTCCATGAATCTTCATGAATCTCCTGATCCATGAACCTCTATGAATCTCCATGAATCTCCATGAATATCCTCTATGAATCTCCATGTATCTCCATGAATGTCCATGAATCTCGTCCATGAATCTTCTGTATGAATCTCCTTGAATCTCCATGAATCTCCATGAATCTCCTTCATCAATCTCCACGAATCTCCATGAATCTCCATGATTCTCCATGAATCTCCATGAATCTCCTCCATGAATCTCCATGAATCTCCAATAATCTCCTCCATGTATCTCCATGAATCTCCATGAATCTACATGAATCTCCATGAATATGCTCCATGAATATCCACGAATCTTCATGAATCTCCTGATCCATGAACCTCTATGAATCTCCATGAATCTCCATGAAGATCCTCCATGAATCTCCATGAATCTCCATGAATGTCCATGAATCTCCTCCATGAATTTCCTGTATGAATCTCCATGAATCTCCATGCATCTCCATGAATCTCCATGAATCTCCATGAACCTCCTCCATGAATCTCCATGAATCTCCATGAATCTACATGAATATCCATGAATCTCCATGAATCTCCTCCATGAATCTCCATGAATCACCTCCATGAATCTCCATGAATCTCCATGACTCTAAATGAATCTCCTTGTATCTCCATGAATCTCCATAAATCTCCAAGAATCTCCGTGAATCTCCATGAATCTCCATGAATCTCCATGAATCTCCTCCATGAATCTCCATGAATCTCCAAGAATCTCCTCCATGAATCTCCATGAATCTCCATGAATCTCCATGTATCTCCATGAATCTACATGAATCTCCATGAATCTCAATGAACCTCCTCGATGAATCTCCACGAATCTCCATGAATATCCATGAATCTCCATGAATCTCCATGAATCTCCATGTATCTCCATGAATCTACATGAATCTCCATGAATCTCCATGAATCTCCTCGATGAATCTTCATGAATCTTCATGCATCTCCTGATCCATGAACCTCTATGAATCTCCATGAATCTCCATGAATATCCTCCATGAATCTCCATGTATCTCCATGAATGTCCATGAATCTCCTCCATGAATCTTCTGTATGAATCTCCATGAATCTCCATGAATATCCATGAATCTCCATGAATCTCCATGAATCTCCTTCATCAATCTCCACGAATCTCCATGAATCTCCATGATTCTCCATGAATCTCCATGAATCTCCTCCATGAATCTCCATGAATCTCCAAGAATCTCCTCCATGAATCTCCATGAATCTCCATGAATCTACATGAATCTCCATGTATCTCCATGAATCTACATGAATCTCCATGAATCTCCATGAATCTCCTCCATGAATCTCCATGAATCACCATGAATCTCCTTCATCAATCTCCACGAATTTCCATGAATCTCCATGAATCTCCATGAATCTCCATGAATCTCCATGAATCTCCATGAATCTCCATGATATCCTGAATGGATCTTCATGAATCTCCATGAATCTCCATGCATCTCCATGAATCTCCATGTATCTCCATGAATCTACATGAATCTCCATGAATCTCCTTCATCAATCTCCACGAATCTCCACGAATCTCCATGAATCTCCATGAATCTCCATGAATCTCCATGAATCTCCTCCATGAATCTCCATGAATCTCCATGATATCCTGTATGAATCTTCATGAATCTCCATGAATCTCCATGCATCTCCATGAATCTCCATGAATCTCCATGAACCTCCTCCATGAATCTCCATGAATCTCCATGAATCTACATGAATCTCCATGAATCTCCATGAATCTCCTCCATGAATCTCCATGAATCTCCTCCATGAATATCCATGAATCTCCATGAATGTCTATGAATCTCCATGACTCTAAATGAATCTCCTTGAATCTCCATGAATCTCCATAAATCTCCAAGAATCTCCGTGAATCTCCATGAATCTCCATGAATCTCCATGAATCTCCTCCATGAATCTCCATGAATCTCCAAGAATCTCCTCCATGAATCTCCATGAATCTCCATGAATCTCCATGTATCTCCATGAATCTACATGAATCTCCATGAATCTCAATGAACCTCCTCGATGAATCTCCATGAATCTCCATGAATATCCATGAATCTCCTCCATGAATCTTCTGTATGAATCTCCATGAATCTCCATGAATCTCCATGAATCTCCTTCATCAATCTCCACGAATCTCCATAAATCTCCATGATTCTCCATGAATCTCCATGCATCTCCTCCATGAATCTCCATGAATCTCCAAGAATCTCCTCCATGAATCTCCATGAATCTCCATGAATCTCCATGAATCTACATGAATCTCCATGAATATTCTCCATGAATATCCACGGATCTTGATGAATCTCCTGATCCATGAACCTCTATGAATCTCCATGAATCTCCATGAAGATCCTCCATGAATCTCCATGAATCTCCATGAATGTCCATGAATCTCCTCCATGAATTTCCTGTATGAATCTCCATGAATCTCCATGCATCTCCATGAATCTCCATGAATCTCCATGAACCTCCTCCATGAATCTCCATGAATCTCCATGAATCTACATGAATATCCATGAATCTCCATGAATCTCCTCCATGAATCTCCATGAATCACCTCCATGAATCTCCATGAATCTCCATGAATGTCTATGAATCTCCATGACTCTAAATGAATCTCCTTGAATCTCCATGAATCTCCATAAATCTCCAAAAATCTCCGTGAATCTCCATGAATCTCCATGAATCTCCATGAATCTCCATGAATCACCTCCATGAATCTCCATGAATCTCCATGAATGTCTATGAATCTCCATGACTCTCCATGAATATCCATGAATATCCATGAATCTCCATGAATCTCCATGAATCTCCATGTATCTCCATGAATCTACATGAATCTCCATGAATCTCCATGAATCTCCTCGATGAATCTCCATGAATCTTCATGAATCTCCTGATCCATGAACCTCTATGAATCTCCATGAATCTCCATGAATATCCTCTATGAATCTCCATGTATCTCCATGAATGTCCATGAATCTCGTCCATGAATCTTCTGTATGAATCTCCTTGAATCTCCATGAATCTCCATGAATCTCCTTCATCAATCTCCACGAATCTCCATGAATCTCCATGATTCTCCATGAATCTCCATGAATCTCCTCCATGAATCTCCATGAATCTCCAATAATCTCCTCCATGAATCTCCATGAATCTCCATGAATCTACATGAATCTCCATGAATATCCTCCATGAATATCCACGAATCTTCATGAATCTCCTGATCCATGAACCTCTATGAATCTCCATGAATCTCCATGAAGATCCTCCATGAATCTCCATGAATCTCCATGAATGTCCATGAATCTCCTCCATGAATTTCCTGTATGAATCTCCATGAATCTCCATGCATCTCCATGAATCTCCATGAATCTCCATGAACCTCCTCCATGAATCTCCATGAATCTCCATGAATCTACATGAATATCCATGAATCTCCATGAATCTCCTCCATGAATCTCCATGAATCACCTCCATGAATCTCCATGAATCTCCATGTATCTCCATGAATCTACATGAATCTCCATGAATCTCAATGAAAATCCTCGATGAATCTCCATGAATCTCCATGAATATCCATGAATCTCCATGAATCTCCATGAATCTCCATGTATCTCCATGAATCTACATGAATCTCCATGAATCTCCATGAATCTCCTCGATGAATCTTCATGAATCTTCATGCATCTCCTGATCCATGAACCTCTATGAATCTCCATGAATCTCCATGAATATCCTCCATGAATCTCCATGTATCTCCATGAATGTCCATGAATCTCCTCCATGAATCTTCTGTTTGAATCTCCATGAATCTCCATGAATATCCATGAATCTCCATGAATCTCCATGAATCTCCTTCATCAATCTCCACGAATCTCCATGAATCTCCATGATTCTCCATGAATCTCCATGAATCTCCTCCATGAATCTCCATGTATCTCCATGAATGTCCATGAATCTCCTCCATGAATCTTCTGTATGAATCTCTATGAATCTCCATGAATATCCATGAATCTCCATGAATCTCCATGAATCTCCTTCATCAATCTCCACGAATCTCCATGAATCTCCATGAATCTCCATGAATCTACATGAATCTCCATGTATCTCCATGAATCTACATGAATCTCCATGAATCTCCATGAATCTCCTCCATGAATCTCCATGAATCACCATGAATCTCCTTCATCAATCTCCACGAATCTCCATGAATCTCCATGAATCTCCATGAATCTCCATGAATCTCCATGAATCTCCATGAATCTCCATGATATCCTGAATGGATCTTCATGAATCTCCATGAATCTCCATGCATCTCCATGATTCTCCATGTATCTCCATGAATCTACATGAATCTCCATGAATCTCCTTCATCAATCTCCACGAATCTCCACGAATCTCCATGAATCTCCATGAATCTCCATGAATCTCCATGAATCTCCATGAATCTCCTCCATGAATCTCCATGAATCTCCATGATATCCTGTATGAATCTTCATGAATCTCCATGAATCTCCATGAATCTCCATGAACCTCCTCCATGAATCTCCATGAATCTCCATGAATCTACATGAATCTCCATGAATCTCCATGAATCTCCTCCATGAATCTCCTCCATGAATCTCCATGAATCTCCATGAATATCCTCCATGAATCTCCATGAATCTCCATGAATCTCCATGAATCTCCATGAATCTCCTTTATCAATCTCCACGAATCTCCATGAATCTACATGAATCTCCATGAATGTCCATGAATCTCCATGAATCTCCATGAATATCCATGAATATCCATGAATCTCCATGAATCTCCATGAATCTCCATGTATCTCCATGAATCTACATGAATCTCCATGAATCTCCATGAATCTCCTCGATGAATCTCCATGAATCTTCATGAATCTCCTGATCCATGAACCTCTATGAATCTCCATGAATCTCCATGAATATCCTCTATGAATCTCCATGTATCTCCATGAATGTCCATGAATCTCGTCCATGAATCTTCCGTATGAATCTCCTTGAATCTCCATGAATCTCCATGAATCTCCTTCATCAATCTCCACGAATCTCCATGAATCTCCATGATTCTCCATGAATCTCCATGAATCTCCTCCATGAATCTCCATGAATCTCCAATAATCTCCTCCATGAATCTCCATGAATCTCCATGAATCTACATGAATCTCCATGAATATCCTCCATGAATATCCACGAATCTTCATGAATCTCCTGATCCATGAACCTCTATGAATCTCCATGAATCTCCATGAAGATCCTCCATGAATCTCCATGAATCTCCATGAATGTCCATGAATCTCCTCCATGAATTTCCTGTATGAATCTCCATGAATCTCCATGCATCTCCATGAATCTCCATGAATCTCCATGAACCTCCTCCATGAATCTCCATGAATCTCCATGAATCTACATGAATATCCATGAATCTCCATGAATCTCCTCCATGAATCTCCATGAATCACCTCCATGAATCTCCATGAATCTCCATGACTCTAAATGAATCTCCTTGAATCTCCATGAATCTCCAAGAATCTCCGTGAATCTCCATGAATCTCCATGAATCTCCATGAATCTCCTCCATGAATCTCCATGAATCTCCAAGAATCTCCTCCATGAATCTCCATGAATCTCCATGAATCTCCATGAATCTCCATGTATCTCCATGAATCTACATGAATCTCCATGAATCTCAATGAACCTCCTCGATGAATCTCCACGAATCTCCATGAATATCCATGAATCTCCATGAATCTCCATGAATCTCCATGTATCTCCATGAATCTACATGAATCTCCATGAATCTCCATGAATCTCCTCGATGAATCTTCATGAATCTTCATGCATCTCCTGATCCATGAACCTCTATGAATCTCCATGAATCTCCATGAATATCCTCCATGAATCTCCATGTATCTCCATGAATGTCCATGAATCTCCTCCATGAATCTTCTGTATGAATCTCCATGAATCTCCATGAATATCCATGAATCTCCATGAATCTCCATGAATCTCCTTCATCAATCTCCACGAATCTCCATGAATCTCCATGATTCTCCATGAATCTCCATGAATCTCCTCCATGAATCTCCACGAATCTCCAAGAATCTCCTCCATGAATCTCCATGAATCTCCATGAATCTACATGAATCTCCATGTATCTCCTTGAATCTACATGAATCTCCATGAATCTCCATGAATCTCCTCCATGAATCTCCATGAATCACCATGAATCTCCTTCATCAATCTCCACGAATTTCCATGAATCTCCATGAATCTCCATGAATCTCCATGAATCTCCATGAATCTCCATGAATCTCCATGATATCCTGAATGGATCTTCATGAATCTCCATGAATCTCCATGCATCTCCATGAATCTCCATGTATCTCCATGAATCTACATGAATCTCCATGAATCTCCTTCATCAATCTCCACGAATCTCCACGAATCTCCATGAATCTCCATGAATCTCCATGAATCTCCATGAATCTCCTCCATGAATCTCCATGAATCTCCATGATATCCTGTATGAATCTTCATGAATCTCCATGAATCTCCATGCATCTCCATGAATCTCCATGAATCTCCATGAATCTCCTCCATGAATCTCCATGAATCTCCATGAATCTACATGAATCTCCATGAATCTCCATGAATCTCCTCCATGAATCTCCATGAATCTCCTCCATGAATATCCATGAATCTCCATGAATGTCTATGAATCTCCATGACTCTAAATGAATCTCCTTGAATCTCCATGAATCTCCATAAATCTCCAAGAATCTCCGTGAATCTCCATGAATCTCCATGAATCTCCATGAATCTCCTCCATGAATCTCCATGAATCTCCAAGAATCTCCTCCATGAATCTCCATGAATCTCCATGAATCTCCATGTATCTCCATGAATCTACATGAATCTCCATGAATCTCAATGAACCTCCTCGATGAATCTCCATGAATCTCCATGAATATCCATGAATCTCCATGAATCTCCATGAACCTCCTCCATGAATCTCCATGAATCTCCATGAATATCCTCCATGAATCTCCATGAATCTCCATGAATCTCCATGAATCTCCTTTATCAATCTCCACGAATCTCCATGAATCTACATGAATCTCCATGAATGTCCATGAATCTCCATGTATCTCCATGAATCTACATGAATCTCCATGAATCTCCATGAATCTCCTCGATGAATCTCCATGAATCTTCATGAATCTCCTGATCCATGAACCTCTATGAATCTCCATGAATCTCCATGAATATCCTCTATGAATCTCCATGTATCTCCATGAATGTCCATGAATCTCGTCCATGAATCTTCTGTATGAATCTCCTTGAATCTCCATGAATCTCCATGAATCTCCTTCATCAATCTCCACGAATCTCCATGAATCTCCATGATTCTCCATGAATCTCCATGAATCTCCTCCATGAATCTCCATGAATCTCCAATAATCTCCTCCATGAATCTCCATGAATCTCCATGAATCTACATGAATCTCCATGAATATCCTCCATGAATATCCACGAATCTTCATGAATCTCCTGATCCATGAACCTCTATGAATCTCCATGAATCTCCATGAAGATCCTCCATGAATCTCCATGAATCTCCATGAATGTCCATGAATCTCCTCCATGAATTTCCTGTATGAATCTCCATGAATCTCCATGCATCTCCATGAATCTCCATGAATCTCCATGAACCTCCTCCATGAATCTCCATGAATCTCCATGAATATCCTCCATGAATCTCCATGAATCTCCATGAATCTCCATGAATCTCCTTTATCAATCTCCACGAATCTCCATGAATCTACATGAATCTCCATGAATGTCCATGAATCTCCATGAATCTCCATGAATATCCATGAATATCCATGAATCTCCATGAATCTCCATGAATCTCCATGTATCTCCATGAATCTACATGAATCTCCATGAATCTCCATGAATCTCCTCGATGAATCTCCATGAATCTTCATGAATCTCCTGATCCATGAACCTCTATGAATCTCCATGAATCTCCATGAATATCCTCTATGAATCTCCATGTATCTCCATGAATGTCCATGAATCTCGTCCATGAATCTTCTGTATGAATCTCTTTGAATCTCCATGAATCTCCATGAATCTCCATGAATCTCCATGTATCTCCATGAATCTACATGAATCTCCATGAATCTCCATGAATCTCCTCGATGAATCTCCATGAATCTTCATGAATCTCCTGATCCATGAACCTCTATGAATCTCCATGAATCTCCATGAATATCCTCTATGAATCTCCATGTATCTCCATGAATGTCCATGAATCTCGTCCATGAATCTTCTGTATGAATCTCCTTGAATGTCCATGAATCTCGTCCATGAATCTTCTGTATGAATCTCCTTGAATCTCCATGAATCTCCATGAATCTCCTTCATCAATCTCCACGAATCTCCATGAATCTCCATGATTCTCCATGAATCTCCATGAATCTCCTCCATGAATCTCCATGAATCTCCAATAATCTCCTCCATGAATCTCCATGAATCTACATGAATCTACATGAATCTCCATGAATATCCTCCATGAATATCCACGAATCTTCATGAATCTCCTGATCCATGAACCTCTATGAATCTCCATGAATCTCCATGAAGATCCTCCATGAATCTCCATGAATCTCCATGAATGTCCATGAATCTCCTCCATGAATTTCCTGTATGAATCTCCATGAATCTCCATGCATCTCCATGAATCTCCATGAATCTCCATGAACCTCCTCCATGAATCTCCATGAATCTCCATGAATCTACATGAATATCCATGAATCTCCATGAATCTCCTCCATGAATCTCCATGAATCACCTCCATGAATCTCCATGAATCTCCATGACTCTAAATGAATCTCCTTGAATCTCCATGAATCTCCATAAATCTCCAAGAATCTCCGTGAATCTCCATGAATCTCCATGAATCTCCATGAATCTCCTCCATGAATCTCCATGAATCTCCAAGAATCTCCTCCATGAATCTCCATGAATCTCCATGAATCTCCATGTATCTCCATGAATCTACATGAATCTCCATGAATCTCAATGAACCTCCTCGATGAATCTCCACGAATCTCCATGAATATCCATGAATCTCCATGAATCTCCATGAATCTCCATGTATCTCCATGAATCTACATGAATCTCCATGAATCTCCATGAATCTCCTCGATGAATCTTCATGAATCTTCATGCATCTCCTGATCCATGAACCTCTATGAATCTCCATGAATCTCCATGAATATCCTCCATGAATCTCCATGTATCTCCATGAATGTCCATGAATCTCCTCCATGAATCTTCTGTATGAATCTCCATGAATCTCCATGAATATCCATGAATCTCCATGAATCTCCATGAATCTCCTTCATCAATCTCCACGAATCTCCATGAATCTCCATGATTCTCCATGAATCTCCATGAATCTCCTCCATGAATCTCCATGAATCTCCAAGAATCTCCTCCATGAATCTCCATGAATCTCCATGAATCTACATGAATCTCCATGTATCTCCATGAATCTACATGAATCTCCATGAATCTCCATGAATCTCCTCCATGAATCTCCATGAATCACCATGAATCTCCTTCATCAATCTCCACGAATTTCCATGAATCTCCATGAATCTCCATGAATCTCCATGAATCTCCATGAATCTCCATGAATCTCCATGATATCCTGAATGGATATTCATGAATCTCCATGAATCTCCATGCATCTCCATGAATCTCCATGTATCTCCATGAATCTACATGAATCTCCATGAATCTCCTTCATCAATCTCCACGAATCTCCACGAATCTCCATGAATCTCCATGAATCTCCATGAATCTCCATGAATCTCCTCCATGAATCTCCATGAATCTCCATGATATCCTGTATGAATCTTCATGAATCTCCATGAATCTCCATGCATCTCCATGAATCTCCATGAATCTCCATGAATCTCCTCCATGAATCTCCATGAATCTCCATGAATCTACATGAATCTCCATGAATCTCCATGAATCTCCTCCATGAATCTCCATGAATCTCCTCCATGAATATCCATGAATCTCCATGAATGTCTATGAATCTCCATGACTCTAAATGAATCTCCTTGAATCTCCATGAATCTCCATAAATCTCCAAGAATCTCCGTGAATCTCCATGAATCTCCATGAATCTCCATGAATCTCCTCCATGAATCTCCATGAATCTCCAAGAATCTCCTCCATGAATCTCCATGAATCTCCATGTATCTCCATGAATCTACATGAATCTCCATGAATCTCAATGAACCTCCTCGATGAATCTCCATGAATCTCCATGAATATCCATGAATCTCCATGAATCTCCATGAATCTCCATGTATCTCCATGAATCTACATGAATCTCCATGAATCTTCATGAATATCCTGATCCATGAACCTCTATGAATCTCCATGAATCTCCATGAATATCCTCCATGAATCTCCATGTATCTCCATGAATGTCCATGAATCTCCTCCATGAATCTTCTGTATGAATCTCCATGAATCTCCATGAATCTCCATGAATCTCCTTCATCAATCTCCACGAATCTCCATAAATCTCCATGATTCTCCATGAATCTCCATGAATCTCCTCCATGAATCTCCATGAATCTCCAAGAATCTCCTCCATGAATCTCCATGAATCTCCATGAATCTCCATGAATCTACATGAATCACCATGAATATTCTCCATGAATATCCACGAATCTTGATGAATCTCCTGATCCATGAACCTCTATGAATCTCCATGAATCTCCATGAAGATCCTCCATGAATCTCCATGAATCTCCATGAATGTCCATGAATCTCCTCCATGAATTTCCTGTATGAATCTCCATGAATCTCCATGCATCTCCATGAATCTCCATGAATCTCCATGAACCTCCTCCATGAATCTCCATGAATCTCCATGAATCTACATGAATATCCATGAATCTCCATGAATCTCCTCCATGAATCTCCATGAATCACCTCCATGAATCTCCATGAATCTCCATGAATGTCTATGAATCTCCATGACTCTAAATGAATCTCCTTGAATCTCCATGAATCTCCATAAATCTCCAAAAATCTCCGTGAATCTCCATGAATCTCCATGAATCTCCATGAATCTCCATGAATCACCTCCATGAATCTCCATGAATCTCCATGAATGTCTATGAATCTCCATGACTCTCCATGAATATCCATGAATATCCATGAAGCTCCATGAATCTCCATGAATCTCCATGTATCTCCATGAATCTACATGAATCTCCATGAATCTCCATGAATCTCCTCGATGAATCTCCATGAATCTTCATGAATCTCCTGATCCATGAACCTCTATGAATCTCCATGAATCTCCATGAATATCCTCTATGAATCTCCATGTATCTCCATGAATGTCCATGAATCTCGTCCATGAATCTTCTGTATGAATCTCCTTGAATCTCCATGAATCTCCATGAATCTCCTTCATCAATCTCCACGAATCTCCATGAATCTCCATGATTCTTCATGAATCTCCATGAATCTCCTCCATGAATCTCCATGAATCTCCAATAATCTCCTCCATGAATCTCCATGAATCTCCATGAATCTACATGAATCTCCATGAATATCCTCCATGAATATCCACGAATCTTCATGAATCTCCTGATCCATGAACCTCTATGAATCTCCATGAATCTCCATGAAGATCCTCCATGAATCTCCATGAATCTCCATGAATGTCCATGAATCTCCTCCATGAATTTCCTGTATGAATCTCCATGAATCTCCATGCATCTCCATGAATCTCCATGAATCTCCATGAACCTCCTCCATGAATCTCCATGAATCTCCATGAATCTACATGAATATCCATGAATCTCCATGAATCTCCTCCATGAATCTCCATGAATCACCTCCATGAATCTCCATGAATCTCCATGACTCTAAATGAATCTCCTTGAATCTCCATGAATCTCCATAAATCTCCATGAATCTCCATGAATCTCTATGAATATCCATGAACCTCCTCCATGAATCTCCATGAATCTCCATGTATCTCCATGTATCTCCATGAATCTCCATGAATATCCATGAATCTTCATGAATCTCCTCCATGAATCTTCATGAATCTCCATGAATCTCCATGCATCTCCATGAATCTCCATGAATCTCCATGAACCTCCTCCATGAATCTCCATGAATCTCCATGAATCTCCATGAATCTCCATGAATCTCCATGTATCTCCATGAATCTACATGAATCTCCATGAATCTCCATGAATCTCCTCCATGAATCTCCATGAATCACCATGAATCTCCTTCATCAATCTCCACGAATCTCCATGAATCTCCATGAATCTCCATGTATCTCCATGAATCTCCATGAATATCCATGAATCTTCATGAATCTCCTCCATGAATCTTCTTGAATCTTCATGAATCTCCATGCATCCCCATGAATCTCCATGAATCTCCATGAACCTCCTCCATGAATCTCCATGAATCTCCATGAATATCCTCCATGAATCTCCATGAATCTCCATGAATCTCCATGAATCTCCTTTATCAATCTCCACGAATCTCCATGAATCTACATGAATCTCCATGAATGTCCATGAATCTCCATGAATCTCCATGAATATCCATGAATATCCATGAATCTCCATGAATCTCCATGAATCTCCATGTATCTCCATGAATCTACATGAATCTCCATGAATCTCCATGAATCTCCTCGATGAATCTCCATGAATCTTCATGAATCTCCTGATCCATGAACCTCTATGAATCTCCATGAATCTCCATGAATATCCTCTATGAATCTCCATGTATCTCCATGAATGTCCATGAATCTCGTCCATGAATCTTCTGTATGAATCTCCTTGAATCTCCATGAATCTCCATGAATCTCCTTCATCAATCTCCACGAATCTCCATGAATCTCCATGATTCTCCATGAATCTCCATGAATCTCCTCCATGAATCTCCATGAATCTCCAATAATCTCCTCCATGAATCTCCATGAATCTCCATGAATCTACATGAATCTCCATGAATATCCTCCATGAATATCCACGAATCTTCATGAATCTCCTGATCCATGAACCTCTATGAATCTCCATGAATCTCCATGAAGATCCTCCATGAATCTCCATGAATCTCCATGAATGTCCATGAATCTCCTCCATGAATTTCCTGTATGAATCTCCATGAATCTCCATGCATCTCCATGAATCTCCATGAATCTCCATGAACCTCCTCCATGAATCTCCATGAATCTCCATGAATCTACATGAATATCCATGAATCTCCATGAATCTCCTCCATGAATCTCCATGCATCTCCATGAATCTCCATAAATCTCCATGAATCTCCATGTATCTCCATGAATCTACATGAATCTCCATGAATCTCCATGAATCTCCTCGATGAATCTTCATGAATCTTCATGCATCTCCTGATCCATGAACCTCTATGAATCTCCATGAATCTCCATGAATATCCTCCATGAATCTCCATGTATCTCCATGAATGTCCATGAATCTCCTCCATGAATCTTCTGTATGAATCTCCATGAATCTCCATGAATATCCATGAATCTCCATGAATCTCCATGAATCTCCTTCATCAATCTCCACGAATCTCCATGAATCTCCATGATTCTCCATGAATCTCCATGAATCTCCTCCATGAATCTCCATGAATCTCCAAGAATCTCCTCCATGAATCTCCATGAATCTCCATGAATCTACATGAATCTCCATGTATCTCCATGAATCTACATGAATCTCCATGAATCTCCATGAATCTCCTCCATGAATCTCCATGAATCACCATGAATCTCCTTCATCAATCTCCACGAATTTCCATGAATCTCCATGAATCTCCATGAATCTCCATGAATCTCCATGAATCTCCATGAATCTCCATGATATCCTGAATGGATCTTCATGAATCTCCATGAATCTCCATGCATCTCCATGAATCTCCATGTATCTCCATGAATCTACATGAATCTCCATGAATCTCCTTCATCAATCTCCACGAATCTCTACGAATATCCATGAATCTCCATGAATCTCCATGAATCTCCATGAATCTCCTCCATGAATCTCCATAAATCTCCATGATATCCTGTATGAATCTTCATGAATCTCCATGAATCTCCATGCATCTCCATGAATCTCCATGAATCTCCATGAACCTCCTCCATGAATCTCCATGAATCTCCATGAATCTACATGAATCTCCATGAATCTCCATGAATCTCCTCCATGAATCTCCATGAATCTCCTCCATGAATATCCATGAATCTCCATGAATGTCTATGAATCTCCATGACTCTAAATGAATCTCCTTGAATCTCCATGAATCTCCATAAATCTCCAAGAATCTCCGTGAATCTCCATGAATCTCCATGAATCTCCATGAATCTCCTCCATGAATCTCCATGAATCTCCAAGAATCTCCTCCATGAATCTCCATGAATCTCCATGCATCTCCATGTATCTCCATGAATCTACATGAATCTCCATGAATCTCAATGAACCTCCTCGATGAATCTCCATGAATCTCCATGAATATCCATGAATCTCCATGAATCTCCATGAATCTCCATGTATCTCCATGAATCTACATGAATCTCCATGAATCTCCATGAATCTTCATGAATATCCTGATCCATGAACCTCTATGAATCTCCATGAATCTCCATGAATATCCTCCATGAATCTCCATGTATCTCCATGAATGTTCATGAATCTCCTCCATGAATCTTCTGTATGAATCTCCATGAATCTCCATGAATCTCCATGAATCTCCTTCATCAATCTCCACGAATCTCCATAAATCTCCATGATTCTCCATGAATCTCCATGAATCTCCTCCATGAATCTCCATGAATCTCCAAGAATCTCCTCCATGAATCTCCATGAATCTCCATGAATCTCCATGAATCTACATGAATCTCCATGAATATTCTCCATGAATATCCACGAATCTTGATGAATCTCCTGATCCATGAACCTCTATGAATCTACATGAATCTCCATGAAGATCCTCCATGAATCTCCATGAATCTCCATGAATGTCCATGAATCTCCTCCATGAATTTCCTGTATGAATCTCCATGAATCTCCATGCATCTCCATGAATCTCCATGAATCTCCATGAACCTCCTCCATGAATCTCCATGAATCTCCATGAATCTACATGAATATCCATGAATCTCCATGAATCTCCTCCATGAATCTCCATGAATCACCTCCATGAATCTCCATGAATCTCCATGAATGTCTATGAATCTCCATGACTCTAAATGAATCTCCTTGAATCTCCATGAATCTCCATAAATCTCCAAAAATCTCCGTGAATCTCCATGAATCTCCATGAATCTCCATGAATCTCCATGAATCACCTCCATGAATCTCCATGAATCTCCATGAATGTCTATGAATCTCCATGACTCTCCATGAATATCCATGAATATCCATGAATCTCCATGAATCTCCATGAATCTCCATGTATCTCCATGAATCTACATGAATCTCCATGAATCTCCATGAATCTCCTCGATGAATCTCCATGAATCTTCATGAATCTCCTGATCCATGAACCTCTATGAATCTCCATGAATCTCCATGAATATCCTCTATGAATCTCCATGTATCTCCATGAATGTCCATGAATCTCGTCCATGAATCTTCTGTATGAATCTCCTTGAATCTCCATGAATCTCCATGAATCTCCTTCATCAATCTCCACGAATCTCCATGAATCTCCATGATTCTCCATGAATCTCCATGAATCTCCTCCATGAATCTCCATGAATCTCCAATAATCTCCTCCATGTATCTCCATGAATCTCCATGAATCTACATGAATCTCCATGAATATCCTCCATGAATATCCACGAATCTTCATGAATCTCCTGATCCATGAACCTCTATGAATCTCCATGAATCTCCATGAAGATCCTCCATGAATCTCCATGAATCTCCATGAATGTCCATGAATCTCCATGAATCTCCATGAATCTACATGAATCTCCATGTATCTCCATGAATCTACATGAATCTCCATGAATCTCCATGAATCTCCTCCATGAATCTCCATGAATCACCATGAATCTCCTTCATCAATCTCCACGAATTTCCATGAATCTCCATGAATCTCCATGAATCTCCATGAATCTCCATGAATCTCCATGAATCTCCATGATATCCTGAATGGATCTTCATGAATCTCCATGAATCTCCATGCATCTCCATGAATCTCCATGTATCTCCATGAATCTACATGAATCTCCATGAATCTCCTTCATCAATCTCCACGAATCTCTACGAATATCCATGAATCTCCATGAATCTCCATGAATCTCCATGAATCTCCTCCATGAATCTCCATAAATCTCCATGATATCCTGTATGAATCTTCATGAATCTCCATGAATCTCCATGCATCTCCATGAATCTCCATGAATCTCCATGAACCTCCTCCATGAATCTCCATGAATCTCCATGAATCTACATGAATCTCCATGAATCTCCATGAATCTCCTCCATGAATCTCCATGAATCTCCTCCATGAATATCCATGAATCTCCATGAATGTCTATGAATCTCCATGACTCTAAATGAATCTCCTTGAATCTCCATGAATCTCCATAAATCTCCAAGAATCTCCGTGAATCTCCATGAATCTCCATGAATCTCCATGAATCTCCTCCATGAATCTCCATGAATCTCCAAGAATCTCCTCCATGAATCTCCATGAATCTCCATGCATCTCCATGTATCTCCATGAATCTACATGAATCTCCATGAATCTCAATGAACCTCCTCGATGAATCTCCATGAATCTCCATGAATCTCCATGAATCTCCATGAATATCCATGAATCTCCATGAATCTCCATGAATCTCCATGTATCTCCATGAATCTACATGAATCTCCATGAATCTCCATGAATCTTCATGAATATCCTGATCCATGAACCTCTATGAATCTCCATGAATCTCCATGAATATCCTCCATGAATCTCCATGTATCTCCATGAATGTTCATGAATCTCCTCCATGAATCTTCTGTATGAATCTCCATGAATCTCCATGAATCTCCATGAATCTCCTTCATCAATCTCCACGAATCTCCATAAATCTCCATGATTCTCCATGAATCTCCACGAATCTCCTCCATGAATCTCCATGAATCTCCAAGAATCTCCTCCATGAATCTCCATGAATCTCCATGAATCTCCATGAATCTACATGAATCTCCATGAATATTCTCCATGAATATCCACGAATCTTGATGAATCTCCTGATCCATGAACCTCTATGAATCTCCATGAATCTCCATGAAGATCCTCCATGAATCTCCATGAATCTCCATGAATGTCCATGAATCTCCTCCATGAATTTCCTGTATGAATCTCCATGAATCTCCATGCATCTCCATGAATCTCCATGAATCTCCATGAACCTCCTCCATGAATCTCCATGAATCTCCATGAATCTACATGAATATCCATGAATCTCCATGAATCTCCTCCATGAATCTCCATGAATCACCTCCATGAATCTCCATGAATCTCCATGAATGTCTATGAATCTCCATGACTCTAAATGAATCTCCTTGAATCTCCATGAATCTCAATAAATCTCCAAAAATCTCCGTGAATCTCCATGCATCTCCATGAATCTCCATGAATCTCCATGAATCACCTCCATGAATCTCCATGAATCTCCATGAATGTCTATGAATCTCCATGACTCTCCATGAATATCCATGAATATCCATGAATCTCCATGAATCTCCATGAATCTCCATGTATCTCCATGAATCTACATGAATCTCCATGAATCTCCATGAATCTCCTCGATGAATCTCCATGAATCTTCATGAATCTCCTGATCCATGAACCTCTATGAATCTCCATGAATCTCCATGAATATCCTCTATGAATCTCCATGTATCTCCATGAATGTCCATGAATCTCGTCCATGAATCTTCTGTATGAATCTCCTTGAATCTCCATGAATCTCCATGAATCTCCTTCATCAATCTCCACGAATCTCCATGAATCTCCATGATTCTCCATGAATCTCCATGAATCTCCTCCATGAATCTCCATGAATCTCCAATAATCTCCTCCATGTATCTCCATGAATCTCCATGAATCTACATGAATCTCCATGAATATGCTCCATGAATATCCACGAATCTTCATGAATCTCCTGATCCATGAACCTCTATGAATCTCCATGAATCTCCATGAAGATCCTCCATGAATCTCCATGAATCTCCATGAATGTCCATGAATCTCCTCCATGAATTTCCTGTATGAATCTCCATGAATCTCCATGCATCTCCATGAATCTCCATGAATCTCCATGAACCTCCTCCATGAATCTCCATGAATCTCCATGAATGTACATGAATATCCATGAATCTCCATGAATCTCCTCCATGAATCTCCATGAATCACCTCCATGAATCTCCATGAATCTCCATGACTCTAAATGAATCTCCTTGAATCTCCATGAATCTCCATACATCTCCATGAATCTCCATGAATCTCTATGAATATCCATGAACCTCCTCCATGAATCTCCATGAATCTCCATGTATCTCCATGTATCTCCATGAATCTCCATGAATATCCATGAATCTTCATGAATCTCCTCCATGAATCTTCATGAATCTCCATGAATCTCCATGCATCTCCATGAATCTCCATGAATCTCCATGAACCTCCTCCATGAATCTCCATGAATCTCCATGAATCTCCATGAATCTCCATGAATCTCCATGTATCTCCATGAATCTACATGAATCTCCATGAATCTCCATGAATCTCCTCCATGAATCTCCATGAATCACCATGAATCTCCTTCATCAATCTCCACGAATCTCCATGAATCTCCATGAACCTCCATGTATCTCCATGAATCTCCATGAATATCCATGAATCTTCATGAATCTCCTCCATGAATCTTCTTGAATCTTCATGAATCTCCATGCATCTCCATGAATCTCCATGAATCTCCATGAACCTCCTCCATGAATCTCCATGAATCTCCATGAATATCCTCCATGAATCTCCATGAATCTCCATGAATCTCCTTTATCAATCTCCACGAATCTCCATGAATCTACATGAATCTCCATGAATGTCCATGAATCTCCATGATTCTCCATGAATATCCATGAATATCCATGAATCTCCATGAATCTCCATGAATCTCCATGTATCTCCATGAATCTACATGAGTCTCCATGAGTCTCCATGAATCTCCTCGATGAATCTCCATGAATCTTCATGAATCTCCTGATCCATGAACCTCTATGAATCTCCATGAATCTCCATGAATATCCTCTATGAATCTCCATGTATCTCCATGAATGTCCATGAATCTCGTCCATGAATCTTCTGTATGAATCTCCTTGAATCTCCATGAATCTCCATGAATCTCCTTCATCAATCTCCACGAATCTCCATGAATCTCCATGATTCTCCATGAATCTCCATGAATCTCCTCCATGAATCTCCATGGATCTCCAATAATCTCCTCCATGAATCTCCATGAATCTCCATGAATCTACATGAATCTCCATGAATATCCTCCATGAATATCCACGAATCTTCATGAATCTCCTGATCCATGAACCTCTATGAATCTCCATGAATCTCCATGAAGATCCTCCATGAATCTCCATGAATCTCCATGAATGTCCATGAATCTCCTCCATGAATTTCCTGTATGAATCTCCATGAATCTCCATGCATCTCCATGAATCTCCATGAATCTCCATGAACCTCCTCCATGAATCTCCATGAATCTCCATGAATCTACATGAATATCCATGAATCTCCATGAATCTCCTCCATGAATCTCCATGAATCACCTCCATGAATCTCCATGAATCTCCATGACTCTAAATGAATCTCCTTGAATCTCCATGAATCTCCATAAATCTCCAAGAATCTCCGTGAATCTCCATGAATCTCCATGAATCTCCATGAATCTCCTCCATGAATCTCCATGAATCTCCAAGAATCTCCTCCATGAATCTCCATGAATCTCCATGAATCTCCATGTATCTCCATGAATCTACATGAATCTCCATGAATCTCAATGAACCTCCTCGATGAATCTCCACGAATCTCCATGAATATCCATGAATCTCCATGAATCTCCATGAATCTCCATGTATCTCCATGAATCTACATGAATCTCCATGAATCTCCATGAATCTCCTCGATGAATCTTCATGAATCTTCATGCATCTCCTGATCCATGAACCTCTATGAATCTCCATGAATCTCCATGAATATCCTCCATGAATCTCCATGTATCTCCATGAATGTCCATGAATCTCCTCCATGAATCTTCTGTATGAATCTCCATGAATCTCCATGAATATCCATGAATCTCCATGAATCTCCATGAATCTCCTTCATCAATCTCCACGAATCTCCATGAATCTCCATGATTCTCCATGAATCTCCATGAATCTCCTCCATGAATCTCCATGAATCTCCAAGAATCTCCTCCATGAATCTCCATGAATCTCCATGAATCTACATGAATCTCCATGTATCTCCATGAATCTACATGAATCTCCATGAATCTCCATGAATCTCCTCCATGAATCTCCATGAATCACCATGAATCTCCTTCATCAATCTCCACGAATTTCCATGAATCTCCATGAATCTCCATGAATCTCCATGAATCTCCATGAATCTCCATGAATCTCCATGATATCCTGAATGGATCTTCATGAATCTCCATGAATCTCCATGCATCTCCATGAATCTCCATGTATCTCCATGAATCTACATGAATCTCCATGAATCTCCTTCATCAATCTCCACGAATCTCCACGAATCTCCATGAATCTCCATGAATCTCCATGAATCTCCATGAATCTCCTCCATGAATCTCCATGAATCTCCATGATATCCTGTATGAATCTTCATGAATCTCCATGAATCTCCATGCATCTCCATGAATCTCCATGAATCTCCATGAACCTCCTCCATGAATCTCCATGAATCTCCATGAATCTACATGAATCTCCATGAATCTCCATGAATCTCCTCCATGAATCTCCATGAATCTCCTCCATGAATATCCATGAATCTCCATGAATGTCTATGAATCTCCATGACTCTAAATGAATCTCCTTGAATCTCCATGAATCTCCATAAATCTCCAAGAATCTCCGTGAATCTCCATGAATCTCCATGAATCTCCATGAATCTCCTCCATGAATCTCCATGAATCTCCAAGAATCTCCTCCATGAATCTCCATGAATCTCCATGAATCTCCATGTATCTCCATGAATCTACATGAATCTCCATGAATCTCAATGAACCTCCTCGATGAATCTCCATGAATCTCCATGAATATCCATGAATCTCCTCCATGAATCTTCTGTATGAATCTCCATGAATCTCCATGAATCTCCATGAATCTCCTTCATCAATCTCCACGAATCTCCATAAATCTCCATGATTCTCCATGAATCTCCATGCATCTCCTCCATGAATCTCCATGAATCTCCAAGAATCTCCTCCATGAATCTCCATGAATCTCCATGAATCTCCATGAATCTACATGAATCTCCATGAATATTCTCCATGAATATCCACGAATCTTGATGAATCTCCTGATCCATGAACCTCTATGAATCTCCATGAATCTCCATGAAGATCCTCCATGAATCTCCATGAATCTCCATGAATGTCCATGAATCTCCTCCATGAATTTCCTGTATGAATCTCCATGAATCTCCATGCATCTCCATGAATCTCCATGAATCTCCATGAACCTCCTCCATGAATCTCCATGAATCTCCATGAATCTACATGAATATCCATGAATCTCCATGAATCTCCTCCATGAATCTCCATGAATCACCTCCATGAATCTCCATGAATCTCCATGAATGTCTATGAATCTCCATGACTCTAAATGAATCTCCTTGAATCTCCATGAATCTCCATAAATCTCCAAAAATCTCCGTGAATCTCCATGAATCTCCATGAATCTCCATGAATCTCCATGAATCACCTCCATGAATCTCCATGAATCTCCATGAATGTCTATGAATCTCCATGACTCTCCATGAATATCCATGAATATCCATGAATCTCCATGAATCTCCATGAATCTCCATGTATCTCCATGAATCTACATGAATCTCCATGAATCTCCATGAATCTCCTCGATGAATCTCCATGAATCTTCATGAATCTCCTGATCCATGAACCTCTATGAATCTCCATGAATCTCCATGAATATCCTCTATGAATCTCCATGTATCTCCATGAATGTCCATGAATCTCGTCCATGAATCTTCTGTATGAATCTCCTTGAATCTCCATGAATCTCCATGAATCTCCTTCATCAATCTCCACGAATCTCCATGAATCTCCATGATTCTCCATGAATCTCCATGAATCTCCTCCATGAATCTCCATGAATCTCCAATAATCTCCTCCATGAATCTCCATGAATCTCCATGAATCTACATGAATCTCCATGAATATCCTCCATGAATATCCACGAATCTTCATGAATCTCCTGATCCATGAACCTCTATGAATCTCCATGAATCTCCATGAAGATCCTCCATGAATCTCCATGAATCTCCATGAATGTCCATGAATCTCCTCCATGAATTTCCTGTATGAATCTCCATGAATCTCCATGCATCTCCATGAATCTCCATGAATCTCCATGAACCTCCTCCATGAATCTCCATGAATCTCCATGAATCTACATGAATATCCATGAATCTCCATGAATCTCCTCCATGAATCTCCATGAATCACCTCCATGAATCTCCATGAATCTCCATGAATCTCCATGAATCTCCATGTATCTCCATGAATCTACATGAATCTCCATGAATCTCAATGAAAATCCTCGATGAATCTCCATGAATCTCCATGAATATCCATGAATCTCCATGAATCTCCATGAATCTCCATGTATCTCCATGAATCTACATGAATCTCCATGAATCTCCATGAATCTCCTCGATGAATCTTCATGAATCTTCATGCATCTCCTGATCCATGAACCTCTATGAATCTCCATGAATCTCCATGAATATCCTCCATGAATCTCCATGTATCTCCATGAATGTCCATGAATCTCCTCCATGAATCTTCTGTTTGAATCTCCATGAATCTCCATGAATATCCATGAATCTCCATGAATCTCCATGAATCTCCTTCATCAATCTCCACGAATCTCCATGAATCTCCATGATTCTCCATGAATCTCCATGAATCTCCTCCATGAATCTCCATGTATCTCCATGAATGTCCATGAATCTCCTCCATGAATCTTCTGTATGAATCTCTATGAATCTCCATGAATATCCATGAATCTCCATGAATCTCCATGAATCTCCTTCATCAATCTCCACGAATCTCCATGAATCTCCATGAATCTCCATGAATCTACATGAATCTCCATGTATCTCCATGAATCTACATGAATCTCCATGAATCTCCATGAATCTCCTCCATGAATCTCCATGAATCACCATGAATCTCCATGAATCTCCATGAATCTCCTCCATGAATCTCCATGAATCTCCATGATATCCTGTATGAATCTTCATGAATCTCCATGAATCTCCATGAATCTCCATGAACCTCCTCCATGAATCTCCATGAATCTCCATGAATCTACATGAATCTCCATGAATCTCCATGAATCTCCTCCATGAATCTCCATGAATCTCCTCCATGAATCTCCATGAATCTCCATGAATCTCCATGAATCTCCATGATATCCTGAATGGATCTTCATGAATCTCCATGAATCTCCATGCATCTCCATGATTCTCCATGTATCTCCATGAATCTACATGAATCTCCATGAATCTCCTTCATCAATCTCCACGAATCTCCACGAATCTCCATGAATCTCCATGAATCTCCATGAATCTCCATGAATCTCCATGAATCTCCTCCATGAATCTCCATGAATCTCCATGATATCCTGTATGAATCTTCATGAATCTCCATGAATCTCCATGAATCTCCATGAACCTCCTCCATGAATCTCCATGAATCTCCATGAATCTACATGAATCTCCATGAATCTCCATGAATCTCCTCCATGAATCTCCATGAATCTCCTCCATGAATCTCCATGAATCTCCATGAATGTCTATGAATCTCCATGACTCTAAATGAATCTCCTTGAATCTCCATGAATCTGCATAAATCTCCAAGAATCTCCGTGAATCTCCATGAATCTCCATGAATCTCCATGAATCTCCTCCATGAATCTCCATGAATCTCCAAGAATCTCCTCCATGAATCTCCATGAATCTCCATGTATCTCCATGAATCTACATGAATCTCCATGAATCTCAATGAACCTCCTCGATGAATCTCCATGAATCTCCATGAATATCCATGAATCTCCATGAATCTCCATGAATCTCCATGTATCTCCATGAATCTACATGAATCTCCATGAATCTCCATGAATCTCCATGAATCTTCATGAATCTCCTGATCCCTGAACCTCTATGAATCTCCATGAATCTCCATGAATATCCTCCATGAATCTCCATGTATCTCCATGAATGTCCATGAATCTCCTCCATGAATCTTCTGTATGAATCTCCATGAATCTCCATGAATCTCCATGAATCTCCTTCATCAATCTCCACGAATCTCCATAAATCTCCATGATTCTCCATGAATCTCCATGAATCTCCTCCATGAATCTCCATGAATCTCCAAGAATCTCCTCCATGAATCTCCATGAATCTCCATGAATCTCCATGAATCTACATGAATCTCCATGAATATCCTCCATGAATTTCCACGAATCTTGATGAATCTCCTGATCCATGAACCTCTATGAATCTCCATGAATCTCCTCCATGAATCTCCATGAATCACCTCCATGAATCTCCATGAATCTCCATGAATGTCTATGAATCTCCATGACTCTAAATGAATCTCCTTGAATCTCCATGAATCTCCATAAATCTCCAAAAATCTCCGTGAATCTCCATGAATCTCCATGAATCTCCATGAATCTCCATGAATCACCTCCATGAATCTCCATGAAACTCCATGAATCTCTATGAATCTCCATGACTCTCCATGAATCACCTTGAATCTCCATGAATCTCCATAAATCTCCAAGAATCTCCGTGAATCTCCATGAATCTCCATGAATCTCCATGAATCTCCTCCATGAATCTCCATGAATCTCCAAGAATCTCCTCCATGAATCTCCATGTATCTCCATGAATCTACATGAATCTCCATGAATGTCCATGAATCTTCTCCATGAATCTTCTGTATGAATCTCCATGAATCTCCATGAATCTCCTTCATCAATCTCCACGAATCTCCATGAATCTCCATGATTCTCCATGAATCTCCATGAATCTCCTCCATGAATCTCCATGAATCTCCAAGAATCTCCTCCATGAATCTCCATGAATCTCCATGAATCTACATGAATCTCCATGAATATCCTCCATGAATATCCACGAATCTTCATGAATCTCCTGATCCATGAACCTCTATGAATCTCCATGAATCTCCATGAATATCCTCCATGAATCTCCATGTATCTCCATGAATGTCCATGAATCTCCTCCATGAATCTTCTGTATGAATCTCCATGAATCTCCATGAATATCCATGAATCTCCATGAATCTCCATGAATCTCCTTCATCAATCTCCACGAATCTCCATGAATCTCCATGATTCTCCATGAATCTCCATGAATCTCCTCCTTGAATCTCCATGAATCTCCAAGAATCTCCTCCATGAATCTCCATGAATCTCCATGAATCTACATGAATCTCCATGTATCTCCATGAATCTACATGAATCTCCATGAATCTCCATGAATCTCCTCCATGAATCTCCATGAATCACCATGAATCTCCTTCATCAATCTCCACGAATCTCCATGAATCTCCATGAATCTCCATGAATCTCCATGAATCTCCATGAATCTCCATGAATCTCCATGATATCCTGAATGGATCTTCATGAATCTCCATGAATCTCCATGCATCTCCATGAATCTCCATGTATCTCCATGAATCTACATGAATCTCCATGAATCTCCTCCATGAATCTCCATGAATCTCCAAGAATCTCCTCCATGAATCTCCATGAATCTCCATGTATCTCCATGAATCTACATGAATCTCCATGAATCTCAATGAACCTCCTCGATGAATCTCCATGAATCTCCATGAATATCCATGAATCTCCATGAATCTCCATGAATCTCCATGTATCTCCATGAATCTACATGAATCTCCATGAATCTCCATGAATCTCCATGAATCTTCATGAATCTCCTGATCCCTGAACCTCTATGAATCTCCATGAATCTCCATGAATATCCTCCATGAATCTCCATGTATCTCCATGAATGTCCATGAATCTCCTCCATGAATCTTCTGTATGAATCTCCATGAATCTCCATGAATCTCCATGAATCTCCTTCATCAATCTCCACGAATCTCCATAAATCTCCATGATTCTCCATGAATCTCCATGAATCTCCTCCATGAATCTCCATGAATCTCCAAGAATCTCCTCCATGAATCTCCATGAATCTCCATGAATCTCCATGAATCTACATGAATCTCCATGAATATCCTCCATGAATTTCCACGAATCTTGATGAATCTCCTGATCCATGAACCTCTATGAATCTCCATGAATCTCCTCCATGAATCTCCATGAATCACCTCCATGAATCTCCATGAATCTCCATGAATGTCTATGAATCTCCATGACTCTAAATGAATCTCCTTGAATCTCCATGAATCTCCATAAATCTCCAAAAATCTCCGTGAATCTCCATGAATCTCCATGAATCTCCATGAATCTCCATGAATCACCTCCATGAATCTCCATGAAACTCCATGAATCTCTATGAATCTCCATGACTCTCCATGAATCACCTTGAATCTCCATGAATCTCCATAAATCTCCAAGAATCTCCGTGAATCTCCATGAATCTCCATGAATCTCCATGAATCTCCTCCATGAATCTCCATGAATCTCCAAGAATCTCCTCCATGAATCTCCATGTATCTCCATGAATCTACATGAATCTCCATGAATGTCCATGAATCTTCTCCATGAATCTTCTGTATGAATCTCCATGAATCTCCATGAATCTCCTTCATCAATCTCCACGAATCTCCATGAATCTCCATGATTCTCCATGAATCTCCATGAATCTCCTCCATGAATCTCCATGAATCTCCAAGAATCTCCTCCATGAATCTCCATGAATCTCCATGAATCTACATGAATCTCCATGAATATCCTCCATGAATATCCACGAATCTTCATGAATCTCCTGATCCATGAACCTCTATGAATCTCCATGAATCTCCATGAATATCCTCCATGAATCTCCATGTATCTCCATGAATGTCCATGAATCTCCTCCATGAATCTTCTGTATGAATCTCCATGAATCTCCATGAATATCCATGAATCTCCATGAATCTCCATGAATCTCCTTCATCAATCTCCACGAATCTCCATGAATCTCCATGATTCTCCATGAATCTCCATGAATCTCCTCCTTGAATCTCCATGAATCTCCAAGAATCTCCTCCATGAATCTCCATGAATCTCCATGAATCTACATGAATCTCCATGTATCTCCATGAATCTACATGAATCTCCATGAATCTCCATGAATCTCCTCCATGAATCTCCATGAATCACCATGAATCTCCTTCATCAATCTCCACGAATCTCCATGAATCTCCATGAATCTCCATGAATCTCCATGAATCTCCATGAATCTCCATGAATCTCCATGATATCCTGAATGGATCTTCATGAATCTCCATGAATCTCCATGCATCTCCATGAATCTCCATGTATCTCCATGAATCTACATGAATCTCCATGAATCTCCTTCATCAATCTCCACGAATCTCCATGAATCTCCATGATTCTCCATGAATCTCCATGAATCTCCTCCATGAATCTCCATGAATCTCCAATAATCTCCTCCATGAATCTCCATGAATCTCCATGAATCTACATGAATCTCCATGAATATCCTCCATGAATATCCACGAATCTTCATGAATCTCCTGATCCATGAACCTCTATGAATCTCCATGAATCTCCATGAAGATCCTCCATGAATCTCCATGAATCTCCATGAATGTCCATGAATCTCCTCCATGAATTTCCTGTATGAATCTCCATGAATCTCCATGCATCTCCATGAATCTCCATGAATCTCCATGAACCTCCTCCATGAATCTCCATGAATCTCCATGAATCTACATGAATATCCATGAATCTCCATGAATCTCCTCCATGAATCTCCATGAATCACCTCCATGAATCTCCATGAATCTCCATGAATCTCCATGAATCTCCATGTATCTCCATGAATCTACATGAATCTCCATGAATCTCAATGAAAATCCTCGATGAATCTCCATGAATCTCCATGAATATCCATGAATCTCCATGAATCTCCATGAATCTCCATGTATCTCCATGAATCTACATGAATCTCCATGAATCTCCATGAATCTCCTCGATGAATCTTCATGAATCTTCATGCATCTCCTGATCCATGAACCTCTATGAATCTCCATGAATCTCCATGAATATCCTCCATGAATCTCCATGTATCTCCATGAATGTCCATGAATCTCCTCCATGAATCTTCTGTTTGAATCTCCATGAATCTCCATGAATATCCATGAATCTCCATGAATCTCCATGAATCTCCTTCATCAATCTCCACGAATCTCCATGAATCTCCATGATTCTCCATGAATCTCCATGAATCTCCTCCATGAATCTCCATGTATCTCCATGAATGTCCATGAATCTCCTCCATGAATCTTCTGTATGAATCTCTATGAATCTCCATGAATATCCATGAATCTCCATGAATCTCCATGAATCTCCTTCATCAATCTCCACGAATCTCCATGAATCTCCATGAATCTCCATGAATCTACATGAATCTCCATGTATCTCCATGAATCTACATGAATCTCCATGAATCTCCATGAATCTCCTCCATGAATCTCCATGAATCACCATGAATCTCCATGAATCTCCATGAATCTCCTCCATGAATCTCCATGAATCTCCATGATATCCTGTATGAATCTTCATGAATCTCCATGAATCTCCATGAATCTCCATGAACCTCCTCCATGAATCTCCATGAATCTCCATGAATCTACATGAATCTCCATGAATCTCCATGAATCTCCTCCATGAATCTCCATGAATCTCCTCCATGAATCTCCATGAATCTCCATGAATCTCCATGAATCTCCATGATATCCTGAATGGATCTTCATGAATCTCCATGAATCTCCATGCATCTCCATGATTCTCCATGTATCTCCATGAATCTACATGAATCTCCATGAATCTCCTTCATCAATCTCCACGAATCTCCACGAATCTCCATGAATCTCCATGAATCTCCATGAATCTCCATGAATCTCCATGAATCTCCTCCATGAATCTCCATGAATCTCCATGATATCCTGTATGAATCTTCATGAATCTCCATGAATCTCCATGAATCTCCATGAACCTCCTCCATGAATCTCCATGAATCTCCATGAATCTACATGAATCTCCATGAATCTCCATGAATCTCCTCCATGAATCTCCATGAATCTCCTCCATGAATCTCCATGAATCTCCATGAATGTCTATGAATCTCCATGACTCTAAATGAATCTCCTTGAATCTCCATGAATCTGCATAAATCTCCAAGAATCTCCGTGAATCTCCATGAATCTCCATGAATCTCCATGAATCTCCTCCATGAATCTCCATGAATCTCCAAGAATCTCCTCCATGAATCTCCATGAATCTCCATGTATCTCCATGAATCTACATGAATCTCCATGAATCTCAATGAACCTCCTCGATGAATCTCCATGAATCTCCATGAATATCCATGAATCTCCATGAATCTCCATGAATCTCCATGTATCTCCATGAATCTACATGAATCTCCATGAATCTCCATGAATCTCCATGAATCTTCATGAATCTCCTGATCCCTGAACCTCTATGAATCTCCATGAATCTCCATGAATATCCTCCATGAATCTCCATGTATCTCCATGAATGTCCATGAATCTCCTCCATGAATCTTCTGTATGAATCTCCATGAATCTCCATGAATCTCCATGAATCTCCTTCATCAATCTCCACGAATCTCCATAAATCTCCATGATTCTCCATGAATCTCCATGAATCTCCTCCATGAATCTCCATGAATCTCCAAGAATCTCCTCCATGAATCTCCATGAATCTCCATGAATCTCCATGAATCTACATGAATCTCCATGAATATCCTCCATGAATTTCCACGAATCTTGATGAATCTCCTGATCCATGAACCTCTATGAATCTCCATGAATCTCCTCCATGAATCTCCATGAATCACCTCCATGAATCTCCATGAATCTCCATGAATGTCTATGAATCTCCATGACTCTAAATGAATCTCCTTGAATCTCCATGAATCTCCATAAATCTCCAAAAATCTCCGTGAATCTCCATGAATCTCCATGAATCTCCATGAATCTCCATGAATCACCTCCATGAATCTCCATGAAACTCCATGAATCTCTATGAATCTCCATGACTCTCCATGAATCACCTTGAATCTCCATGAATCTCCATAAATCTCCAAGAATCTCCGTGAATCTCCATGAATCTCCATGAATCTCCATGAATCTCCTCCATGAATCTCCATGAATCTCCAAGAATCTCCTCCATGAATCTCCATGTATCTCCATGAATCTACATGAATCTCCATGAATGTCCATGAATCTTCTCCATGAATCTTCTGTATGAATCTCCATGAATCTCCATGAATCTCCTTCATCAATCTCCACGAATCTCCATGAATCTCCATGATTCTCCATGAATCTCCATGAATCTCCTCCATGAATCTCCATGAATCTCCAAGAATCTCCTCCATGAATCTCCATGAATCTCCATGAATCTACATGAATCTCCATGAATATCCTCCATGAATATCCACGAATCTTCATGAATCTCCTGATCCATGAACCTCTATGAATCTCCATGAATCTCCATGAATATCCTCCATGAATCTCCATGTATCTCCATGAATGTCCATGAATCTCCTCCATGAATCTTCTGTATGAATCTCCATGAATCTCCATGAATATCCATGAATCTCCATGAATCTCCATGAATCTCCTTCATCAATCTCCACGAATCTCCATGAATCTCCATGATTCTCCATGAATCTCCATGAATCTCCTCCTTGAATCTCCATGAATCTCCAAGAATCTCCTCCATGAATCTCCATGAATCTCCATGAATCTACATGAATCTCCATGTATCTCCATGAATCTACATGAATCTCCATGAATCTCCATGAATCTCCTCCATGAATCTCCATGAATCACCATGAATCTCCTTCATCAATCTCCACGAATCTCCATGAATCTCCATGAATCTCCATGAATCTCCATGAATCTCCATGAATCTCCATGAATCTCCATGATATCCTGAATGGATCTTCATGAATCTCCATGAATCTCCATGCATCTCCATGAATCTCCATGTATCTCCATGAATCTACATGAATCTCCATGAATCTCCTTCATCAATCTCCACGAATCTCCACGAATCTCCATGAATCTCCATGAATCTCCATGAATCTCCATGAATCTCCTCCATGAATCTCCATGAATCTCCATGATATCCTGTATGAATCTTCATGAATCTCCATGAATCTCCATGCATCTCCATGAATCTCCATGAATCTCCATGAACCTCCTCCATGAATCTCCATGAATCTCCATGAATCTACATGAATCTCCATGAATCTCCATGAATCTCCTCCATGAATCTCCATGAATCTCCTCCATGAATCTCCATGAATCTCCATGAATGTCTATGAATCTCCATGACTCTAAATGAATCTCCTTGAATCTCCATGAATCTCCATAAATCTCCAAGAATCTCCGTGAATCTCCTCCATGAATCTCCATGAATCTCCATGAATCTCCTTCATCAATCTCCACGAATCTCCATGAATCTCCATGAATCTCCATGAATCTCCATGAATCTCCATGAATCTCCATGAATCTCCATGATATCCTGAATGGATCTTCATGAATCTCCATGAATCTCCATGCATCTCCATGAATCTCCATGTATCTCCATGAATCTACATGAATCTCCATGAATCTCCTTCATCAATCTCCACGAATCTCCACGAATCTCCATGAATCTCCATGAATCTCCATGAATCTCCATGAATCTCCTCCATGAATCTCCATGAATCTCCATGATATCCTGTATGAATCTTCATGAATCTCCATGAATCTCCATGCATCTCCATGAATCTCCATGAATCTCCATGAACCTCCTCCATGAATCTCCATGAATCTCCATGAATCTACATGAATCTCCATGAATCTCCATGAATCTCCTCCATGAATCTCCATGAATCTCCTCCATGAATCTCCATGAATCTCCATGAATGTCTATGAATCTCCATGACTCTAAATGAATCTCCTTGAATCTCCATGAATCTCCATAAATCTCCAAGAATCTCCGTGAATCTCCTCCATGAATCTCCATGAATCTCCAAGAATCTCCTCCATGAATCTCCATGAATCTCCATGAATCTCCATGAATCTCCATGTATCTCCATGAATCTACATGAATCTCCATGAATCTCAATGAACCTCCTCGATGAATCTCCATGAATCTCCATGAATATCCATGAATCTCCATGAATCTCCATGAATCTCCATGTATCTCCATGAATCTCCATGAATCTCCATGAATCTCCATGAATCTTCATGAATCTCCTGATCCATGAACCTCTATGAATCTTCATGAATCTCCTGATCCATGAACCTCTATGAATCTCCATGAATCTCCATGAATCTCCTCCATGAATCTTCTGTATGAATCTCCATGAATCTCCATGAATCTCCTTCATCAATCTCCACGAATCTCCATAAATCTCCATGATTCTCCATGAATCTCCATGAATCTCCATGAATCTCCTCCATGAATCTCCATGAATCTCCAAGAATCTCATCCATGAATCTCCATGAATCTCCATGAATCTCCATGAATCTACATGAATCTCCATGAATATCCTCCATGAATATCCACGAATCTTCATGAATCTCCTGATCCATGAACCTCTATGAATCTCCATGAATCTCCATGAAGATCCTCCATGAATCTCCATGAATCTCCATGAATGTCCATGAATCTCCTCCATGAATTTCCTGTATGAATCTCCATGAATCTCCATGCATCTCCATGAATCTCCATGAATCTCCATGAATCTGCATGAATATCCACGAATCTCCATGAATATGCATGAATCTTCATGAACCTCCTCCATGAATCTCCATGAATCTCCATGAATATCCTCCATGAATCTCCATGAATCTCCATGAATCTCCATGTATCTCCATGAATCTACATGAATCTCCATGAATCTCCATGAATCTCCTCCATGAATCTCCATGAATCACCATGAATCTCCTTCATCAATCTCCACGAATCTCCATGAATCGCCATGAATCTCCATGAATCTCCATGAATCTAAATGAATCTCCATGAATCTCCATGAATCTCCATGATATCCTGTATGAATCTTCATGAATCTCCATGAATCTCCATGCATCTCCATGAATCTCCATGTATCTCCATGGATCTACATGAATCTCCATGAATCTCCTTCATCAATCTCCACGAATCTCCACGAATCTCCATGAATCTCCATGAATCTCCAAGAATATCCTCCATGAATCTCCATGAATCTCCATGAATCTACATGAATCTCCATGAATATCCTCCATGAATATCCACGAATCTTCATGAATCTCCTGATCCATGAACCTCTATGAATCTCCATGAATCTCCATGAAGATCCTCCATGAATCTCCATGAATCTCCATGAATGTCCATGAATCTCCTCCATGAATCTTCTGTATGAATCTCCATGAATCTCCATGAATCTCCATGAATCTCCATGAATCTCCATGAATCTCCATCATCAATCTCCACGAATCTCCATGAATCTCCATGATTCTCCATGAATCTCCATGAACCTCCTCCATGAATCTCAATGAATCTCCATGAATCTCCATGCATCTCCATGAATCTCCATGAACCTCCTCCATGAATCTCCATGAATCTCCATGAATATCCTCCATGAATCTCCATGAATCTCCATGAATCTCCATGTATCTAAATGAATCTACATGAATCTCCATGAATCTCCTCCATGAATCTCCATGTATCTCCATGAATCTCCATGAATATCCATGAATATCCATGAATCTCCATGAATCTCCATGAATCTCCATGTATCTCCATGAATCTCCATGAATCTCCATGAATATCCTCCATGAATATCCATGAATCTTCATGAATCTCCTCCATGAATCTTCATGAATCTCCAAGAATCTCCTCCATGAATCTCCATGAATCTCCATGAATCTACATGAACCTCCATGAATCTCCATGAATCTCCATGAATCTCGTCGATGAATCTCCATGAATCTTCATGAATCTCCTGATCCATGAACCTCTATGAATCTCCATGAATCTCCATGAATATCCTCCATGAATCTCCATGAATCTCCATGAATCTCCATGTATCTCCATGAATCTACATGAATCTCCATGAATCTCCATGAATCTCCTCCATGAATCTCCATGAATCACCATGAATCTCCTTCATCAATCTCCACGAATCTCCATGAATCGCCATGAATCTCCATGAATCTCCATGAATCTAAATGAATCTCCATGAATCTCCATGAATCTCCATGATATCCTGTATGAATCTTCATGAATCTCCATGAATCTCCATGCATCTCCATGAATCTCCATGTATCTCCATGGATCTACATGAATCTCCATGAATCTCCTTCATCAATCTCCACGAATCTCCACGAATCTCCATGAATCTCCATGAATCTCCAAGAATATCCTCCATGAATCTCCATGAATCTCCATGAATCTACATGAATCTCCATGAATATCCTCCATGAATATCCACGAATCTTCATGAATCTCCTGATCCATGAACCTCTATGAATCTCCATGAATCTCCATGAAGATCCTCCATGAATCTCCATGAATCTCCATGAATGTCCATGAATCTCCTCCATGAATCTTCTGTATGAATCTCCATGAATCTCCATGAATCTCCATGAATCTCCATGAATCTCCATGAATCTCCATCATCAATCTCCACGAATCTCCATGAATCTCCATGATTCTCCATGAATCTCCATGAACCTCCTCCATGAATCTCAATGAATCTCCATGAATCTCCATGCATCTCCATGAATCTCCATGAACCTCCTCCATGAATCTCCATGAATCTCCATGAATATCCTCCATGAATCTCCATGAATCTCCATGAATCTCCATGTATCTAAATGAATCTACATGAATCTCCATGAATCTCCTCCATGAATCTCCATGTATCTCCATGAATCTCCATGAATATCCATGAATATCCATGAATCTCCATGAATCTCCATGAATCTCCATGTATCTCCATGAATCTCCATGAATCTCCATGAATATCCTCCATGAATATCCATGAATCTTCATGAATCTCCTCCATGAATCTTCATGAATCTCCAAGAATCTCCTCCATGAATCTCCATGAATCTCCATGAATCTACATGAACCTCCATGAATCTCCATGAATCTCCATGAATCTCGTCGATGAATCTCCATGAATCTTCATGAATCTCCTGATCCATGAACCTCTATGAATCTCCATGAATCTCCATGAATATCCTCCATGAATCTCCATGTATCTCCATGAATGTCCATGAATCTCCTCCATGAATCTTCTGTATGAATCTCCATGAATCTCCATGAATCTCCATGAATCTCCATGAATCTCCATGAATCTCCATGAATCTCCATGAATCTCCATGAATCTCCATCATCAATCTCCACGAATCTCCATGAATCTCCATGATTCTCCATGAATCTCCATGAATCTCCTCCATGAATCTCCATGAATCTCCAAGAATCTCCTCCATGAATCTCCATGAATCTCCATGAATCTACATGAATCTCCATGAATCTCCATGAATCTCCTCGATGAATCTCCATGAATCTTCATGAATCTCCTGATCCATGAACCTCTATGAATCTCCATGAATCTCCATGAATATCCTCGATGAATCTCCATGAATCTCCATGAATGTCTATGAATCTCCTGTATGAATCTCCATGAATCTCCATGAATCTCCATGAATCTCCATGAATCTCCATGAATCTCCTTCATCAATCTCCACGAATCTCCATGAATCTCCATGAATCACCAAGAATCTCCATGAATCTCCATGAATCTCCATGAACCCTCATGAACCTCCTCTCTAAATCTCCATGAATCTCCATGAATCTTCAAGAATCTCCATGAATCTCCATGAATCTCCACGAATCTTCATGAATCTCCTGATCCATGAACCTCTATGAATCTCCATGAATCTCCATGAAGATCCTTCATGAATCTCCATGAATCTCCACGAATCTCCACGAATGTCCATGAATCTCCTCCATGAATTTCCTGTATGAATCTCCATGAATCCCCATGAATCTCCACGAATCTCCATGAATCTCCTTCATCAATCTCCACGAATCTCCATGAATCTCCATGAATCTCCGCCATGAATCTCCATGAATCTCCATGAATATCCATGAATATCCATGAATCTCCATGAATCTTCATGAATCTCCATGTATCTCCATGAATCTACATGAATCTCCATGAATCTCAATGAATCTCCTCGATGAATCTCCATGAATCTCCATGAATCTCCATGTATCTCCATGAATCTACATGAATCTCCATGAATCTCAATGAATCTCCTCGATGAATCTCCATGAATCTTCATGAATCTCCTGATCCATGAACCTCTATGAATCTCCATGAATCTCCATGAATATCCTCCATGAATCTCCATGTATCTCCATGAATGTCCATGAATCTCCTCCATGAATCTTCTGTATGAATCTCCATGAATCTCCATGAATCTCCATGAATCTCCATGAATCTCCATGAATCTCCATGAATCTCCATCATCAATCTCCACGAATCTCCATGAATCTCCATGATTCTCCATGAATCTCCATGAACCTCCTCCATGAATCTCCATGAATCTCCATGAATCTCCATGCATCTCCATGAATCTCCATGAACCTCCTCCATGAACCTCCTCCATGAATCTCCATGAATCTCCATGAATATCCTCCATGAATCTCCATGAATCTCCATGTATCTAAATGAATCTACATGAATCTCCATGAATCTCCTCCATGAATCTCCATGTATCTCCATGAACCTCCATGAATATCCATGAATATCCATGAATCTCCATGAATCTCCATGAATCTCCATGTATCTCCATGAATCTCCATGAATCTCCATGAATATCCTCCATGAATATCCATGAATCTTCATGAATCTCCTCCATGAATCTTCATGAATCTCCATGAATCTCCATGCATCTCCATGAATCTCCATGAACCTCCTCTATGAACCTCCTCCATGAATCTCCATGAATCTCCATGAATATCCATGAATCTCCATGAATCTCCATGTATCTAAATGAATCTACATGAATCTCCATGAATCTCCATGAATCTCCTCCATGAGTCTCCATGAATCACCATGAATCTCCTTCATCAATCTCCACGAATCTCCATGAATCTCCATGATATCCTGTATGAATCTTCATGAATCTCCATGAATCTCCATGCATCTCCATGAATCTCCATGTATCTCCATGAATCTACATGAATCTCCTTCATCAATCTCCACGAATCTCCACGAATCTCCACGAATCTCCATGAATCTCCATGAATCTCCATGAATCTCCATGAATCTCCATGAATCTCCTCCATGAATCTCCATGAATCTCCTCCATGAATCTCCATGAATCTCCATGATATCCTGTATGAATCTCCATGAATGTCCATGAATCTCCTGTATGAATCTCCATGAATCTCCATGAATCTCCATGAATCTCCATGAATCTCCATGAATCTCCTTCATCAATCTCCACGAATCTCCATGAATCTCCATGAATCTCCACGAATCTTCATGAATCTCCTGATCCATGAACCTCTATGAATCTCCATGAATCTCCATGAAGATCCTTCATGAATCTCCATGAATCTCCATGAATGTCCATGAATCTCTTCCATGAATTTCCTGTATGAATCTCCATGAATCTCCATGAATATCCATGAATCTCCATGAATCTTCATGAATCTCCATGTATCTCCATGAATCTACATGAATCTCCATGAATCTCAATGAATCTCCTCGATGAATCTCCATGAATCTCCATGAATCTCCATGTATCTCCATGAATCTACATGAATCTCCATGAATCTCAATGAATCTCCTCGATGAATCTCCATGAATCTTCATGAATCTCCTGATCCATGAACCTCTATGAATCTCCATGAATCTCCATGAATATCCTCCATGAATCTCCATGTATCTCCATGAATGTCCATGAATCTCCTCCATGAATCTTCTGTATGAATCTCCATGAATCTCCATGAATCTCCATCATCAATCTCCACGAATCTCCATGAATCTCCATGATTCTCCATGAATCTCCATGAACCTCCTCCATGAATCTCCATGAATCTCCAAGAATCTCCTCCATGAATCTCCATGAATCTCCATGAATCTACATGCATCTCCATGAATCTCCATGAATCTCCTCGATGAATCTCCATGAATCTTCATGAATCTCCTGATCCATGAACCTCTATGAATCTCCATGAATCTCCATGAATATCCTCGATGAATCTCCATGAATCTCCATGAATGTCTATGAATCTCCTGTATGAATCTCCATGAATCTCCATGAATCTCCATGAATCTCCATGAATCTCCATGAATCTCCTTCATCAATCTCCACGAATCTCCATGAATCTCCATGAATCTCCATGAATCTCCATGAATCTCCATGAATCTCCATGAACCCTCATGAACCTCCTCTCTAAATCTCCATGAATCTCCATGAATCTTCAAGAATCTCCATGAATCTCCATGAATCTCCACGAATCTTCATGAATCTCCTGATCCATGAACCTCTATGAATCTCCATGAATCTCCATGAAGATCCTTCATGAATCTCCATGAATCTCCACGAATCTCCACGAATGTCCATGAATCTCCTCCATGAATTTCCTGTATGAATCTCCATGAATCTCCATGAATCTCCACGAATCTCCATGAATCTCCTTCATCAATCTCCACGAATCTCCATGAATCTCCATGAATCTCCGCCATGAATCTCCATGAATCTCCATGAATATCCATGAATATCCATGAATCTCCATGAATCTTCATGAATCTCCATGTATCTCCATGAATCTACATGAATCTCCATGAATCTCAATGAATCTCCTCGATGAATCTCCATGAATCTCCATGAATCTCCATGTATCTCCATGAATCTACATGAATCTCCATGAATCTCAATGAATCTCCTCGATGAATCTCCATGAATCTTCATGAATCTCCTGATCCATGAACCTCTATGAATCTCCATGAATCTCCATGAATATCCTCCATGAATCTCCATGTATCTCCATGAATGTCCATGAATCTCCTCCATGAATCTTCTGTATGAATCTCCATGAATCTCCATGAATCTCCATGAATCTCCATGAATCTCCATGAATCTCCATCATCAATCTCCACGAATCTCCATGAATCTCCATGATTCTCCATGAATCTCCATGAACCTCCTCCATGAATCTCCATGAATCTCCATGAATCTCCATGCATCTCCATGAATCTCCATGAACCTCCTCCATGAACCTCCTCCATGAATCTCCATGAATCTCCATGAATATCCTCCATGAATCTCCATGAATCTCCATGAATCTCCATGTATCTAAATGAATCTACATGAATCTCCATGAATCTCCTCCATGAATCTCCATGTATCTCCATGAATCTCCATGAATATCCATGAATATCCATGAATCTCCATGAATCTCCATGAATCTCCATGTATCTCCATGAATCTCCATGAATCTCCATGAATATCCTCCATGAATATCCATGAATCTTCATGAATCTCCTCCATGAATCTTCATGAATCTCCATGAATCTCCATGCATCTCCATGAATCTCCATGAACCTCCTCTATGAACCTCCTCCATGAATCTCCATGAATCTCCATGAATATCCATGAATCTCCATGAATCTCCATGTATCTAAATGAATCTACATGAATCTCCATGAATCTCCATGAATCTCCTCCATGAGTCTCCATGAATCACCATGAATCTCCTTCATCAATCTCCATGAATCTCCATGTATCTCCATGAATGTCCATGAATCTCCTCCATGAATCTTCTGTATGAATCTCCATGAATCTCCATGAATATCCATGAATCTCCATGAATCTTCATGAATCTCCATGTATCTCCATGAATCTACATGAATCTCCATGAATCTCAATGAATCTCCTCGATGAATCTCCATGAATCTCCATGAATCTCCATGTATCTCCATGAATCTACATGAATCTCCATGAATCTCAATGAATCTCCTCGATGAATCTCCATGAATCTTCATGAATCTCCTGATCCATGAACCTCTATGAATCTCCATGAATCTCCATGAATATCCTCCATGAATCTCCATGTATCTCCATGAATGTCCATGAATCTCCTCCATGAATCTTCTGTATGAATCTCCATGAATCTCCATGAATCTCCATCATCAATCTCCACGAATCTCCATGAATCTCCATGATTCTCCATGAATCTCCATGAACCTCCTCCATGAATCTCCATGAATCTCCATGAATCTCCATGCATCTCCATGAATCTCCATGAACCTCCTCCATGAACCTCCTCCATGAATCTCCATGAATCTCCATGAATCTCCATGAATCTCCGTGAATATCCTCCATGAATCTCCATGATTCTCCATGAATCTCCATGTATCTAAATGAATCTACATGAATCTCCATGAATCTCCTCCATGAATCTCCATGTATCTCCATGAATCTCCATGAATATCCATGAATATCCATGAATCTCCATGAATCTCCATGAATCTCCATGTATCTCCATGAATCTCCATGAATCTCCATGAATATCCTCCATGAATATCCATGAATCTTCATGAATCTCCTCCATGAATCTTCATGAATCTCCATGAATCTCCATGCATCTCCATGAATCTCCATGAACCTCCTCCATGAACCTCCTCCATGAATCTCCATGAATCTCCATGAATATCCTCCATGAATCTCCATGAATCTCCATGAATCTCCATGTATCTAAATGAATCTACATGAATCTCCATGAATCTCCATGAATCTCCTCCATGAATCTCCATGAATCACCATGAATCTCCTTCATCAATCTCCACGAATCTCCATGAATCTCCATGAATCTCCATGATATCCTGTATGAATCTTCATGAATCTCCATGAATCTCCATGCATCTCCATGAATCTCCATGTATCTCCATGAATCTACATGAATCTCCTTCATCAATCTCCACGAATCTCCACGAATCTCCACGAATCTCCATGAATCTCCATGAATCTCCATGAATCTCCATGAATCTCCATGAATCTCCTCCATGAATCTCCATGAATCTCCTCCATGAATCTCCATGAATCTCCATGATATCCTGTATGAATCTTCATGAATCTCCATGAATCTCCATGAATCTCCATGAATCTCCTTCATCAATCTCCACGAATCTGCATGAATCTCCATGATTCTCCATGAATCTCCATGAATCTCCACCATGAATCTCCATGAATCTCCAAGAATCTCCTCCATGAATCTCCATGAATCTCCATGAATCTACATGAACCTCCATGAATCTCCATGAATCTCCATGAATCTCGTCGATGAATCTCCATGAATCTTCATGAATCTCCTGATCCATGAACCTCTATGAATCTCCATGAATCTCCATGAATATCCTCCATGAATCTCCATGTATCTCCATGAATGTCCATGAGTCTCCTCCATGAATCTTCTGTATGAATCTCCATGAATCTCCATGAATCTCCATGAATCTCCATGAATCTCCATCATCAATCTCCACGAATCTCCATGAATCTCCATGAATCTACATGAATCTCCATGAATCTCCATGAATCTCCTCGATGAATCTCCATGAATCTTCATGAATCTCCTGATCCATGAACCCCTATGAATCTCCATGAATCTCCATGAATATCCTCCATGAATCTCCATGAATCTCCATGAATCTCCTTCATCAATCTCCACGAATCTCCATGAATCTCCATGAATCTCCATGAATCTCCATGAATCTCTATGAATCTTCATGAATTTCCATGAATCTCCATGAACCCTCATGAACCTCCTCTCTAAATCTCCATGAATCTCCATGAATCTTCATGAATCTCCATGAATCTCCATGAATCTCCACGAATCTTCATGAATCTCCTGATCCATGAACCTCTATGAATCTCCATGAATCTCCATGAAGATCCTCCATGAATCTCCATGAATCTCCATGAATGTCCATGAATCTCCTCCATGAATTTCCTGTATGAATCTCCATGAATCTCCATGCATCTCCATGAATCTCCATGAATCTCCATGAATCTCCTTCATCAATCTCCACGAATCTCCACGCATCTCCACGAATCTCCATGAATCTCCAAGAATCTCCTCCATGAATCTCCATGAATCTCCATGAATCTACATGAATCTCCATGAATCTCCTCCATGAATCTCCATGTATCTCCATGAATCTCCATGAATATCCATGAATATCCATGAATCTCCATGAATCTCCATGAATCTCCATGTATCTCCATGAATCTCCATGAATCTCCATGAATATCCTCCATGAATATCTATGAATCTTCATGAATCTCCTCCATGAATCTTCATGAATCTCCATGAATCTCCATGCATCTCCATGAATCTCCATGAACCTCCTCCATGAACCTCCTCCATGAATCTCCATGAATCTCCATGAATATCCATGAATCTCCATGAATCTCCATGTATCTAAATGAATCTACATGAATCTCCATGAATCTCCATGAATCTCCTCCATGAATCTCCATGAATCACCATGAATCTCCTTCATCAATCTCCACGAATCTCCATGAATCTCCATGAATCTCCATGATATCCTGTATGAATCTTCATGAATCTCCATGAATCTCCATGCATCTCCATGAATCTCCATGTATCTCCATGAATCTACATGAATCTCCTTCATCAATCTCCACGAATCTCCACGAATCTCCACGAATCTCCATGAATCTCCATGAATCTCCATGAATCTCCATGAATCTCCATGAATCTCCTCCATGAATCTCCATGAATCTCCTCCATGAATCTCCATGAATCTCCATGATATCCTGTATGAATCTCCATGAATGTCCATGAATCTCCTGTATGAATCTCCATGAATCTCCATGAATCTCCATGAATCTCCATGAATCTCCATGAATCTCCTTCATCAATCTCCACGAATCTCCATGAATCTCCATGAATCTCCACGAATCTTCATGAATCTCCTGATCCATGAACCTCTATGAATCTCCATGAATCTCCATGAAGATCCTTCATGAATCTCCATGAATCTCCATGAATGTCCATGAATCTCTTCCATGAATTTCCTGTATGAATCTCCATGAATCTCCATGAATCTCCACGAATCTCCATGAATCTCCTTCATCAATCTCCACGAATCTCCATGAATCTCCATGAATCTCCGCCATGAATCTCCATGAATCTCCATGAATATCCATGAATCTCCATGAATCTTCATGAATCTCCATGTATCTCCATGAATCTACATGAATCTCCATGAATCTCAATGAATCTCCTCGATGAATCTCCATGAATCTCCATGAATCTCCATGTATCTCCATGAATCTACATGAATCTCCATGAATCTCAATGAATCTCCTCGATGAATCTCCATGAATCTTCATGAATCTCCTGATCCATGAACCTCTATGAATCTCCATGAATCTCCATGAATATCCTCCATGAATCTCCATGTATCTCCATGAATGTCCATGAATCTCCTCCATGAATCTTCTGTATGAATCTCCATGAATCTCCATGAATCTCCATGAATCTCCATGAATCTCCATGAATCTCCATGAATCTCCATCATCAATCTCCACGAATCTCCATGAATCTCCATGATTCTCCATGAATCTCCATGAACCTCCTCCATGAATCTCCATGAATCTCCATGAATCTCCATGAATATCCATGAATCTCCATGAATCTCCATGAATCTCCATGTATCTCCATGAATCTCCATGAATCTCCATGAAGATGCTCCATGAATCTCCATGAATCTCCATGAATGTCCATGAATCTCCTCCATGAATTTCCTGTATGAATCTCCATGAATCTCCATGCATCTCCATGAATCTCCATGAATCTCCATGAATCTCCTTCATCAATCTCCACGAATCTCCACGAATCTCCACGAATCTCCATGAATCTCCAAGAATCTCCTCCATGAATCTCCATGAATCTCCATGAATCTACATGAATCTCCATGAATCTCCTCCATGAATCTCCATGTATCTCCATGAATCTCCATGAATATCCATGAATATCCATGAATCTCCATGAATCTCCATGAATCTCCATGTATCTCCATGAATCTCCATGAATCTCCATGAATATCCTCCATGAATATCCATGAATCTTCATGAATCTCCTCCATGAATCTTCATGAATCTCCATGAATCTCCATGCATCTCCATGAATCTCCATGAACCTCCTCCATGAACCTCCTCCATGAATCTCCATGAATCTCCATGAATATCCATGAATCTCCATGAATCTCCATGTATCTAAATGAATCTACATGAATCTCCATGAATCTCCTCCATGAATCTCCATGAATCACCATGAATCTCCTTCATCAATCTCCACGAATCTCCATGAATCTCCATGAATCTCCATGATATCCTGTATGAATCTTCATGAATCTCCATGAATCTCCATGCATCTCCATGAATCTCCATGTATCTCCATGAATCTACATGAATCTCCTTCATCAATCTCCACGAATCTCCACGAATCTCCATGAATCTCCATGAATCTCCATGAATCTCCATGAATCTCCATGAATCTCCTCCATGAATCTCCATGAATCTCCTCCATGAATCTCCATGAATCTCCATGATATCCTGTATGAATCTCCATGAATGTCCATGAATCTCCTGTATGAATCTCCATGAATCTCCATGAATCTCCATGAATCTCCATGAATCTCCATGAATCTCCATGAATCTCCTTCATCAATCTCCACGAATCTCCATGAATCTCCATGAATCTCCACGAATCTTCATGAATCTCCTGATCCATGAACCTCTATGAATCTCCATGAATCTCCATGAAAATCCTTCATGAATCTCCATGAATCTCCATGAATGTCCATGAATCTCTTCCATGAATTTCCTGTATGAATCTCCATGAATCTCCATGAATCTCCACGAATCTCCATGAATCTCCTTCATCAATCTCCACGAATCTCCATGAATCTCCATGAATCTCCGCCATGAATCTCCATGAATCTCCATGAATATCCATGAATCTCCATGAATCTTCATGAATCTCCATGTATCTCCATGAATCTACATGAATCTCCATGAATCTCAATGAATCTCCTCGATGAATCTCCATGAATCTCCATGAATCTCCATGTATCTCCATGAATCTACATGAATCTCCATGAATCTCAATGAATCTCCTCGATGAATCTCCATGAATCTTCATGAATCTCCTGATCCATGAACCTCTATGAATCTCCATGAATCTCCATGAATATCCTCCATGAATCTCCATGTATCTCCATGAATGTCCATGAATCTCCTCCATGAATCTTCTGTATGAATCTCCATGAATCTCCATGAATCTCCATGAATCTCCATGAATCTCCATGAATCTCCATCATCAATCTCCACGAATCTCCATGAATCTCCATGATTCTCCATGAATCTCCATGAACCTCCTCCATGAATCTCCATGAATCTCCATGAATCTCCATGCATCTCCATGAATCTCCATGAACCTCCTCCATGAACCTCCTCCATGAATCTCCATGAATCTCCATGAATATCCTCCATGAATCTCCATGAATCTCCATGAATCTCCATGTATCTAAATGAATCTACATGAATCTCCATGAATCTCCTCCATGAATCTCCATGTATCTCCATGAATCTCCATGAATATCCATGAATATCCATGAATCTCCATGAATCTCCATGAATCTCCATGTATCTCCATGAATCTCCATGAATCTCCATGAATATCCTCCATGAATATCCATGAATCTTCATGAATATCCTCCATGAATCTCCATGAATCTCCATGAATCTCCATGTATCTAAATGAATCTACATGAATCTCCATGAATCTCCATGAATCTCCTCCATGAATCTCCATGAATCACCATGAATCTCCTTCATCAATCTCCACGAATCTCCATGAATCTCCATGAATCTCCATGATATCCTGTATGAATCTTCATGAATCTCCATGAATCTCCATGAATCTCCATGAATCTCCATGAATCTCCATGAATCTCCATGAATCTCCATGAATCTCCATGAATCTCCTTCATCAATCTCCACGAATCTGCATGAATCTCCATGATTCTCCATGAATCTCCATGAATCTCCACCATGAATCTCCATGAATCTCCAAGAATCTCCTCCATGAATCTCCATGAATCTCCATGAATCTACATGAACCTCCATGAATCTCCATGAATCTCCATGAATCTCGTCGATGAATCTCCATGAATCTTCATGAATCTCCTGATCCATGAACCTCTATGAATCTCCATGAATCTCCATGAATATCCTCCATGAATCTCCATGTATCTCCATGAATGTCCATGAGTCTCCTCCATGAATCTTCTGTATGAATCTCCATGAATCTCCATGAATCTCCATGAATCTCCATGAATCTCCATCATCAATCTCCACGAATCTCCATGAATCTCCATGATTCTCCATGAATCTCCATGAATCTCCTCCATGAATCTCCATGAATCTCCAAGAATCTCCTCCATGAATCTCCATGAATCTCCATGAATCTACATGAATCTCCATGAATCTCCATGAATCTCCTCGATGAATCTCCATGAATCTTCATGAATCTCCTGATCCATGAACCTCTATGAATCTCCATGAATCTCCATGAATATCCTCCATGAATCTCCATGAATCTCCATGAATCTCCTTCATCAATCTCCACGAATCTCCATGAATCTCCATGAATCTCCATGAATCTCCATGAATCTCTATGAATCTTCATGAATTTCCATGAATCTCCATGAACCCTCATGAACCTCCTCTCTAAATCTCCATGAATCTCCATGAATCTTCATGAATCTCCATGAATCTCGACGATGAATCTCCATGAATCTTCATGAATCTCCTGATCCATGAACCTCTATGAATCTCCATGAATCTCCATGAATATCCTCCATGAATCTCCATGTATCTCCATGAATGTCCATGAATCTCCTCCATGAATCTTCTGTATGAATCTCCATGAATCTCCATGAATCTCCATGAATCTCCATGACTCTCCATGAATCTCCATCATCAATCTCCACGAATCTCCATGAATCTCCATGATTCTCCATGCATCTCCATGAATCTCCATGAATCTCCATGAATCTCCATGAATCTCCATGAATCTCCATGAATCTCCTTCATCAATCTCCACGAATCTCCATGAATCTCCATGAATCTCCATGAATCTCCATGAATCTCTATGAATCTTCATGAATTTCCATGAATCTCCATGAACCCTCATGAACCTCCTCTCTAAATCTCCATGAATCTCCATGAATCTTCATGAATCTCCATGAATCTCAAAGGAATCTCCACGAATCTTCATGAATCTCCTGACCCATGAACCTCCATGAATCTCCATGAATGTCCATGAATCTCCTCCATGAATTTCCTGTATGAATCTCCATGAATCTCCATGAATCTCCACGAATCTCCATGAATCTCCTTCATCAATCTCCACGAATCTCCATGAATCTCCATGAATCTCCGCCATGAATCTCCATGAATCTCCATGAATATCGATGAATCTCCATGAATCTCCATGAATCTCCATGTATCTCCATGAATCTACATGAATCTCCATGAATCTCAATGAATCTCCTCGATGAATCTCCATGAATCTTCATGAATCTCCTGATCCATGAATCTCTATGAATCTCCATGAATCTCCATAAATCTCCAAGAATCTCCGTGAATCTCCATGAATCTCCATGAATCTCCATGAATCTCCTCCATGAATCTCCATGAATCTCCAAGAATCTCCTCCATGAATCTCCATGAATCACCATGAATCTCCATGTATCTCCATGAATCTACATGAATCTCCATGAATCTCAATGAATCTCCTCGATGAATCTCCATGAATCTTCATGAATCTCCTGAGCCATGAATCTCCATGAATCTCCATGAACCTCCTCCATGAATCTCCATGAATCTCCATGCATATCCATGAATCTCCATGAATCTGCATGAATATCCACGAATCTCCATGAATCTCCATGAATCTCCATGAATCTCCATGAATCTCCTCCATGAATCTCCATGTATCTCCATGAATCTCCATGAATCTCCATGAATATCCATGAATCTCCATGAATCTCCATGAATCTCCATGTATCTCCATGAATCTCCATGAATCTCCATGAATATCCTCCATGAATATCCATGAATCTCCATGATATCCTGTATGAATCTCCATAAATCTCCATGAATCTCCATGAATCTCCATGAATCTCCATGAATCTCCTTCATCAATCTCCACGAATCTGCATGAATCTCCATCATTCTCCATGAATCTCCATGAATCTCCACCATGAATCTCCATGAATCTCCAAGAATCTCCTCCATGAATCTCCATGAATCTACATGAACCTCCATGAATCTCCATGAATCACCCATGAATCTCGTCGATGAATCTCCATGAATCTTCATGAATCTCCTGATCCATGAACCTCTATGAATCTCCATGAATCTCCATGAATATCCTCCATGAATCTCCATGTATCTCCATGAATGTCCATGAATCTCCTCCATGAATCTTCTGTATGAATCTCCATGAATCTCCATGAATCTCCATGAATCTCCATGAATCTTCATGAATCTCCATCATCAATCTCCACGAATCTCCATGAATCTCCATGATTCTCCATGAATCTCCATGAATCTCCTCCATGAATCTCCATGAATCTCCAAGAATCTCCTCCATGAATCTCCATGAATCTCCATGAATCTACATGAATCTCCATGAATCTCCATGAATCTCCTCGATGAATCTCCATGAATCTTCATGAATCTCCTGATCCATGAACCTCTATGAATCTCCATGAATCTCCATGAATATCCTCCATGAATCTCCATGAATATCCTCCATGAATCTCCATGAATCTCCATGAATGTCCATGAATCTCCTGTATGAATCTCCATGAATCTCCATGAATCTCCATGAATCTCCATAAATCTCCATGAATCTCCTTCATCAATCTCCACGAATCTCCATGAATCTCCATGAATCTCCATGAATCTCCATGAATCTCTATGAATCTTCATGAATTTCCATGAATCTCCATGAACCCTCATGAACCTCCTCTCTAAATCTCCATGAATCTCCATGAATCTCCATGAATCTCCATGTATCTCCATGAATCTCCATGAATCTCCATGAATATCCTCCATGAATATCCATGAATCTTCATGAATATCCTCCATGAATCTCCATGAATCTCCATGAATCTCCGAGTATCTAAATGAATCTACATGAATCTCCATGAATCTCCATGAATCTCCTCCATGAATCTCCATGAATCACCATGAATCTCCTTCATCAATCTCCACGAATCTCCATGAATCTCCATGAATCTCCATGATATCCTGTATGAATCTTCATGAATCTCCATGAATCTCCATGCATCTCCATGAATCTCCATGTATCTCCATGAATCTACATGAATCTCCTTCATCAATCTCCACGAATCTCCACGAATCTCCACGAATCTCCACGAATCTCCATGAATCTCCATGAATCTCCATGAATCTCCATGAATCTCCTCCATGAATCTCCATGAATCTCCTCCATGAATCTCCATGAATCTCCATGATATCCTGTATGAATCTTCATGAATCTCCATGAATCTCCATGAATCTCCATGAATCTCCATGAATCTCCATGAATCTCCATGAATCTCCATGAATCTCCATGAATCTCCTTCATCAATCTCCACGAATCTGCATGAATCTCCATGATTCTCCATGAATCTCCATGAATCTCCACCATGAATCTCCATGAATCTCCAAGAATCTCCTCCATGAATCTCCATGAATCTCCATGAATCTACATGAACCTCCATGAATCTCCATGAATCTCCATGAATCTCGTCGATGAATCTCCATGAATCTTCATGAATCTCCTGATCCATGAACCTCTATGAATCTCCATGAATCTCCATGAATATCCTCCATGAATCTCCATGTATCTCCATGAATGTCCATGAGTCTCCTCCATGAATCTTCTGTATGAATCTCCATGAATCTCCATGAATCTCCATGAATCTCCATGAATCTCCATCATCAATCTCCACGAATCTCCATGAATCTCCATGATTCTCCATGAATCTCCATGAATCTCCTCCATGAATCTCCATGAATCTCCAAGAATCTCCTCCATGAATCTCCATGAATCTCCATGAATCTACATGAATCTCCATGAATCTCCATGAATCTCCTCGATGAATCTCCATGAATCTTCATGAATCTCCTGATCCATGAAACTCTATGAATCTCCATGAATCTCCATGAATATCCTCCATGAATCTCCATGAATCTCCATGAATCTCCTTCATCAATCTCCACGAATCTCCATGAATCTCCATGAATCTCCATGAATCTCCATGAATCTCTATGAATCTTCATGAATTTCCATGAATCTCCATGAACCCTCATGAACCTCCTCTCTAAATCTCCATGAATCTCCATGAATCTTCATGAATCTCCATGAATCTCGACGATGAATCTCCATGAATCTTCATGAATCTCCTGATCCATGAACCTCTATGAATCTCCATGAATCTCCATGAATATCCTCCATGAATCTCCATGTATCTCCATGAATGTCCATGAATCTCCTCCATGAATCTTCTGTATGAATCTCCATGAATCTCCATGAATCTCCATGAATCTCCATGAATCTCCTTCATCAATCTCCACGAATCTCCATGAATCTCCATGAATCTCCATGAATCTCCATGAATCTCTATGAATCTTCATGAATTTCCATGAATCTCCATGAACCCTCATGAACCTCCTCTCTAAATCTCCATGAATCTCCATGAATCTTCATGAATCTCCATGAATCTCAAAGGAATCTCCACGAATCTTCATGAATCTCCTGACCCATGAACCTCCATGAATCTCCATGAATGTCCATGAATCTCCTCCATGAATTTCCTGTATGAATCTCCATGAATCTCCATGAATCTCCACGAATCTCCATGAATCTCCTTCATCAATCTCCACGAATCTCCATGAATCTCCATGAATCTCCGCCATGAATCTCCATGAATCTCCATGAATATCGATGAATCTCCATGAATCTCCATGAATCTCCATGTATCTCCATGAATCTACATGAATCTCCATGAATCTCAATGAATCTCCTCGATGAATCTCCATGAATCTTCATGAATCTCCTGATCCATGAATCTCTATGAATCTCCATGAATCTCCATAAATCTCCAAGAATCTCCGTGAATCTCCATGAATCTCCATGAATCTCCATGAATCTCCTCCATGAATCTCCATGAATCTCCAAGAATCTCCTCCATGAATCTCCATGAATCACCATGAATCTCCATGTATCTCCATGAATCTACATGAATCTCCATGAATCTCAATGAATCTCCTCGATGAATCTCCATGAATCTTCATGAATCTCCTGAGCCATGAATCTCCATGAATCTCCATGAACCTCCTCCATGAATCTCCATGAATCTCCATGCATATCCATGAATCTCCATGAATCTGCATGAATATCCACGAATCTCCATGAATCTCCATGAATCTCCATGAATCTCCATGAATCTCCTCCATGAATCTCCATGTATCTCCATGAATCTCCATGAATCTCCATGAATATCCATGAATCTCCATGAATCTCCATGAATCTCCATGTATCTCCATGAATCTCCATGAATCTCCATGAATATCCTCCATGAATATCCATGAATCTCCATGATATCCTGTATGAATCTCCATAAATCTCCATGAATCTCCATGAATCTCCATGAATCTCCATGAATCTCCTTCATCAATCTCCACGAATCTGCATGAATCTCCATGATTCTCCATGAATCTCCATGAATCTCCACCATGAATCTCCATGAATCTCCAAGAATCTCCTCCATGAATCTCCATGAATCTACATGAACCTCCATGAATCTCCATGAATCACCCATGAATCTCGTCGATGAATCTCCATGAATCTTCATGAATCTCCTGATCCATGAATCTCTATGAATCTCCATGAATCTCCATGAATATCCTCCATGAATCTCCATGTATCTCCATGAATGTCCATGAATCTCCTCCATGAATCTTCTGTATGAATCTCCATGAATCTCCATGAATCTCCATGAATCTCCATGAATCTTCATGAATCTCCATCATCAATCTCCACGAATCTCCATGAATCTCCATGATTCTCCATGAATCTCCATGAATCTCCTCCATGAATCTCCATGAATCTCCAAGAATCTCCTCCATGAATCTCCATGAATCTCCATGAATCTACATGAATCTCCATGAATCTCCATGAATCTCCTCGATGAATCTCCATGAATCTTCATGAATCTCCTGATCCATGAACCTCTATGAATCTCCATGAATCTCCATGAATATCCTCCATGAATCTCCATGAATATCCTCCATGAATCTCCATGAATCTCCATGAATGTCCATGAATCTCCTGTATGAATCTCCATGAATCTCCATGAATCTCCATGAATCTCCATAAATCTCCATGAATCTCCTTCATCAATCTCCACGAATCTCCATGAATCTCCATGAATCTCCATGAATCTCCATGAATCTCTATGAATCTTCATGAATTTCCATGAATCTCCATGAACCCTCATGAACCTCCTCTCTAAATCTCCATGAATCTCCATGAATCTTCATGAATCTCCATGAATCTCCACGAATCTTCATGAATCTCCTGATCCATGAACCTCTATGAATCTCCATGAATCTCCATGAAGATCCTCCATGAATCTCCATGAATCTCCATGAATGTCTATGAATCTCCTCCATGAATTTCCTGTATGAATCTCCATGAATCTCCATGAATCTCCACGAATCTCCATGAATCTCCTTCATCAATCTCCACGAATCTCCATGAATCTCCATGAATCTCCGCCATGAATCTCCATGAATCTCCATGAATATCCATGAATCTCCATGAATCTTCATGAATCTCCATGTATCTCCATGAATCTACATGAATCTCCATGAATCTCAATGAATCTCCTCGATGAATCTCCATGAATCTCCATGAATCTCCATGTATCTCCATGAATCTACATGAATCTCCATGAATCTCAATGAATCTCCTCGATGAATCTCCATGAATCTTCATGAATCTCCTGAGCCATGAATCTCCATGAATCTCCATGAACCTCCTCCATGAATCTCCATGAATCTCCATGAATCTCCATGCATCTCCATGAATCTCCATGAACCTCCTCCATGAACCTCCTCCATGAATCTCCATGAATCTCCATGAATATCCTCCATTAATCTCCATGAATCTCCATGAATCTCCATGTATCTAAATGAATCTACATGAATCTCCATGAATCTCCTCCATGAATCTCCATGTATCTCCATGAATCTCCATGAATATCCATGAATATCCATGAATCTCCATGAATCTCCATGAATCTCCATGAATCTCAATGAATCTCCTCGATGGATCTCCATGAATCTCCATGAATCTCCATGTATCTCCATGAATCTACATGAATCTCCATGAATCTCAATGAATCTCCTCGATGAATCTCCATGAATCTTCATGAATCTCCTGAGCCATGAATCTCCATGAATCTCCATGAACCTCCTCCATGAATCTCCATGAATCTCCACGAATCTCCATGAATCTCCATGAATCTCCATGAATCTCCATGAATCTCCATGAATCTCCATGAACCCTCATGAACCTCCTCTCCAAATCTCCATGAATCTCCATGAATCTTCAAGAATCTCCATGAATCTCCATGAATCTCCACGAATCTTCATGAATCTCCTGATCCATGAACCTCTATGAATCTCCATGAATCTCCATGAAGATCCTTCATGAATCTCCATGAATCTCCATGAATGTCCATGAATCTCCTCCATGAATTTCCTGTATGAATCTCCATTAATCTCCATGAATCTCCATGAATCTCCATGTATCTCCATGAATCTCCATGAATCTCCATGAATATCCTCCATGAATATCCATGAATCTTCATGAATCTCCTCCATGAATCTTCATGAATCTCCATGAATCTCCATGAATATCCTCCATGAATCTCCATGAATCTCCATGAATCTCCATGTATCTAAATGAATCTACATGAATCTCCATGAATCTCCATGAATCTCCTCCATGAATCGCCATGAATCACCATGAATCTCCTTCATCAATCTCCACGAATCTCCATGAATCTCCATGAATCTCCATGATATCCTGTATGAATCTTCATGAATCTCCATGAATCTCCATGCATCTCCATGAATCTCCATGTATCTCCATGAATCTACATGAATCTCCTTCATCAGTCTCCACGAATCTCCACGAATCTCCACGAATCTCCATGAATCTCCATGAATCTCCATGAATCTCCATGAATCTCCATGAATCTCCTCCATGAATCTCCATGAATCTCCTCCATGAATCTCCATGAATCTCCATGATATCCTGTATGAATCTTCATGAATCTCCATGAATCTCCATGAATCTCCATGAATCTCCATGAATCTCCATGAATCTCCATGAATCTCCATGAATCTCCTTCATCAATCTCCACGAGTCTGCATGAATCTCCATGATTCTCCATGAATCTCCATGAATCTCCACCATGAATCTCCATGAATCTCCAAGAATCTCCTCCATGAATCTCCATGAATCTCCATGAATCTACATGAACCTCCATGAATCTCCATGAATCTCCATGAATCTCCTCGATGAATCTCCATGAATCTCCATGAATCTCCATGTATCTCCATGAATCTACATGAATCTCCATGAATCTCAATGAATCTCCTCGATGAATCTCCATGAATCTTCATGAATCTCCTGAGCCATGAATCTCCATGAATCTCCATGAACCTCCTCCATGAATCTCCATGAATCTCCACGAATCTCCATGAATCTCCATGAATCTCCATGAATCTCCATGAATCTCCATGAATCTCCATGAACCCTCATGAACCTCCTCTCTAAATCTCCATGAATCTCCATGAATCTTCAAGAATCTCCATGAATCTCCATGAATCTCCACGAATCTTCATGAATCTCCTGATCCATGAACCTCTATGAATCTCCATGAATCTCCATGAAGATCCTTCATGAATCTCCATGAATCTCCATGAATGTCCATGAATCTCCTCCATGAATTTCCTGTATGAATCTCCATGAATCTCCATGAATCTCCACGAATCTCCATGAATCTCCTTCATCAATCTCCACGAATCTCCATGAATCTCCATGAATCTCCGCCATGAATCTCCATGAATCTCCATGAATATCCATGAATCTCCATGAATCTTCATGAATCTCCATGTATCTCCATGAATCTACATGAATCTCCATGAATCTCAATGAATCTCCTCGATGAATCTCCATGAATCTCCATGAATCTCCATGTATCTCCATGAATCTACATGAATCTCCATGAATCTCAATGAATCTCCTCGATGAATCTCCATGAATCTTCATGAATCTCCATGAATCTCCATGAATATCCTCCATGAATCTCCATGTATCTCCATGAATGTCCATGAATCTCCTCCATGAATCTTCTGTATGAATCTCCATGAATCTCCATGAATCTCCATGAATCTCCATGAATCTCCATGAATCTCCATCATCAATCTCCACGAATCTCCATGAATCTCCATGATTCTCCATGAATCTCCATGAACCTCCTCCATGAATCTCCATGAATCTCCATGAATCTCCATGCATCTCCATGAATCTCCATGAACCTCCTCCATGAACCTCCTCCATGAATCTCCATGAATCTCCATGAATATCCTCCATGAATCTCCATGAATCTCCATGAATCTCCATGTATCTAAATGAATCTACATGAATCTCCATGAATCTCCTCCATGAATTTCCATGTATCTCCATGAATCTCCATGAATATCCATGAATATCCATGAATCTCCATGAATCTCCATGAATCTCCATGTATCTCCATGAATCTCCATGAATCTCCATGAATATCCTCCATGAATATCCATGAATCTTCATGAATCTCCTCCATGAATCTTCATGAATCTCCATGAATCTCCATGCATCTCCATGAATCTCCATGAACCTCCTCCATGAACCTCCTCCATGAATCTCCATGAATCTCCATGAATATCCTCCATGAATCTCCATGAATCTCCATGAATCTCCATGTATCTAAATGAATCTACATGAATCTCCATGAATCTCCATGAATCTCCTCCATGAATCTCCATGAATCACCATGAATCTCCTTCATCAATCTCCACGAATCTCCATGAATCTCCATGAATCTCCATGATATCCTGTATGAATCTTCATGAATCTCCATGAATCTCCATGCATCTCCATGAATCTCCATGTATCTCCATGAATCTACATGAATCTCCTTCATCAATCTCCACGAATCTCCACGAATCTCCACGAATCTCCATGAATCTCCATGAATCTCCATGAATCTCCATGAATCTCCATGAATCTCCTCCATGAATCTCCATGAATCTCCTCCATGAATCTCCATGAATCTCCATGATATCCTGTATGAATCTTCATGAATCTCCATGAATCTCCATGAATCTCCATGAATCTCCATGAATCTCCATGAATCTCCATGAACCTCCATGAATCTCCATGAATCTCCTTCATCAATCTCCACGAATCTGCATGAATCTCCATGATTCTCCATGAATCTCCATGAATCTCCACCATGAATCTCCATGAATCTCCAAGAATCTCCTCCATGAATCTCCATGAATCTCCATGAATCTACATGAACCTCCATGAATCTCCATGAATCTCCATGAATCTCGTCGATGAATCTCCATGAATCTTCATGAATCTCCTGATCCATGAACCTCTATGAATCTCCATGAATCTCCATGAATATCCTCCATGAATCTCCATGTATCTCCATGAATGTCCATGAGTCTCCTCCATGAATCTTCTGTATGAATCTCCATGAATCTCCATGAATCTCCATGAATCTCCATGAATCTCCATCATCAATCTCCACGAATCTCCATGAATCTCCATGATTCTCCATGTATCTCCATGAATCTCCTCCATGAATCTCCATGAATCTCCAAGAATCACCTCCATGAATCTCCATGAATCTCCATGAATCTACATGAATCTCCATGAATCTCCATGAATCTCCTCGATGAATCTCCATGAATCTTCATGAATCTCCTGATCCATGAACCTCTATGAATCTCCATGAATCTCCATGAATATCCTCCATGAATCTCCATGAATCTCCATGAATCTCCTTCATCAATCTCCACGAATCTCCATGAATCTCCATGAATCTCCATGAATCTCCATGAATCTCTATGAATCTTCATGAATTTCCATGAATCTCCATGAACCCTCATGAACCTCCTCTCTAAATCTCCATGAATCTCCATGAATCTTCATGAATCTCCATGAATCTCCATGAATCTCCACGAATCTTCATGAATCTCCTGATCCATGAACCTCTATGAATCTCCATGAATCTCCATGAAGATCCTCCATGAATCTCCATGAATCTCCATGAATGTCCATGAATCTCCTCCATGAATTTCCTGTATGAATCTCCATGAATCTCCATGAATCTCCACGAATCTCCATGAATCTCCTTCATCAATCTCCACGAATCTCCATGAATCTCCATGAATCTCCATGAATCTCCATGAATATCCATGAATCTCCATGAATCTCCATGAATCTCCATGTATCTCCATGAATCTCCATGAATCTCCATGAAGATCGTCCATGAATCTCCATGAATCTCCATGAATGTCCATGAATCTCCTCCATGAATTTCCTGTATGAATCTCCATGAATCTCCATGCATCTCCATGAATCTCCATGAATCTCCATGAATCTCCTTCATCAATCTCCACGAATCTCCACGAATCTCCATGAATCTCCATGAATCTCCAAGAATCTCCTCCATGAATCTCCATGAATCTCCATGAATCTACATGAATCTCCAAGAATCTCCTCCATGAATCTCCATGAATCTCCATGAATCTCCATGTATCTCCATGAATCTACATGAATCTCCATGAATCTCAATGAACCTCCTCGATGAATCTCCATGAATCTCCATGAATATCCATGAATCTCCATGAATCTCCATGTATCTCCATGAATCTACATGAATCTCCTTCATCAATCTCCACGAATCTCCACGAATCTCCATGAATCTCCATGAATCTCCAAGAATCTCCTCCATGAATCTCCATGAATCTCCATGAATCTACATGAATCTCCAAGAATCTCCTCCATGAATCTCCATGAATCTCCATGAATATCCATTAATCTCCATGAATCTCCATGAATCTCCATGTATCTCCATGAATCTCCATGAATCTCCATGAATATCCTCCATGAATATCCATGAATCTTCATGAATCTCCTCCATGAATCTTCATGAATCTCCATGAATCTCCATGCATCTCCATGAATCTCCATGAACCTCCTCCATGAACCTCCTCCATGAATCTCCATGAATCTCCATGAATATCCTCCATGAATCTCCATGAATCTCCATGAATCTCCATGTATCTAAATGAATCTACATGAATCTCCATGAATCTCCATGAATCTCCTCCATGAATCGCCATGAATCACCATGAATCTCCTTCATCAATCTCCACGAATCTCCATGAATCTCCATGAATCTCCATGATATCCTGTATGAATCTTCATGAATCTCCATGAATCTCCATGCATCTCCATGAATCTCCATGTATCTCCATGAATCTACATGAATCTCCTTCATCAATCTCCACGAATCTCCACGAATCTCCACGAATCTCCATGAATCTCCATGAATCTCCATGAATCTCCATGAATCTCCATGAATCTCCTCCATGAATCTCCATGAATCTCCTCCATGAATCTCCATGAATCTCCATGATATCCTGTATGAATCTCCATGAATCTCCATGAATCTCCATGTATCTAAATGAATCTACATGAATCTCCATGAATCTCCATGAATCTCCTCCATGAATCGCCATGAATCACCATGAATCTCCTTCATCAATCTCCACGAATCTCCATGAATCTCCATGAATCTCCATGATATCCTGTATGAATCTTCATGAATCTCCATGAATCTCCATGCATCTCCATGAATCTCCATGTATCTCCATGAATCTACATGAATCTCCTTCATCAATCTCCACGAATCTCCACGAATCTCCACGAATCTCCAGGAATCTCCATGAATCTCCATGAATCTCCATGAATCTCCATGAATCTCCTCCATGAATCTCCATGAATCTCCTCCATGAATCTCCATGAATCTCCATGATATCCTGTATGAATCTTCATGAATCTCCATGAATCTCCATGAATCTCCATGAATCTCCATGAATCTCCATGAATCTACATGAATCTCCTTCATCAATCTCCACGAATCTCCACGAATCTCCACGAATCTCCATGAATCTCCATGAATCTCCATGAATCTACATGAACCTCCATGAATCTCCATGAATCTCCATGAATCTCGTCGATGAATCTCCATGAATCTTCATGAATCTCCTGATCCATGAACCTCTATGAATCTCCATGAATCTCCATGAATATCCTCCATGAATCTCCATGTATCTCCATGAATCTCCATGAATCTCCATCATCAATCTCCACGAATCTCCATGAATCTCCATGATTCTCCATGAATCTCCATGAATCTCCTCCATGAATCTCCATGAATCTCCAAGAATCTCCTCCATGAATCTCCATGAATCTCCATGAATCTACATGAATCTCCATGAATCTCCATGAATCTCCTCGATGAATCTCCATGAATCTCCATGAATCTCTATGAATCTCCATGAATCTCGACGATGAATCTCCATGAATCTTCATGAATCTCCTGATCCATGAACCTCTATGAATCTCCATGAATCTCCATGAATATCCTCCATGAATCTCCATGTATCTCCATGAATGTCCATGAATCTCCTCCATGAATCTTCTGTATGAATCTCCATGAATCTCCATGAATCTCCATGAATCTCCATGAATCTCCATGAATCTCCATCATCAATCTCCACGAATCTCCATGAATCTCCATGAATCTCCATGAATCTCTATGAATCTTCATGAATTTCCATGAATCTCCATGAACCCTCATGAACCTCCTCTCTAAATCTCCATGAATCTCCATGAATCTTCATGAATCTCCATGAATCTCGACGATGAATCTCCATGAATCTTCATGAATCTCCTGATCCATGAACCTCTATGAATCTCCATGAATCTCCATGAATATCCTCCATGAATCTCCATGTATCTCCATGAATGTCCATGAATCTCCTCCATGAATCTTCTGTATGAATCTCCATGAATCTCCATGAATCTCCATGAATCTCCATGAATCTCCATGAATCTCCATCATCAATCTCCACGAATCTCCATGAATCTCCATGATTCTCCATGCATCTCCATGAATCTCCATGAATCTCCATGAATCTCCATGAATCTCCATGAATCTCCATGAATCTCCTTCATCAATCTCCACGAATCTCCATGAATCTCCATGAATCTCCATGAATCTCCATGAATCTCTATGAATCTTCATGAATTTCCATGAATCTCCATGAACCCTCATGAACCTCCTCTCTAAATCTCCATGAATCTCCATGAATCTTCATGAATCTCCATGAATCTCAAAGGAATCTCCACGAATCTTCATGAATCTCCTGACCCATGAACCTCCATGAATCTCCATGAATGTCCATGAATCTCCTCCATGAATTTCCTGTATGAATCTCCATGAATCTCCATGAATCTCCACGAATCTCCATGAATCTCCTTCATCAATCTCCACGAATCTCCATGAATCTCCATGAATCTCCGCCATGAATCTCCATGAATCTCCATGAATATCGATGAATCTCCATGAATCTCCATGAATCTCCATGTATCTCCATGAATCTACATGAATCTCCATGAATCTCAATGAATCTCCTCGATGAATCTCCATGAATCTTCATGAATCTCCTGATCCATGAATCTCTATGAATCTCCATGAATCTTCATAAATCTCCAAGAATCTCCGTGAATCTCCATGAATCTCCATGAATCTCCATGAATCTCCTCCATGAATCTCCATGAATCTCCAAGAATCTCCTCCATGAATCTCCATGAATCACCATGAATCTCCATGTATCTCCATGAATCTACATGAATCTCCATGAATCTCAATGTATCTCCTCGATGAATCTCCATGAATCTTCATGAATCTCCTGAGCCATGAATCTCCATGAATCTCCATGAACCTCCTCCATGAATCTCCATGAATCTCCATGCATATCCATGAATCTCCATGAATCTGCATGAATATCCACGAATCTCCATGAATCTCCATGAATCTCCATGAATCTCCATGAATCTCCTCCATGAATCTCCATGTATCTCCATGAATCTCCATGAATCTCCATGAATATCCATGAATCTCCATGAATCTCCATGAATCTCCATGTATCTCCATGAATCTCCATGAATCTCCATGAATATCCTCCATGAATATCCATGAATGTCCATGATATCCTGTATGAATCTCCATAAATCTCCATGAATCTCCATGAATCTCCATGAATCTCCATGAATCTCCTTCATCAATCTCCACGAATCTGCATGAATCTCCATGATTCTCCATGAATCTCCATGAATCTCCACCATGAATCTCCATGAATCTCCAAGAATCTCCTCCATGAATCTCCATGAATCTACATGAACCTCCATGAATCTCCATGAATCACCCATGAATCTCGTCGATGAATCTCCATGAATCTTCATGAATCTCCTGATCCATGAACCTCTATGAATCTCCATGAATCTCCATGAATATCCTCCATGAATCTCCATGTATCTCCATGAATGTCCATGAATCTCCTCCATGAATCTTCTGTATGAATCTCCATGAATCTCCATGAATCTCCATGAATCTCCATGAATCTTCATGAATCTCCATCATCAATCTCCACGAATCTCCATGAATCTCCATGATTCTCCATGAATCTCCATGAATCTCCTCCATGAATCTCCATGAATCTCCAAGAATCTCCTCCATGAATCTCCATGAATCTCCATGAATCTACATGAATCTCCATGAATCTCCATGAATCTCCTCGATGAATCTCCATGAATCTTCATGAATCTCCTGATCCATGAACCTCTATGAATCTCCATGAATCTCCATGAATATCCTCCATGAATCTCCATGAATATCCTCCATGAATCTCCATGAATCTCCATGAATGTCCATGAATCTCCTGTATGAATCTCCATGAATCTCCATGAATCTCCATGAATCTCCATGAATCTCCATGAATCTCCTTCATCAATCTCCACGAATCTCCATGAATCTCCATGAATCTCCATGAATCTCCATGAATCTCTATGAATCTTCATGAATTTCCATGAATCTCCATGAACCCTCATGAACCTCCTCTCTAAATCTCCATGAATCTCCATGAATCTTCATGAATCTCCATGAATCTCAAAGGAATCTCCACGAATCTTCATGAATCTCCTGACCCATGAACCTCCATGAATCTCCATGAATGTCCATGAATCTCCTCCATGAATTTCCTGTATGAATCTCCATGAATCTCCATGAATCTCCACGAATCTCCATGAATCTCCTTCATCAATCTCCACGAATCTCCATGAATCTCCATGAATCTCCGCCATGAATCTCCATGCATCTCCATGAATATCGATGAATCTCCATGAATCTCCATGAATCTCCATGTATCTCCATGAATCTACATGAATCTCCATGAATCTCAATGAATCTCCTCGATGAATCTCCATGAATCTTCATGAATCTCCTGATCCATGAATCTCTATGAATCTCCATGAATCTTCATAAATCTCCAAGAATCTCCGTGAATCTCCATGAATCTCCATGAATCTCCATGAATCTCCTCCATGAATCTCCATGAATCTCCAAGAATCTCCTCCATGAATCTCCATGAATCACCATGAATCTCCATGTATCTCCATGAATCTACATGAATCTCCATGAATCTCAATATATCTCCTCGATGAATCTCCATGAATCTTCATGAATCTCCTGAGCCATGAATCTCCATGAATCTCCATGAACCTCCTCCATGAATCTCCATGAATCTCCATGCATATCCATGAATCTCCATGAATCTGCATGAATATCCACGAATCTCCATGAATCTCCATGAATCTCCATGAATCTCCATGAATCTCCTCCATGAATCTCCATGTATCTCCATGAATCTCCATGAATCTCCATGAATATCCATGAATCTCCATGAATCTCCATGAATCTCCATGTATCTCCATGAATCTCCATGAATCTCCATGAATATCCTCCATGAATATCCATGAATCTCCATGATATCCTGTATGAATCTCCATAAATCTCCATGAATCTCCATGAATCTCCATGAATCTCCATGAATCTCCTTCATCAATCTCCACGAATCTGCATGAATCTCCATGATTCTCCATGAATCTCCATGAATCTCCACCATGAATCTCCATGAATCTCCAAGAATCTCCTCCATGAATCTCCATGAATCTACATGAACCTCCATGAATCTCCATGAATCACCCATGAATCTCGTCGATGAATCTCCATGAATCTTCATGAATCTCCTGATCCATGAACCTCTATGAATCTCCATGAATCTCCATGAATATCCTCCATGAATCTCCATGTATCTCCATGAATGTCCATGAATCTCCTCCATGAATCTTCTGTATGAATCTCCATGAATCTCCATGAATCTCCATGAATCTCCATGAATCTTCATGAATCTCCATCATCAATCTCCACGAATCTCCATGAATCTCCATGATTCTCCATGAATCTCCATGAATCTCCTCCATGAATCTCCATGAATCTCCAAGAATCTCCTCCATGAATCTCCATGAATCTCCATGAATCTACATGAATCTCCATGAATCTCCATGAATCTCCTCGATGAATCTCCATGAATCTTCATGAATCTCCTGATCCATGAACCTCTATGAATCTCCATGAATCTCCATGAATATCCTCCATGAATCTCCATGAATATCCTCCATGAATCTCCATGAATCTCCATGAATGTCCATGAATCTCCTGTATGAATCTCCATGAATCTCCATGAATCTCCATGAATCTCCATAAATCTCCATGAATCTCCTTCATCAATCTCCACGAATCTCCGTGAATCTCCATGAATCTCCATGAATCTCCATGAATCTCTATGAATCTTCATGAATTTCCATGAATCTCCATGAACCCTCATGAACCTCCTCTCTAAATCTCCATGAATCTCCATGAATCTTCATGAATCCCCATGAATCTCCATGAAGATCCTCCATGAATCTCCATGAATCTCCATGAATGTCCATGAATCTCCTCCATGAATTTCCTGTATGAATCTCCATGAATCTCCATGAATCTCCACGAATCTCCATGAATCTCCTTCATCAATCTCCACGAATCTCCATGAATCTCCATGAATCTCCGCCATGAATCTCCATGAATCTCCATGAATATCCATGAATCTCCATGAATCTTCATGAATCTCCATGTATCTCCATGAATCTACATGAATCTCCATGAATCTCAATGAATCTCCTCGATGAATCTCCATGAATCTCCATGAATCTCCATGTATCTCCATGAATCTACATGAATCTCCATGAATCTCAATGAATCTCCTCGATGAATCTCCATGAATCTTCATGAATCTCCTGAGCCATGAATCTCCATGAATCTCAATGAACCTCCTCCATGAATCTCCATGAATCTCCATGAATCTCCATGCATCTCCATGAATCTCCATGAACCTCCTCCATGAACCTCCTCCATGAATCTCCATGAATCTCCATGAATATCCTCCATGAATCTCCATGAATCTCCATGAATCTCCATGTATCTAAATGAATCTACATGAATCTCCATGAATCTCCTCCATGAATCTCCATGTATCTCCATGAATCTCCTGAGCCATGAATCTCCATGAATCTCCATGAACCTCCTCCATGAATCTCCATGAATCTCCACGAATCTCCATGAATCTCCATGAATCTCCATGAATCTCCATGAATCTCCATGAATCTCCATGAACCCTCATGAACCTCCTCTCTAAATCTCCATGAATCTCCATGAATCTTCAAGAATCTCCATGAATCTCCATGAATCTCCACGAATCTTCATGAATCTCCTGATCCATGAACCTCTATGAATCTCCATGAATCTCCATGAAGATCCTTCATGAATCTCCATGAATCTCCATGAATGTCCATGAATCTCCTCCATGAATTTCCTGTATGAATCTCCATGAATCTCCATGAATCTCCACGAATCTCCATGAATCTCCTTCATCAATCTCCACGAATCTCCATGAATCTCCATGAATCTCCGCCATGAATCTCCATGAATCTCCATGAATATCCATGAATCTCCATGAATCTTCATGAATCTCCATGTATCTCCATGAATCTACATGAATCTCCATGAATCTCAATGAATCTCCTCGATGAATCTCCATGAATCTCCATGAATCTCCATGTATCTCCATGAATCTACATGAATCTCCATGAATCTCAATGAATCTCCTCGATGAATCTCCATGAATCTTCATGAATCTCCATGAATCTCCATGAATATCCTCCATGAATCTCCATGTATCTCCATGAATGTCCATGAATCTCCTCCATGAATCTTCTGTATGAATCTCCATGAATCTCCATGAATCTCCATGAATCTCCATGAATCTCCATGAATCTCCATCATCAATCTCCACGAATCTCCATGAATCTCCATGATTCTCCATGAATCTCCATGAACCTCCTCCATGAATCTCCATGAATCTCCATGAATCTCCATGCATCTCCATGAATCTCCATGAACCTCCTCCATGAACCTCCTCCATGAATCTCCATGAATCTCCATGAATATCCTCCATGAATCTCCATGAATCTCCATGAATCTCCATGTATCTAAATGAATCTACATGAATCTCCATGAATCTCCTCCATGAATCTCCATGTATCTCCATGAATCTCCATGCATCTCCATGAATCTCCATGTATCTCCATGAATCTACATGAATCTCCTTCATCAATCTCCACGAATCTCCACGAATCTCCACGAATCTCCATGAATCTCCATGAATCTCCATGAATCTCCATGAATCTCCATGAATCTCCTCCATGAATCTCCATGAATCTCCTCCATGAATCTCCATGAATCTCCATGATATCCTGTATGAATCTTCATGAATCTCCATGAATCTCCATGAATCTCCATGAATCTCCATGAATCTCCATGAATCTCCATGAACCTCCATGAATCTCCATGAATCTCCTTCATCAATCTCCACGAATCTGCATGAATCTCCATGATTCTCCATGAATCTCCATGAATCTCCACCATGAATCTCCATGAATCTCCAAGAATCTCCTCCATGAATCTCCATGAATCTCCATGAATCTACATGAACCTCCATGAATCTCCATGAATCTCCATGAATCTCGTCGATGAATCTCCATGAATCTTCATGAATCTCCTGATCCATGAACCTCTATGAATCTCCATGAATCTCCATGAATATCCTCCATGAATCTCCATGTATCTCCATGAATGTCCATGAGTCTCCTCCATGAATCTTCTGTATGAATCTCCATGAATCTCCATGAATCTCCATGAATCTCCATGAATCTCCATCATCAATCTCCACGAATCTCCATGAATCTCCATGATTCTCCATGTATCTCCATGAATCTCCTCCATGAATCTCCATGAATCTCCAAGAATCTCCTCCATGAATCTCCATGAATCTCCATGAATCTACATGAATCTCCATGAATCTCCATGAATCTCCTCGATGAATCTCCATGAATCTTCATGAATCTCCTGATCCATGAACCTCTATGAATCTCCATGAATCTCCATGAATATCCTCCATGAATCTCCATGAATCTCCATGAATCTCCTTCATCAATCTCCACGAATCTCCATGAATCTCCATGAATCTCCATGAATCTCCATGAATCTCTATGAATCTTCATGAATTTCCATGAATCTCCATGAACCCTCATGAACCTCCTCTCTAAATCTCCATGAATCTCCATGAATCTTCATGAATCTCCATGAATCTCCATGAATCTCCACGAATCTTCATGAATCTCCTGATCCATGAACCTCTATGAATCTCCATGAATCTCCATGAAGATCCTCCATGAATCTCCATGAATCTCCATGAATGTCCATGAATCTCCTCCATGAATTTCCTGTATGAATCTCCATGAATCTCCATGAATCTCCACGAATCTCCATGAATCTCCTTCATCAATCTCCACGAATCTCCATGAATCTCCATGAATCTCCATGAATCTCCATGAATATCCATGAATCTCCATGAATCTCCATGAATCTCCATGTATCTCCATGAATCTCCATGAATCTCCATGAAGATCCTCCATGAATCTCCATGAATCTCCATGAATGTCCATGAATCTCCTCCATGAATTTCCTGTATGAATCTCCATGAATCTCCATGCATCTCCATGAATCTCCATGAATCTCCATGAATCTCCTTCATCAATCTCCACGAATCTCCACGAATCTCCATGAATATCCATGAATCTCCATGAATCTCCATGTATCTCCATGAATCTACATGAATCTCCATTAATCTCCAAAATCTCCTCGATGAATCTCCATGAATCTTCATGAATCTCCTGATCCATGAACCTCTATGAATCTCCATGAATCTCCATGAATATCCTCCATGAATCTCCATGTATCTCCATGAATGTCCATGAATCTCCTCCGTGAATCTTCTGTATGAATCTCCATGAATCTCCATGAATCTCCATGAATCTCCATGAATCTCCTTCATCAATCTCCACGAATCTGCATGAATCTCCATGATTCTCCATGAATCTCCATGAATCTCCACCATGAATCTCCATGAATCTCCAAGAATCTCCTCCATGAATCTCCATGAATCTCCATGAATCTACATGAACCTCCATGAATCTTCATGAATCTCCATGAATCTCCATGCATCTCCATGAATCTCCATGAACCTCCTCCATGAACCTCCTCCATGAATCTCCATGAATCTCCATGAATATCCTCCATGAATCTCCATGAATCTCCATGAATCTCCATGTATCTAAATGAATCTACATGAATCTCCATGAATCTCCATGAATCTCCTCCATGAATCTCCATGAATCACCATGAATCTCCTTCATCAATCTCCACGAATCTCCATGAATCTCCATGAATCTCCATGATATCCTGTATGAATCTTCATGAATCTCCATGAATCTCCATGCATCTCCATGAATCTCCATGTATCTCCATGAATCTACATGAATCTCCTTCATCAATCTCCACGAATCTCCACGAATCTCCACGAATCTCCATGAATCTCCATGAATCTCCATGAATCTCCATGAATCTCCATGAATCTCCTCCATGAATCTCCATGAATCTCCTCCATGAATCTCCATGAATCTCCATGATATCCTGTATGAATCTTCATGAATCTCCATGAATCTCCATGAATCTCCATGAATCTCCATGAATCTCCATGAATCTCCATGAACCTCCATGAATCTCCATGAATCTCCTTCATCAATCTCCACGAATCTGCATGAATCTCCATGATTCTCCATGAATCTCCATGAATCTCCACCATGAATCTCCATGAATCTCCAAGAATCTCCTCCATGAATCTCCATGAATCTCCATGAATCTACATGAACCTCCATGAATCTCCATGAATCTCCATGAATCTCGTCGATGAATCTCCATGAATCTTCATGAATCTCCTGATCCATGAACCTCTATGAATCTCCATGAATCTCCATGAATATCCTCCATGAATCTCCATGTATCTCCATGAATGTCCATGAGTCTCCTCCATGAATCTTCTGTATGAATCTCCATGAATCTCCATGAATCTCCATGAATCTCCATGAATCTCCATCATCAATCTCCACGAATCTCCATGAATCTCCATGATTCTCCATGTATCTCCATGAATCTCCTCCATGAATCTCCATGAATCTCCAAGAATCTCCTCCATGAATCTCCATGAATCTCCATGAATCTACATGAATCTCCATGAATCTCCATGAATCTCCTCGATGAATCTCCATGAATCTTCATGAATCTCCTGATCCATGAACCTCTATGAATCTCCATGAATCTCCATGAATATCCTCCATGAATCTCCATGAATCTCCATGAATCTCCTTCATCAATCTCCACGAATCTCCATGAATCTCCATGAATCTCCATGAATCTCCATGAATCTCTATGAATCTCCTTCATCAATCTCCACGAATCTCCATGAATCTCCATGAATCTCCATGAATCTCCATGAATATCCATGAATCTCCATGAATCTCCATGAATCTCCATGTATCTCCATGAATCTCCATGAATCTCCATGAAGATCCTCCATGAATCTCCATGAATCTCCATGAATGTCCATGAATCTCCTCCATGAATTTCCTGTATGAATCTCCATGAATCTCCATGCATCTCCATGAATCTCCATGAATCTCCATGAATCTCCTTCATCAATCTCCACGAATCTCCACGAATCTCCATGAATATCCATGAATCTCCATGAATCTCCATGTATCTCCATGAATCTACATGAATCTCCATGAATCTCCAAGAATCTCCTCGATGAATCTCCATGAATCTTCATGAATCTCCTGATCCATGAACCTCTATGAATCTCCATGAATCTCCATGAATATCCTCCATGAATCTCCATGTATCTCCATGAATGTCCATGAATCTCCTCCGTGAATCTTCTGTATGAATCTCCATGAATCTCCATGAATCTCCATGAATCTCCATGAATCTCCTTCATCAATCTCCACGAATCTGCATGAATCTCCATGATTCTCCATGAATCTCCATGAATCTCCACCATGAATCTCCATGAATCTCCAAGAATCTCCTCCATGAATCTCCATGAATCTCCATGAATCTACATGAACCTCCATGAATCTTCATGAATCTCCATGAATCTCCATGCATCTCCATGAATCTCCATGAACCTCCTCCATGAACCTCCTCCATGAATCTCCATGAATCTCCATGAATATCCTCCATGAATCTCCATGAATCTCCATGAATCTCCATGTATCTAAATGAATCTACATGAATCTCCATGAATCTCCATGAATCTCCTCCATGAATCTCCATGAATCACCATGAATCTCCTTCATCAATCTCCACGAATCTCCATGAATCTCCATGAATCTCCATGATATCCTGTATGAATCTTCATGAATCTCCATGAATCTCCATGCATCTCCATGAATCTCCATGTATCTCCATGAATCTACATGAATCTCCTTCATCAATCTCCACGAATCTCCACGAATCTCCACGAATCTCCATGAATCTCCATGAATCTCCATGAATCTCCATGAATCTCCATGAATCTCCTCCATGAATCTCCATGAATCTCCTCCATGAATCTCCATGAATCTCCATGATATCCTGTATGAATCTTCATGAATCTCCATGAATCTCCATGAATCTCCATGAATCTCCATGAATCTCCATGAATCTCCATGAACCTCCATGAATCTCCATGAATCTCCTTCATCAATCTCCACGAATCTGCATGAATCTCCATGATTCTCCATGAATCTCCATGAATCTCCACCATGAATCTCCATGAATCTCCAAGAATCTCCTCCATGAATCTCCATGAATCTCCATGAATCTACATGAACCTCCATGAATCTCCATGAATCTCCATGAATCTCGTCGATGAATCTCCATGAATCTTCATGAATCTCCTGATCCATGAACCTCTATGAATCTCCATGAATGTCCATGAGTCTCCTCCATGAATCTTCTGTATGAATCTCCATGAATCTCCATGAATCTCCATGAATCTCCATGAATCTCCATCATCAATCTCCACGAATCTCCATGAATCTCCATGATTCTCCATGTATCTCCATGAATCTCCTCCATGAATCTCCATGAATCTCCAAGAATCTCCTCCATGAATCTCCATGAATCTCCATGAATCTACATGAATCTCCATGAATCTCCATGAATCTCCTCGATGAATCTCCATGAATCTTCATGAATCTCCTGATCCATGAACCTCTATGAATCTCCATGAATCTCCATGAATATCCTCCATGAATCTCCATGAATCTCCATGAATCTCCTTCATCAATCTCCACGAATCTCCATGAATCTCCATGAATCTCCATGAATCTCCATGAATCTCTATGAATCTTCATGAATTTCCATGAATCTCCATGAACCCTCATGAACCTCCTCTCTAAATCTCCATGAATCTCCATGAATCTTCATGAATCTCCATGAATCTCCATGAATCTCCACGAATCTTCATGAATCTCCTGATCCATGAACCTCTATGAATCTCCATGAATCTCCATGAAGATCCTCCATGAATCTCCATGAATCTCCATGAATGTCCATGAATCTCCATGAATCTCGTCGATGAATCTCCATGAATCTTCATGAATCTCCTGATCCATGAACCTCTATGAATCTCCATGAATCTCCATGAATATCCTCCATGAATCTCCATGTATCTCCATGAATGTCCATGAGTCTCCTCCATGAATCTTCTGTATGAATCTCCATGAATCTCCATGAATCTCCATGAATCTCCATGAATCTCCATCATCAATCTCCACGAATCTCCATGAATCTCCATGATTCTCCATGTATCTCCATGAATCTCCTCCATGAATCTCCATGAATCTCCAAGAATCTCCTCCATGAATCTCCATGAATCTCCATGAATCTACATGAATCTCCATGAATCTCCATGAATCTCCTCGATGAATCTCCATGAATCTTCATGAATCTCCTGATCCATGAACCTCTATGAATCTCCATGAATCTCCATGAATATCCTCCATGAATCTCCATGAATCTCCATGAATCTCCTTCATCAATCTCCACGAATCTCCATGAATCTCCATGAATCTCCATGAATCTCCATGAATCTCTATGAATCTTCATGAATTTCCATGAATCTCCATGAACCCTCATGAACCTCCTCTCTAAATCTCCATGAATCTCCATGAATCTTCATGAATCTCCATGAATCTCCATGAATCTCCACGAATCTTCATGAATCTCCTGATCCATGAACCTCTATGAATCTCCATGAATCTCCATGAAGATCCTCCATGAATCTCCATGAATCTCCATGAATGTCCATGAATCTCCTCCATGAATTTCCTGTATGAATCTCCATGAATCTCCATGAATCTCCACGAATCTCCATGAATCTCCTTCATCAATCTCCACGAATCTCCATGAATCTCCATGAATCTCCATGAATCTCCATGAATATCCATGAATCTCCATGAATCTCCATGAATCTCCATGTATCTCCATGAATCTCCATGAATCTCCATGAAGATCCTCCATGAATCTCCATGAATCTCCATGAATGTCCATGAATCTCCTCCATGAATTTCCTGTATGAATCTCCATGAATCTCCATGCATCTCCATGAATCTCCATGAATCTCCATGAATCTCCATGAATCTCCATGAATCTCCATCATCAATCTCCACGAATCTCCATGAATCTCCATGATTCTCCATGTATCTCCATGAATCTCCTCCATGAATCTCCATGAATCTCCAAGAATCTCCTCCATGAATCTCCATGAATCTCTATGAATCTACATGAATCTCCATGAATCTCCATGAATCTCCTCGATGAATCTCCATGAATCTTCATGAATCTCCTGATCCATGAACCTCTATGAATCTCCATGAATCTCCATGAATATCCTCCATGAATCTCCATGAATCTCCATGAATCTCCTTCATCAATCTCCACGAATCTCCATGAATCTCCATGAATCTCCATGAATCTCCATGAATCTCTATGAATCTTCATGAATTTCCATGAATCTCCATGAACCCTCATGAACCTCCTCTCTAAATCTCCATGAATCTCCATGAATCTTCATGAATCTCCATTAATCTCCATGAATCTCCACGAATCTTCATGAATCTCCTGATCCATGAACCTCTATGAATCTCCATGAATCTCCATGAAGATCCTCCATGAATCTCCATGAATCTCCATGAATGTCCATGAATCTCCTCCATGAATTTCCTGTATGAATCTCCATGAATCTCCATGAATCTCCACGAATCTCCATGAATCTCCTTCATCAATCTCCACGAATCTCCATGAATCTCCATGAATCTCCATGAATCTCCATGAATATCCATGAATCTCCATGAATCTCCATGAATCTCCATGTATCTCCATGAATCTCCATGAATCTCCATGAAGATCCTCCATGAATCTCCATGAATCTCCATGAATGTCCATGAATCTCCTCCATGAATTTCCTGTATGAATCTCCATGAATCTCCATGCATCTCCATGAATCTCCATGAATCTCCATGAATCTCCTTCATCAATCTCCACGAATCTCCACGAATCTCCATGAATCTCCATGAATCTCCAAGAATCTCCTCCATGAATCTCCATGAATCTCCATGAATCTACATGAATCTCCAAGAATCTCCTCCATGAATCTCCATGAATCTCCATGAATCTCCATGTATCTCCATGAATCTACATGAATCTCCATGAATCTCAATGAACCTCCTCGATGAATCTCCATGAATCTCCATGAATATCCATGAATCTCCATGAATCTCCATGTATCTCCATGAATCTACATGAATCTCCATGAATCTCCAAGAATCTCCTCGATGAATCTCCATGAATCTTCATGAATCTCCTGATCCATGAACCTCTATGAATCTCCATGAATCTCCATGAATATCCTCCATGAATCTCCATGTATCTCCATGAATGTCCATGAATCTCCTCCGTGAATCTTCTGTATGAATCTCCATGAATCTCCATGAATCTCCATGAATCTCCATGAATCTCCTTCATCAATCTCCACGAATCTGCATGAATCTCCATGATTCTCCATGAATCTCCATGAATCTCCACCATGAATCTCCATGAATCTCCAAGAATCTCCTGCATGAATCTCCATGAATCTCCATGAATCTACATGAACCTCCATGAATCTCCATGAATCTCCATGAATCTCGACGATGAATCTCCATGAATCTTCATGAATCTCCTGATCCATGAACCTCTATGAATCTCCATGAATCTCCATGAATATCCTCCATGAATCTCCATGTATCTCCATGAATGTCCATGAATCTCCTCCATGAATCTTCTGTATGAATCTCCATGAATCTCCATGAATCTCCATGAATCTCCATGAATCTCCATCATCAATCTCCACGAATCTCCATGAATCTCCATGATTCTCCATGAATCTCCATGAATCTCCATGAATCTCCATGAATCTCCATGAATCTCCATGAGTCTCCATGAATCTCCTTCATCAATCTCCACGAATCTCCATGAATCTCCATGAATCTCCATGAATCTCCATGAATCTCTATGAATCTTCATGAATTTCCATGAATCTCCATGAACCCTCATGAACCTCCTCTCTAAATCTCCATGAATCTCCATGAATCTTCATGAATCTCCATGAATCTCAAAGGAATCTCCACGAATCTTCATGAATCTCTTGACCCATGAACCTCCATGAATCTCCATGAATGTCCATGAATCTCCTCCATGAATTTCCTGTATGAATCTCCATGAATCTCCATGAATCTCCACGAATCTCCATGAATCTCCTTCATCAATCTCCACGAATCTCCATGAATCTCCATGAATCTCCGCCATGAATCTCCATGAATCTCCATGAATATCGATGAATCTCCATGAATCTCCATGAATCTCCATGTATCTCCATGAATCTACATGAATCTCCATGAATCTCAATGAATCTCCTCGATGAATCTCCTGATCCATGAATCTCTATGAATCTCCATGAATCTCCATAAATCTCCAAGAATCTCCGTGAATCTCCATGAATCTCCATGAATCTCCATGAATCTCCTCCATGAATCTCCATGAATCTCCAAGAATCTCCTCCATGAATCTCCATGAATCTCCATGTATCTCCATGTATCTCCATGAATCTACATGAATCTCCATGAATCTCAATGAATCTCCTCGATGAATCTCCATGAATCTTCATGAATCTCCTTCATCAATCTCCACGAATCTGCATGAATCTCCATGATTCTCCATGAATCTCCATGAATCTCCACCATGAATCTCCATGAATCTCCAAGAATCTCCTCCATGAATCTCCATGAATCTACATGAACCTCCATGAATCTCCATGAATCACCCATGAATCTCGTCGATGAATCTCCATGAATCTTCATGAATCTCCTGATCCATGAACCTCTATGAATCTCCATGAATCTCCATGAATATCCTCCATGAATCTCCATGTATCTCCATGAATGTCCATGAATCTCCTCCATGAATCTTCTGTATGAATCTCCATGAATCTCCATGAATCTCCATGAATCTCCATGAATCTTCATGAATCTCCATCATCAATCTCCACGAATCTCCATGAATCTCCATGATTCTCCATGAATCTCCATGAATCTCCTCCATGAATCTCCATGAATCTCCAAGAATCTCCTCCATGAATCTCCATGAATCTCCATGAATCTACATGAATCTCCATGAATCTCCATGAATCTCCTCGATGAATCTCCATGAATCTTCATGAATCTCCTGATCCATGAACCTCTATGAATCTCCATGAATCTCCATGAATATCCTCCATGAATCTCCATGAATATCCTCCATGAATCTCCATGAATCTCCATGAATGTCCATGAATCTCCTGTATGAATCTCCATGAATCTCCATGAATCTCCATGAATCTCCAAAAATCTCCATGAATCTCCTTCATCAATCTCCACGAATCTCCATGAATCTCCATGAATCTCCATGAATCTCCATGAATCTCTATGAATCTTCATGAATTTCCATGAATCTCCATGAACCCTCATGAACCTCCTCTCTAAATCTCCATGAATCTCCATGAATCTTCATGAATCTCCATGAATCTCCATGAATCTCCACGAATCTCCATGAATCTCCTTCATCAATCTCCACGAATCTCCATGAATCTCCATGAATCTCCGCCATGAATCTCCATGAATCTCCATGAATATCCATGAATCTCCATGAATCTTCATGAATCTCCATGTATCTCCATGAATCTACATGAATCTCCATGAATCTCAATGAATCTCCTCGATGAATCTCCATGAATCTCCATGAATCTCCATGTATCTCCATGAATCTACATGAATCTCCATGAATCTCAATGAATCTCCTCGATGAATCTCCATGAATCTTCATGAATCTCCTGAGCCATGAATCTCCATGAATCTCCATGAACCTCCTCCATGAATCTCCATGAATCTCCATGAATCTCCATGCATCTCCATGAATCTCCATGAATCTCAATGAATCTCCTCGATGAATCTCCATGAATCTTCATGAATCTCCTGAGCCATGAATCTCCATGAATCTCCATGAATCTCCATGAACCTCCTCCATGAATCTCCATGAATCTCCATGCATCTCCATGAATCTCCATGAACCTCCTCCATGAACCTCCTCCATGAATCTCCATGAATCTCCATGAATATCCTCCATGAATCTCCATGAATCTCCATGAATCTCCATGTATCTAAATGAATCTACATGAATCTCCATGAATCTCCTCCATGAATCTCCATGTATCTCCATGAATCTCCATGAATATCCATGAATATCCATGAATCTCCATGAATCTCCATGAATCTCCATGTATCTCCATGAATCTCCATGAATCTCCATGAATATCCTCCATGAATATCCATGAATCTTCATGAATCTCCTCCATGAATCTTCATGAATCTCCATGAATCTCCATGCATCTCCATGAATCTCCATGAACCTCCTCCATGAACCTCCTCCATGAATCTCCATGAATATCCTCCATGAACCTCCATGAATCTCCATGAATCTCCATGAATCTCCATGTATCTAAATGAATCTACATGAATCTCCATGAATCTCCATGAATCTCCTCCATGAATCTCCATGAATCACCATGAATCTCCTTCACCAATCTCCACGAATCTCCATGAATCTCCATGAATCTCCATGAATCTCCATGAATCTCCATGAATCTCCATGATATCCTGTATGAATCTTCATGAATCTCCATGAATCTCCATGCATCTCCATGAATCTCCATGTATCTCCATGAATCTACATGAATCTCCTTCATCAATCTCCACGAATCTCCACGAATCTCCACGAATCTCCATGAATCTCCATGAATCTCCTCCATGAATCTCCATGAATCTCCTCCATGAATCTCCATGAATCTCCATGATATCCTGTATGAATCTTCATGAATCTCCATGAATCTCCATGAATCTCCATGAATCTCCATGAATCTCCATGAATCTCCATGAATCTCCATGAATCTCCATGAATCTCCTTCATCAATCTCCACGAATCTGCATGAATCTCCATGATTCTCCATGAATCTCCATGAATCTCCACCATGAATCTCCATGAATCTCCAAGAATCTCCTCCATGAATCTCCATGAATCTCCATGAATCTACATGAACCTCCATGAATCTCCATGAATCTCCAAGAATCTCCTCCATGAATCTCCATGAATCTCCATGAATCTACATGAATCTCCATGAATCTCCAAGAATCTCCTCGATGAATCTCCATGAATCTTCATGAATCTCCTGATCCATGAACCTCTATGAATCTCCATGAATCTCCATGAATATCCTCCATGAATCTCCATGTATCTCCATGAATGTCCATGAATCTCCTCCATGAATCTTCTGTATGAATCTCCATGAATCTCCATGAATCTCCATGAATATCCTCCATGAATATCCATGAATCTTCATGAATCTCCTCCATGAATCTTCATGAATCTCCATGAATCTCCATGCATCTCCATGAATCTCCATGAACCTCCTCCATGAACCTCCTCCATGAATCTCCATGAATCTCCATGAATATCCTCCATGAATCTCCATGAATCTCCATGAATCTCCATGTATCTAAATGAATCTACATGAATCTCCATGAATCTCCATGAATCTCCTCCATGAATCTCCATGAATCACCATGAATCTCCTTCACCAATCTCCACGAATCTCCATGAATCTCCATGAATCTCCATGAATCTCCATGAATCTCCATGATATCCTGTATGAATCTTCATGAATCTCCATGAATCTCCATGCATCTCCATGAATCTCCATGTATCTCCATGAATCTACATGAATCTCCTTCATCAATCTCCACGAATCTCCACGAATCTCCACGAATCTCCATGAATCTCCATGAATCTCCATGAATCTCCATGAATCTCCTCCATGAATCTCCATGAATCTCCTCCATGAATCTCCATGAATCTCCATGATATCCTGTATGAATCTTCATGAATCTCCATGAATCTCCATGAATCTCCATGAATCTCCATGAATCTCCAGGAATCTCCATGAATCTCCATGAATCTCCATGAATCTCCTTCATCAATCTCCACGAATCTGCATGAATCTCCATGATTCTCCATGAATCTCCATGAATCTCCACCATGAATCTCCATGAATCTCCAAGAATCTCCTCCATGAATCTCCATGAATCTCCATGAATCTACATGAACCTCCATGAATCTCCATGAATCTCCAAGAATCTCCTCCATGAATCTCCATGAATCTCCATGAATCTACATGAATCTCCAAGAATCTCCTCCATGAATCTCCATGAATCTCCATGAATCTCCATGTATCTCCATGAATCTACATGAATCTCCATGAATATCAATGAACCTCCTCGATGAATCTCCATGAATCTCCATGAATATCCATGAATCTCCATGAATCTCCATGAATCTCCATGTATCTCCATGAATCTACATGAATCTCCATGAATCTCCAAGAATCTCCTCGATGAATCTCCATGAATCTTCATGAATCTCCTGATCCATGAACCTCTATGAATCTCCATGAATCTCCATGAATATCCTCCATGAATCTCCATGTATCTCCATGAATGTCCATGAATCTCCTCCATGAATCTTCTGTATGAATCTCCATGAATCTCCATGAATCTCCATGAATCTCCATGAATGTCCATGAATCTCCTCCATGAATCTTCTGTATGAATCTGCATGAATCTCCATGAATCTCCATGAATCTCCATCATCAATCTCCACGAATCTCCATGAATCTCCATGATTCTCCATGAATCTCCATGAATCTCCATCAATCTCCATGAATCTCCATGAATCTCCATGAATCTCCATGAATCTCCATGATATCCTGTATGAATCTTCATGAATCTCCATGAATCTCCATGCATCTCCATGAATCTCCATGTATCTCCATGAATCTACATGAATCTCCTTCATCAATCTCCACGAATCTCCACGAATCTCCACGAATCTCCATGAATCTCCATGAATCTCCATGAATCTCCATGAATCTCCTCCATGAATCTCCATGAATCTCCTCCATGAATCTCCATGAATCTCCATGATATCCTGTATGAATCTTCATGAATCTCCATGAATCTCCATGAATCTCCATGAATCTCCATGAATCTCCAGGAATCTCCATGAATCTCCATGAATCTCCATGAATCTCCTTCATCAATCTCCACGAATCTGCATGAATCTCCATGATTCTCCATGAATCTCCATGAATCTCCACCATGAATCTCCATGAATCTCCAAGAATCTCCTCCATGAATCTCCATGAATCTCCATGAATCTACATGAACCTCCATGAATCTCCATGAATCTCCAAGAATCTCCTCCATGAATCTCCATGAATCTCCATGAATCTACATGAATCTCCAAGAATCTCCTCCATGAATCTCCATGAATCTCCATGAATCTCCATGTATCTCCATGAATCTACATGAATCTCCATGAATCTCAATGAACCTCCTCGATGAATCTCCATGAATCTCCATGAATATCCATGAATCTCCATGAATCCCCATGAATCTCCATGTATCTCCATGAATCTACATGAATCTCCATGAATCTCCAAGAATCTCCTCGATGAATCTCCATGAATCTTCATGAATCTCCTGATCCATGAACCTCTATGAATCTCCATGAATCTCCATGAATATCCTCCATGAATCTCAATGTATCTCCATGAATGTCCATGAATCTCCTCCATGAATCTTCTGTATGAATCTCCATGAATCTCCATGAATCTCCATGAATCTCCATGAATCTCCATGAATCTCCTTCATCAATCTCCACGAATCTGCATGAATCTCCATGATTCTCCATGAATCTCCATGAATCTCCATGAATCTCCAAGAATCTCCTCCATGAATCTCCATGAATCTCCATGAATCTACATGAACCTCCATGAATCTCCATGAATCTCCATGAATCTCGACGATGAATCTCCATGAATCTTCATGAATCTCCTGATCCATGAACCTCTATGAATCTCCATGAATCTCCATGAATATCCTCCATGAATCTCCATGTATCTCCATGAATGTCCATGAATCTCCTCCATGAATCTTCTGTATGAATCTGCATGAATCTCCATGAATCTCCATGAATCTCCATCATCAATCTCCACGAATCTCCATGAATCTCCATGATTCTCCATGAATCTCCATGAATCTCCATGAATCTCCATGAATCTCCATGAATCTCCATGAATCTCCATGAATCTCCTTCATCAATCTCCACGAATCTCCATGAATCTCCATGAATCTCTATGAATCTTCATGAATTTCCATGAATCTCCATGAACCCTCATGAACCTCCTCTCTAAATCTCCATGAATCCCCATGAATCTTCATGAATCTCCATGAATCTCAAAGGAATCTCCACGAATCTTCATGAATCTCCTGACCCATGAACCTCCATGAATCTCCATGAATGTCCATGAATCTCCTCCATGAATTTCCTTATGAATCTCCATGAATCTCCATGAATCTCCACGAATCTCCATGAATCTCCTTCATCAATCTCCACGAATCTCCATGAATCTCCATGAATCTCCGCCATGAATCTCCATGAATCTCCATGAATATCGATGAATCTCCATGAATCTCCATGAATCTCCATGTATCTCCATGAATCTACATGAATCTCCATGAATCTCAATGAATCTCCTCGATGAATCTCCATGAATCTTCATGAATCTCCTAATCCATGAATCTCTATGAATCTCCATGAATCTCCACGAAACTCCATGAATCTCCTTCATCAATCTCCACGAATCTCCATGAATCTCCATGAATCTCCGCCATGAATCTCCATGAATCTCCATGAATATCGATGAATCTCCATGAATCTCCATGAATCTCCATGTATCTCCATGAATCTACATGAATCTCCATGAATCTCAATGAATCTCCTCGATGAATCTCCATGAATCTTCATGAATCTCCTGATCCATGAATCTCTATGAATCTCCATGAATCTCCATAAATCTCCAAGAATCTCCGTGAATCTCCATGAATCTCCATGAATCTCCATGAATCTCCTCCATGAATCTCCATGAATCTCCAAGAATCTCCTCCATGAATCTCCATGAATCTACATGAACCTCCATGAATCTCCATGAATCACCCATGAATCTCGTCGATGAATCTCCATGAATCTTCATGAATCTCCTGATCCATGAACCTCTATGAATCTCCATGAATCTCCATGAATATCCTCCATGAATCTCCATGTATCTCCATGAATGTCCATGAATCTCCTCCATGAATCTTCTGTATGAATCTCCATGACTCTCCATGAATCTCCATGAATCTCCATGAATCTTCATGAATCTCCATCATCAATCTCCACGAATCTCCATGAATCTCCATGATTCTCCATGAATCTGCATGAATCTCCTCCATGAATCTCCATGAATCTCCAAGAATCTCCTCCATGAATCTCCATGAATCTCCATGCATATCCATGAATCTCCATGAATCTGCATGAATATCCACGAATCTCCATGAATCTCCATGAATCTCCATGAATCTCCATGAATCTCCTCCATGAATCTCCATGTATCTCCATGAATTTCCAAGAATCTCCATGAATGTCCATGAATGTCCTCCATGAATCTCCATGAATCTCCATGAATCTCCATGAATCTTCATGAATCTCCATGAATCTCCATGAATCTCCACGAATCTTCATGAATCTCCTGATCCATGAACCTCTATGAATCTCCATGAATCTCCATGAAGATCCTCCATGAATCTCCATGAATCTCCATGAATGTCCATGAATCTCCTCCATGAATTTCCTGTATGAATCTCCATGAATCTCCATGAATCTCCACGAATCTCCACGAATCTCCATGAATCTCCTTCATCAATCTCCACGAATCTCCATGAATCTCCATGAATCTCCATGAATCTCCATGAATATCCATGAATCTCCATGAATCTCCATGAATCTCCATGTATCTCCATGAATCTACATGAATCTCCATGAATCTCAATGAATCTCCTCGATGAATCTCCATGAATCTTCATGAATCTCCTGATCCATGAATCTCTATGAATCTCCATGAATCTCCATAAATCTCCAAGAATCTCCGTGAATCTCCATGAATCTCCATGAATCTCCATGAATCTCCTCCATGAATCTCCATGAATCTCCAAGAATCTCCTCCATGAATCTCCATGAATCTCCATGAATCTCCATGTATCTCCATGAATCTACATGAATCTCCATGAATCTCAATGAATCTCCTCGATGTATCTCCATGAATCTTCATGAATCTCCTGAGCCATGAATCTCCATGAATCTCCATGAACCTCCTCCATGAATCTCCATGAATCTCCATGCATATCCATGAATCTCCATGAATCTGCATGAATATCCACGAATCTCCATGAATCTCCATGAATCTCCATGAATCTCCATGAATCTCCTCCATGAATCTCCATGTATCTCCATGAATCTCCATGAATCTCCATGAATATCCATGAATCTCCATGAATCTCCATGAATCTCCATGTATCTCCATGAATCTCCATGAATCTCCATGAATCTCCATCATCAATCTCCACGAATCTCCATGAATCTCCATGAATCTTCATGAATCTCCATGTATCTCCATGAATCTACATGAATCTCCATGAATCTCAATGAATCTCCTCGATGAATCTCCATGAATCTTCATGAATCTCCTGATCCATGAATCTCTATGAATCTCCATGAATCTCCATAAATCTCCAAGAATCTCCGTGAATCTCCATGAATCTCCATGAATCTCCAAGAATCTCCTCCATGAATCTCCATGAATCTCCAAGAATCTCCTCCATGAATCTCCATGAATCTCCATGAATCTCCATGTATCTCCATGAATCTACATGAATCTCCATGAATCTCAATGAATCTCCTCGATGAATCTCCATGAATCTTCATGAATCTCCTGAGCCATGAATCTCCATGAATCTCCATGAACCTCCTCCATGAATCACCATGAATCTCCATGCATATCCATGAATCTCCATGAATCTGCATGAATATCCACGAATCTCCATGAATCTCCATGAATCTCCTTCATCAATCTCCACGAATCTGCATGAATCTCCATGATTCTCCATGAATCTCCATGAATCTCCACCATGAATCTCCATGAATCTCCAAGAATCTCCTCCATGAATCTCCATGAATCTCCATGAATCTACATGAACCTCCATGAATCTCCATGAATCTCCATGAATCTCGTCGATGAATCTCCATGAATCTTCATGAATCTCCTGATCCATGAACCTCTATGAATCTCCATGAATCTCCATGAATATCCTCCATGAATCTCCATGTATCTCCATGAATGTCCATGAGTCTCCTCCATGAATCTTCTGTATGAATCTCCATGAATCTCCATGAATCTCCATGAATCTCCATCATCAATCTCCACGAATCTCCATGAATCTCCATGATTCTCCATGAATCTCCATGAATCTCCTCCATGAATCTCCATGAATCTCCAAGAATCTCCTCCATGAATCTCCATGAATCTCCATGAATCTACATGAATCTCCATGAATCTCCATGAATCTCCTCGATGAATCTCCATGAATCTTCATGAATCTCCTGATCCATGAACCTCTATGAATCTCCATGAATCTCCATGAATATCCTCCATGAATCTCCATGAATCTCCATGAATCTCCTTCATCAATCTCCACGAATCTCCATGAATCTCCATGAATCTCCATGAATCTCCATGAATCTCTATGAATCTTCATGAATTTCCATGAATCTCCATGAACCCTCATGAACCTCCTCTCTAAATCTCCATGAATCTCCATGAATCTTCATGAATCTCCATGAATCTCCATGAATCTCCACGAATCTTCATGAATCTCCTGATCCATGAACCTCTATGAATCTCCATGAATCTCCATGAAGATCCTCCATGAATCTCCATGAATCTCCATGAATGTCCATGAATCTCCTCCATGAATTTCCTGTATGAATCTCCATGAATCTCCATGAATCTCCACGAATCTCCATGAATCTCCTTCATCAATCTCCACGAATCTCCATGAATCTCCATGAATCTCCATGAATCTCCATGAATATCCATGAATCTCCATGAATCTCCATGAATCTCCATGTATCTCCATGATTCTACATGAATCTCCATGAATCTCAATGAATCTCCTCGATGAATCTCCATGAATCTTCATGAATCTCCTGATCCATGAAACTCTATGAATCTCCATGAATCTCCATAAATATCCTCCATGAATCACCATGTATCTCCATGAATGTCCATGAATCTCCTCCATGAATCTTCTGTATGAATCTCCATGAATCTCCATGAATCTCCAAGAATCTCCTCCATGAATCTCCATGAATCTCCATGAATCTACATGAATCTCCATGAATATCCTCCATGAATATCCACGAATCTTCATGAATCTCCTGATCCATGAACCTCTATGAATCTCCATGAATCTCCATGAAGATCCTCCATGAAACTCCATGAATCTCCATGAATGTCCATGAATCTCCTCCATGAATTTCCTGTATGAATCTCCATGATCTCCATGCATCTCCATGAATCTCCATGAATCTCCATGAATCTCCTTCATCAATCTCCACGAATCTCCACGAATCTCCATGAATCTCCATGAATCTCCAAGAATCTCCTCCATGAATCTCCATGAATCTCCATGAATCTACATGAATCTCCAAGAATCTCCTCCATGAATCTCCATGAATCTCCATGAATCTCCATGTATCTCCATGAATCTTCATGAATCTCCATGAATCTCAATGACCCTCCTCGATTAATCTCCATGAATCTCCATGAATATCCATGAATCTCCATGAATCTCCATGTATCTCCATGAATCTACATGAATCTCCATGAATCTCCAAGAATCTCCTCGATGAATCTCCATGAATCTTCATGAATCTCCTGATCCATGAACCTCTATGAATCTCCATGAATCTCCATGAATATCCTCCATGAATCTCCATGTACCTCCATGAATGTCCATGAATCTCCTCCATGAATCTTCTGTATGAATCTCCATGAATCTCCATGAATCTCCATGAATCTCCATGAATCTCCATGAATCTCCATGAATCTCCTTCATCAATCTCCACGAATCTGCATGAATCTCCATGATTCTCCATGAATCTCCATGAATCTCCACCATGAATCTCCATGAATCTCCAAGAATCTCCTCCATGAATCTCCATGAATCTCCATGAATCTACATGAACCTCCATGAATCTCCATGAATCTCCATGAATCTCGACGATGAATCTCCATGAATCTTCATGAATCTCCTGATCCATGAACCTCTATGAATCTCCATGAATCTCCATGAATATCCTCCATGAATCTCCATGTATCTCCATGAATGTCCATGAATCTCCTCCATGAATCTTCTGTATGAATCTCCATGAATCTCCATGAATCTCCATGAATCTCCATGAATCTCCATGAATCTCCATCATCAATCTCCACGAATCTCCATGAATCTCCATGATTCTCCATGAATCTCCATGAATCTCCATGAATCTCCATGAATATCCATGAATCTCCATGAATCTCCATGAATCTCCATGAATCTCCATGAATCTCCATGAATCTCCTTCATCAATCTCCACGAATCTCCATGAATCTCCATGAATCTCTATGAATCTCCATGAATTTCCATGAATCTCCATGAACCCTCATGAACCTCCTCTCTAAATCTCCATGAATCTCCATGAATCTTCATGAATCTCCATGAATCTCAAAGGAATCTCCACGAATCTTCATGAATCTCCTGACCCATGAACCTCCATGAATCTCCATGAATGTCCATGAATCTCCTCCATGAATTTCCTGTATGAATCTCTATGAATCTCCATGAATCTCCACGAATCTCCATGAATCTCCTTCATCAATCTCCACGAATCTCCATGAATCTCCATGAATCTCCGCCATGAATCTCCATGAATCTCCATGAATATCGATGAATCTCCATGAATCTCCATGAATCTCCATGTATCTCCATGAATCTACATGAATCTCCATGAATCTCAATGAATCTCCTCGATGAATCTCCATGAATCTTCATGAATCTCCTGATCCATGAATCTCTATGAATCTCCATGAATCTCCACGAATCTCCATGAATCTCCTTCATCAATCTCCACGAATCTCCATGAATCTCCATGAATCTCCGCCATGAATCTCCATGAATCTCCATGAATATCGATGAATCTCCATGAATCTCCATGAATCTCCATGTATCTCCATGAATCTACATGAATCTCCATGAATCTCAATGAATCTCCTCGATGAATCTCCATGAATCTTCATGAATCTCCTGATCCATGAATCTCTATGAATCTCCATGAATCTCCATAAATCTCCAAGAATCTCCGTGAATCTCCATGAATCTCCATGAATCTCCATGAATCTCCTCCATGAATCTCCATGAATCTCCAAGAATCTCCTCCATGAATCTCCATGAATCTACATGAACCTCCATGAATCTCCATGAATCACCCATGAATCTCGTCGATGAATCTCCATGAATCTTCATGAATCTCCTGATCCATGAACCTCTATGAATCTCCATGAATCTCCATGAATATCCTCCATGAATCTCCATGTATCTCCATGAATGTCCATGAATCTCCTCCATGAATCTTCTGTATGAATCTCCATGAATCTCCATGAATCTCCATGAATCTCCATGAATCTTCATGAATCTCCATCGTCAATCTCCACGAATCTCCATGAATCTCCATGATTCTCCATGAATCTGCATGAATCTCCTCCATGAATCTCCATGAATCTCCAAGAATCTCCTCCATGAATCTCCATGAATCTCCATGCATATCCATGAATCTCCATGAATCTGCATGAATATCCACGAATCTCCATGAATCTCCATGAATCTCCATGAATCTCCATGAATCTCCTCCATGAATCTCCATGTATCTCCATGAATTTCCAAGAATCTCCATGAATGTCCATGAATGTCCTCCATGAATCTCCATGAATCTCCATGAATCTTCATGAATCTCCATGAATCTCCATGAATCTCCACGAATCTTCATGAATCTCCTGATCCATGAACCTCTATGAATCTCCATGAATCTCCATGAAGATCCTCCATGAATCTCCATGAATCTCCATGAATGTCCATGAATCTCCTCCATGAATTTCCTGTATGCATCTCCATGAATCTCCATGAATCTCCACGAATCTCCATGAATCTCCTCCATCAATCTCCACGAATCTCCATGAATCTCCATGAATCTCCATGAATCTCCATGAATATCCATGAATCTCCATGAATCTCCATGTATCTCCATGAATCTACATGAATCTCCATGAATCTCAATGAATCTCCTCGATGAATCTCCATGAATCTTCATGAATCTCCTGATCCATGAATCTCTATGAATCTCCATGAATCTCCATAAATCTCCAAGAATCTCCGTGAATCTCCATGTATCTCCATGAATCTACATGAATCTCCATGAATCTCAATGAATCTCCTCGATGTATCTCCATGAATCTTCATGAATCTCCTGAGCCATGAATCTCCATGAATCTCCATGAACCTCCTCCATGAATCTCCATGAATCTCCATGCATATCCATGAATCTCCATGAATCTGCATGAATATCCACGAATCTCCATGAATCTCCATGAATCTCCATGAATCTCCATGAATCTCCTCCATGAATCTCCATGTATCTCCATGAATCTCCTCCATGAATCTCCATGTATCTCCATGAATCTCCATGAATCTCCATGAATATCCATGAATCTCCATGAATCTCCATGAATCTCCATGTATCTCCATGAATCTCCATGAATCTCCATGAATCTCCATCATCAATCTCCACGAATCTCCATGAATCTCCATGATTCTCCATGAATCTCCATGAATCTCCTCCATGAATCTCCATGAATCACCAAGAATCTCCTCCATGAATCTCCATGAATCTCCATGAATCTACATGAATCTCCATGAATCTCCATGAATCTCCTCGATGAATCTCCATGAATCTTCATGAATCTCCTGATCCATGAACCTCTATGAATCTCCATGAATCTCCATGAATATCCTCCATGAATCTCCATGAATCTCCATGAATGTCCATGAATCTCCTGTATGAATCTCCATGAATCTCCATGAATCTCCATGATTCTCCATGAATCTCCATGAATCTCCATGAATCTCCTCCATGAATCTTCTGTATGAATCTCCATGAATCTCCATGAATCTCCATGAATCTCCATGAATCTTCATGAATCTCCATGAACCCTCATGAACCTCCTCTCTAAATCTCCATGAATCTCCATGAATCTTCAAGAATCTCCATGAATCTCCATGAATCTCCACGAATCTTCATGAATCTCCTGATCCATGAACCTCTATGAATCTCCATGAATCTCCATGAAGATCCTCCATGAATCTCCATGAATCTCCATGAATGTCCATGAATCTCCTCCATGAATTTCCTGTATGAATCTCCATGAATCTCCATGAATCTCCACGAATCTCCATGAATCTCCTTCATCAATCTCCACGAATCTCCATGAATCTCCATGAATCTCCGCCATGAATCTCCATGAATCTCCATGAATATCCATGAATCTCCATGAATCTTCATGAATCTCCATGTATCTCCATGAATCTACATGAATCTCCATGAATCTCAATGAATCTCCTCGATGAATCTCCATGAATCTTCATGAATCTCCTGATCCATGAATCTCTATGAATCTCCATGAATCTCCATAAATCTCCAAGAATCTCCGTGAATCTCCATGAATCTCCATGAATCTCCAAGAATCTCCTCCATGAATCTCCATGAATCTCCAAGAATCTCCTCCATGAATCTCCATGAATCTCCATGAATCTCCATGTATCTCCATGAATCTTCTGTATGAATCTCCATGAATCTCCATGAATCTCCATGAATCTCCATGAATCTCCACGAATCTCCATGAATCTCCATGAATCTCCTTCATCAATCTCCACGAATCTGCATGAATCTCCATGATTCTCCATGAATCTCCATGAATCTCCACCATGAATCTCCATGAATCTCCAAGAATCTCCTCCATGAATCTCCATGAATCTCCATGAATCTACATGAACCTCCATGAATCTCCATGAATCTCCATGAATCTCGACGATGAATCTCCATGAATCTTCATGAATCTCCTGATCCATGAACCTCTATGAATCTCCATGAATCTCCATGAATATCCTCCATGAATCTCCATGTATCTCCATGAATGTCCATGAATCTCCTCCATGAATCTTCTGTATGAATCTCCATGAATCTCCATGAATCTCCATGAATCTCCATGAATCTCCATGAATCTCCATCATCAATCTCCACGAATCTCCATGAATCTCCATGATTCTCCATGAATCTCCATGAATCTCCATGAATCTCCATGAATATCCATGAATCTCCATGAATCTCCATGAATCTCCATGAATCTCCATGAATCTCCATGAATCTCCTTCATCAATCTCCACGAATCTCCATGAATCTCCATGAATCTCTATGAATCTTCATGAATTTCCATGAATCTCCATGAACCCTCATGAACCTCCTCTCTAAATCTCCATGAATCTCCATGAATCTTCATGAATCTCCATGAATCTCCACGAATCTTCATGAATCTCCTGATCCATGAACCTCTATGAATCTCCATGAATCTCCATGAAGATCCTCCATGAATCTCCATGAATCTCCATGAATGTCCATGAATCTCCTCCATGAATTTCCTGTATGAATCTCCATGAATCTCCATGAATCTCCACGAATCTCCATGAATCTCCTCCATCAATCTCCACGAATCTCCATGAATCTCCATGAATCTCCATGAATCTCCATGAATATCCATGAATCTCCATGAATCTCCATGAATCTCCATGTATCTCCATGAATCTACATGAATCTCCATGAATCTCAATGAATCTCCTCGATGAATCTCCATGAATCTTCATGAATCTCCTGATCCATGAATCTCTATGAATCTCCATGAATCTCCATAAATCTCCAAGAATCTCCGTGAATCTCCATGAATCTCCATGAATCTCCATGAATCTCCTCCATGAATCTCCATGAATCTCCAAGAATCTCCTCCATGAATCTCCATGAATCTCCATGAATCTCCATGTATCTCCATGAATCTACATGAATCTCCATGAATCTCAATGAATCTCCTCGATGTATCTCCATGAATCTTCATGAATCTCCTGAGCCATGAATCTCCATGAATCTCCATGAACCTCCTCCATGAATCTCCATGAATCTCCATGCATATCCATGAATCTCCATGAATCTGCATGAATATCCACGAATCTCCATGAATCTCCATGAATCTCCATGAATCTCCATGAATCTCCTCCATGAATCTCCATGTATCTTGTCACGTCGCTCGCGAGCGGAGGCTAGGAAACCTCCGATAGAGCGACTTTCGGGCTTTTACAGGCCTTGAGGCCGGGCCGCGGGCCGCCGTATGCCCGTGGTCCGCCCGAGACAAAGGACGTCCGAAGGTTCGAAATTTCCGCGAGATTGTTCGGGCGCCAGACACCGTGAAAAGTGTCACGCGAAACACGACACGAATTTCGTACTCGGAGATCGAACCTTCGAAGCACGCGGATCGTAACGAGGACGCGATGGGGTCCGGTGGTTCGAACACGGAAGGACGAGGACAGCCCTTACGGCAGGACGGGTCTCACGGGGAATGAACGACAACGTAATTGGCCTCGAGTGGGTGTTTTATTCCTTCGTCAACTAATACAATTTAGCGGTCACGTGACCGCAACCCGAGAGCCCGCGCTCTTCATACAGAATTGCGGACGGTAGGTCGGTCGCAGCGCGGTTGTCGTAGGTTAAGACCGCGCGAAAGGGTACGGATGATCGGTACCGACGATACGATTTCCCGTCGGACGGGATCGCGCGAAGCGCGGATGGACGGCGCGATACAAGACTGTCGCGATAGCACGCGTACGCAAAGCACACGACGGACGATACGAACGGCGACGGAGGTGAAACGCGTTCGCTACGCAATACGACACAGGATTCGAGATGTTTGCGAGGCGTCGGACGGAATATTCGCGAGACGCGATTCCTCCGAGGAAACTTCCGAGCGCGAGATTTTAGGGAGGAACTCTCACGTTACGGAAGATTGCTCAAAGGGCCGTCGATACGGCCCGAGCCGACGGCGCGAGACGCTCGGCGTCTCGGCCTACGCGAAAGGCCGAGGACGAAAAGACAACGTTCGTCCTCGCGCGACAAATTCGAGCCAACACGCTACCGAATCTTCGAAAAAGGATCACTGTTCGGCTTACCGTTTACTCCTTTTCACGACCGGGCGACTCCTCCGTAATTCCCTGGTGAAGGAGCAAGGTTTTCCGGCTCGTCTGTACTCTCTCGCACTTTTTGAACGTCCGCGAGACCAGGTTTCGGTCGTGTACTCGCGACGATATTCGCTTTTCGTGCGTTTTCCAAAAAGTCGTACGCAAGGGACGGCTAGCGCGACAGTGATTCATCGATATTCGGTCGCGTGCCGCATCGATTCTCGTTCCCCCCACCCGACCTCCTTGCCGAATCTCCTAGGGCGCCTTTTCACGCGCGATGTTCGCGGGGCAGGGGCGTCTCGACGGGGTCCTTGGCTCCTGGACCCCTTCGCGAAACCGTCTCACTTTTCGGGAGACGTGGGAGGAGGCTCGTGCCTCGTACTGGCTTCTCGGTGGCACCATCCTCGCTGGAACCCTATTTATGGCGGGATGAGGCGGCGTCGGGACCGCGAAATGATAGGGTGGTCGATAGGGGTTCCTGTCCCTTCGGCGCCTCCAAGTCGATTGACCGGGTGCCCTCGATAGTCCGCAGATGGCCCGTGCACGGGGCTTTGATTCATGCCATTTGTGTTTCGTCGGACGTCCTCCTGCCTCGAAATCGTTTGCCTACGAAATTGTCGAAGGTCGGGGCTCCGTTTCCGGGTCCGCTGCTCGGCCCTGAAACTTGCCGTTCTCGGCGCGCACGCTAGGTGTCAGTGCGCGCTCTAATTTATGGAAATTCCTCGCGGAACGCTCTCGAATCCTGTTTTTCCCGGTCTCGCGTCTCGTTATTGCACGGTCCGGTCCTTCGCACTATTAAAAATGTGCTCGCAATTAACGGCGAAGTGACGTCGCTGATTTGCAACGTCACAACTCCCCCCCCTTTAAAAAGGACCGGACCGATACGGATTCGTCGACACAGTGATCCGTTGGCTCGGCGTGAGAGAGCGTTCCCTTCGGAAGTTTTCCTTTACAATACGAGGAACCGTCACCAGGAGAATTGCCCACGAAAAACGAGTCAGCATTCCACGCGTACCTTGTTCCTGAAAGTTTCAAAAAAAAACTACGATACATAATAAAAACTGGACGAAATTAGAACGCGATGACGAGGAATCGAAAGAGCTATTGTCGTGTTGTCCTCTTGAATTTCGGACGAGGCGCGTGCTCCGGCGAACCTGTGGGGAGTCGGGTGTCGCAAAATAAATTTTCCTATTTGTTAGTTTACCTACTGGTTTATTTTAATTTTCACGCGGGATTGACAATTGTTCGTAACGCAAAATTTATAATATTTTTATATTAGTTTTGGGAAACCAAAAAATAATAAACGAAAAAAAAAGTGTGGGTGTGAACCCCGCGTTATTTAACCAGGCGTCCGTGAGGGGTGGAGGAGTAGCGCCTACTTCCTGGGCCTGTACGAGGCGGTGGGCCTGCTGGACTCCCCGCGGACCCTGGGTGGCTCCTGCCATGACGGTCCGCAGGTCGGGCACGTCTTCCTCGAGACCTCCGGTCTTCCGCACCTGAAACAGTGGGGTGTCCACTTGTTCGGGCATGCGTTTCGCAGGTGGCCGTAGCCCCCGCAATTCCAGCACGCGTCTGGATCGCGGATGCTGGTCGGTTTTCCCTGCAACCACTGCTCGTATTGGCCCCAGCTTGCGGATTTTTCATCCCTTGTTTTTTTTATGGGGTTCTCGATTGTCTTCTCGTTCCTCCTCACGTTCGGCTGCACCTTGTGGGTTGGTGGAGTGGGCCCCGGGTCTCTTTGGCTCGGTACCGGACCTTCGCGTTCGGGCAATACTTCACGCGCCTCCTCGGGTGATGGCCCACGGGAGCGCTCCGCGAACGATTTATCGTCCTCCGAGAAGGCTATTAACCACTCGCTATTGGTGGGGCCACGTTTGCACTCCCTTTTTGCTTGTGTTTCTCCTATCGGTCCCAATAGGTCCGCTATTTCCGCGTCCGCTATTCCGGCCGCGGGTGGTACCGGTGGGAACCGGATTAAGCGCTGGAGTGCTTCTGTGTTGCGGGCTGCCTTCCCCATCTCGTACGCGATGGTTTGGTAGCGCTCCGCTATTCCGTCGTTCGCCCCTCCTGTTGGGCCTTGCAGGAAGTACTCCTCTAGGGCCCTCATTTCGTGGACGAGTGGTGCGAGGTCGTCCGCTATTGCCTCCCTGGTCCTCTCGGCGCTCATCATTTGCCACAAGTCGGACATCTGTAATCGCGGAATTTTCTAGATTGTTGTTGTTCGCTGTTTCTCCGCTACTGGGTGGAGTGTACGTCTTTAGGTCGCTCACGTGAGCTTTTCCCGCGTCTACCCCTTCGGTGGTACTCAGTTGGTAGACCACCGCCGACAATTTTTTCGCGACTACGAAGGGACCGCTGAATTTTGGGCATAATTTAGCTGCGATATTTTGCGCGGCCGACGAGAGAACGCGGAGGCGTCTAAGGACAAGATCTCCTTCCTTATATTGTCGGTCTTCGTGGCTCTGGTTATAATATCGCGCTTGCGTTTCGTACGCGCTATCTAAATTTTCCGCGACCCAATGACGTAACGTAGCCAAATGCGACATTCTTTCCGACCACCCCTCCGTAGGTTCCACCTCGAGATCCGCGCGTGGATCTTCGCTCGCACGCACGCACGCTGCCGGTTTCGGTTCTCGTCCGAAATTCAAAAATGCAGGTGTCGCTTGCAGCGCAGTGTGGTAAGCCGTGTTGTACGCGAAACGAAATTGGGGAAGATTCGCATCCCATTCGCGATGGTCTCGATCGAGGTATGCTACGATCATTGTTTTCAATACACGATTGACGCGTTCCACGGGGTTCGCTTGTGGGTGATACGGCGGCGTTGTTCTAATCGCGATACCATAATCTTTCGCGAGCTCGTGAATCGCTTTGTTAACAAACTCGGTACCGTTGTCGGTGATCAAAGTTTCGGGTGTTCCCCATCGCGAGAACACGAGATCTTCGAGTACCTCTGAAATTCTCGCCCCTGTGGCTTTTCGGAGGGGACAACATTCTATCCATTTGGTAAAGATGTCCTGAATTACTAGCAGGTACGAAAAACCTGCACGACTACGGGGAAGCGGGCCCATAATATCGGTCGCGACTACTGTCCAGGGTGCTCCGATGCGACGCTGTCTCATTAACCCGGGTGGAAGGGTTTGCTCCACTTTTGTCACTTGACAGGTGGGGCAGCGTCTGACGTATTCAACTACGCTTCGAAACATCCCCGGCCAATAATATCGAGTAGCAATTCGATGATACGTTTTTTCTACTCCCATGTGACCCGCTTGCCTTTCGTCGTGAGCCTCTTTTAAAATTTCTATTCTCGCGTCAGACGCGACGACGAGTTTCCACTCGTCCAAGTCTGCCCCGAGAATTTCGGCAATCAATGGATCGGATCTACGACGAAAAAGTTGCCCCTCGCGAATTGACCAGTTCGGGAATTTACTCGGATTCTCTTTTACCTCGCGAAACTTTTTCTCGTACCATCCGAGCGTTGTCACGGCCGCTGATGTTAACGCGAATTCCCCTTCCCCCGGGTCGGCTCCCTCGTACATACGCGAGAGTGCGTCTGGTACGTGATTGAGTTTTCCTTGCCGATATTTAATCTCGAAATCGTATTCTAACAATTGCAAGGCCCAGCGCGCAAGTCGTCCCGAAGGATTTTTCAATTGACGTAACCACCGTAAACTACTGTGGTCCGTCACGATCGTGAATTTATAACCTTCGAGATACGGTCTGTATTTCTGTACGGCCCACACGATAGCGAGACATTCTAGTTCGGTCGCGGAATATTTTCTTTCTGCCGCGCTCAATGATCTACTCGCGAACGCGATTACTCTTTCCGTTCCCTCGATTTCTTGAGCCAAAACCGCTCCAAGCCCTACCGTACTCGCGTCTGTCTGCAGGACGAACGGTATCTCAAAGTGGGGGCACGCGAGGGTAGGGGCAGTCGCAATTAACGCTCGTAATTTCTCGAAGGCGGATTGTTGTCCAGCCTCCCATTCCCACGTCGCGTTTTTTCGCAATAATTTATTTAATGCATCTGCTACCGTCGCGAAATTCGGAATAAACCTGCGATACCACGAGGCCATCCCGAGAAATCGCTGCAGTTGTTTAATATTTTTCGGAGCCGGATACGCTACGACGGGCGCGACTTTCTCGGCATCGACCTTTAACCCCTCCGCGCTTACCACAAACCCGAGATACCGCACTTCCTCTTTGCAGAATTCGCATTTGTCCGGGTTCACGATTAATCCTGCCGTTTTTATTTTATCTAAAACCCGGCGGAGCCATTCGAGATGACTTTCGAATGTTGTAGTCGCGATAATAATGTCATCTAAATACGCGAAAGCGTGAGGCTCCATTTCCGGTCCGATTAATTTATCTAACAGCCGTTGAAAAGTGGCTGGGGCTCCCGTGAGCCCATACGGCATTCGTTTAAATTGAAATAACCCTTTCCCCGGAACGGTAAACGCGGTGATTTCTTTGCTTGATTCGTCAAGCGGGATTTGGAAGTACGCTTGGCTCAAATCGAGGGTGGAAATGTATTTTGCGGCTCGTAATTTGTCTAGAATGCTCGACATAATCGGTAGCGGGTACGCGTCTTTCTTGGACACCTCGTTGACTTTACGAAAATCGAGGCAAAAACGATATTTGCCATTTGGTTTCTTTACCATGACGATCGGACTGGACCACTCACTTTGCGACGGCTCGATAACGCCTTGTTCCAGAAGCGAATCTACTTCTTTATAGATCGCCTCCTGAACTTTCGGCGAGACCGTGTAATGTCGTTGTTTAATCGGTCTATTATTGCCAACATCGATTCGGTGAGTGGTTAGAGTCGTCACGCCTGGTATTTCCGCGAAACCGCTAAGCTCGGTTTCCAAGAATACGCGTAATCGCTCCTTTTCTGACGCGGTAAGAATCTGCAGGCCGCAACAGAGAGGACCGCTCTCTTTGTTACCGAAAGGAAATTCAACGTGCGGTCGTGACGCAAAATACCATATCGCTCGGTGGTATTCGACAACGATACCGAATTGCGCGATTGCCTCGATTCCCAATAAAACCGGATTAACTAAATTGTCGAGAATGTACGCGAAAATCTCGCACGTTACGCCTTTTATCGTTAATTGAAAACGAACTTGCTCTACCGCGCGATCGATTGCCCCGGTCGCTAGAAGAAAATAGCACGGTTCTGTCGCTTTTGTAATTTTCGCGACGTTTCGCACGGATTGTAATGTTTCGCGACTCACGAACGAGAGAGAGGAACCAGAATCTACTAGCGCGTGAACGAGTTGATCCCCGATGTATGCGCTCACGATAAGGAGCGACGGTTTCGTTACGAGCGCGAGTTCGAGATCCGTTTCTGCAACGCGGGCCGATATTAATTCGTACGAGGCCGTTCTGGCCCATTCGAGCGGCTTCGTATCGCGTTTCCCGCTTCTGGTGTACAGCGGTGACAATTTCTTGTCGTTACACCTTGCTCTCCACAGCGGTAGCAGTGGAGGCTTGGTTTTTCGCGACAATTTTTTGACCGGTGTCCCTCGCGCTGACAGTTCCAGCACGTGTTGTTCGCGGCCGGCTGTTCGTTCGGCCGCGTGACAGCTCGGCTTTCCCCGGCAGCGGTCGGACGGTCTCGGCTCGGAGCCTCGCGCGAGCGGCTGTTCGGCTGCGCGACGCGACGCTCGGTGGCGAGGGGTTCTCGCGGGCGGGAGGGTGGGCTACGATACCCCGCTTCCGCGCGCCCGTCCCCTCTACCGTCGGTTACCGCGTTCACGGACTCGTATCGATACGATCTCTCGCGGCTCAAATTCTTCGTCTTTTTATACAGGTTCGGGTTGTAGGCGAACTCTTTATTAGCCAAGTACGGCGACTGATAATAATCCGCGCTCCTCGGCGTCGTATATCGTTCCCCCTCGCGTAATTGGTCCTCAAGCTCTCTCACCGTCGTGACGAGCGCGCGTGATATTACGGCGCGTAATTCATCTCTCGCGCCCCAATAGATCCGGTCTATTTTCTTTTGCTCGGACCACGAGGTTTTCGAACGCGCGAGCATCGCTTTCATGTTCGCGAGATAATCTCGCACCGGTTCGTCCGGACCCTGTTTTCGCACGCGCAAATCATGCTCCAAAAGTTCTTGATAATCTGGATCGCGAAAATTCTTATGCCATTCGCGTACAAATTCTGCCCAGGTCGACATCGGGGGACAGTTCTCAAACCACCTCGCCGCCAGATCGGTGAAGCAAATCGGCAAACAGCGCACGAGATCAGCGTCTTTCAAATTGCAGACGCTGCGCATATTCGAAAGTCGAGTGAAGAACGCTTCCGCGTCTTCCTCCGGCTTTCCTCCGAAGGTCAGATGCCATTTCCTCATTACTTCGTACGCTGAAGCCGGGGTTCGTCGATCCGGCGGGGAGGGGCTGGCCGTTTTTGGAGTCGCCACTGGCCGTCTTATAATCGGAGTTCTCGGGCGTTCGGGAACTTGGAGGGTGATCCCGCTGGTACCGGGGAGGGAGTCGTCCGGATCGAATTTTATATTCGACCGGGCGTCCTCCTCCCCGTCCGTTTCGTATGGGCTATAATACGGCCCGTCTTCATCGTTCGGCCACGTTGTTCGATACATTTTTCCGACACCCGTTACCTGTTCGAATTTGTTTACGAGCGCGAGACCCGGAGCGAACCGTACTCGAGCGAGAGTCTCCTAGGCGCGCGTTGTTTACTAGTTGCGTCCGGACGCAGGGCCGTCCCCCCTCGTGCTCACGGCCGTAACGTTACCAAAACGGAGCCCGTGGTTGTCAACCGTCGCGATATTAGGCCGTATTGTCCCGATTTATTTTCGGAGTTTCGCACGGCCGCAACACGGTACCGTACCACACAACGCTGACTTTGGGCTACAAATCAATAAGCAACTCGGTCGGAGCGACCTTGCTCTCCTTTGTCTCGAACTCGCGCGAGATATGACAAAAAAACAAAAAAAAATTTTCAAACTACGCGACAAACACGCAGGAATTCGAGTTCGTGCGGGACAAAGGGAGACGGTTTCGATTTTCGAAACCGCCGTTACGTTCACGACACCTGAAGACGTACACTCTCTACCAATTTTACAAAATTCCACAAAATTTACAATGCAATAAATTAGGACGAACACAAGAATATTTAATAGGTTACGCAACCTCAAGAACAAGGCGTAGCTGGCTCGTTATTTTATTTCTTTCCCTACGGGGAACGCACGGAGAAAATCGCTAAACGCAACGAACGTGGTTGAGCGGGTTTCTCCTGGCGTCGTCCGTCGCGAATATCTCGTCGACTCTCGAATCCGTGACTCGTTCTATCGCCGATTTTTACGCGCTCGCGAATTTTTCCGTCTTTCTCGTATCGCGCGTACCCTGTGAGAGTCCTCAGCCCTTCACGTGCCTCTCTCCGTTCTCGGACAATAATCCCTTCGAGGGAGAGGTCCCTGTTCGGGCGCCAATTTGTCACGTCGCTCGCGAGCGGAGGCTAGGAAACCTCCGATAGAGCGACTTTCGGGCTTTTACAGGCCTTGAGGCCGGGCCGCGGGCCGCCGTATGCCCGTGGTCCGCCCGAGACAAAGGACGTCCGAAGGTTCGAAATTTCCGCGAGATTGTTCGGGCGCCAGACACCGTGAAAAGTGTCACGCGAAACACGACACGAATTTCGTACTCGGAGATCGAACCTTCGAAGCACGCGGATCGTAACGAGGACGCGATGGGGTCCGGTGGTTCGAACACGGAAGGACGAGGACAGCCCTTACGGCAGGACGGGTCTCACGGGGAATGAACGACAACGTAATTGGCCTCGAGTGGGTGTTTTATTCCTTCGTCAACTAATACAATTTAGCGGTCACGTGACCGCAACCCGAGAGCCCGCGCTCTTCATACAGAATTGCGGACGGTAGGTCGGTCGCAGCGCGGTTGTCGTAGGTTAAGACCGCGCGAAAGGGTACGGATGATCGGTACCGACGATACGATTTCCCGTCGGACGGGATCGCGCGAAGCGCGGATGGACGGCGCGATACAAGACTGTCGCGATAGCACGCGTACGCAAAGCACACGACGGACGATACGAACGGCGACGGAGGTGAAACGCGTTCGCTACGCAATACGACACAGGATTCGAGATGTTTGCGAGGCGTCGGACGGAATATTCGCGAGACGCGATTCCTCCGAGGAAACTTCCGAGCGCGAGATTTTAGGGAGGAACTCTCACGTTACGGAAGATTGCTCAAAGGGCCGTCGATACGGCCCGAGCCGACGGCGCGAGACGCTCGGCGTCTCGGCCTACGCGAAAGGCCGAGGACGAAAAGACAACGTTCGTCCTCGCGCGACAAATTCGAGCCAACACGCTACCGAATCTTCGAAAAAGGATCACTGTTCGGCTTACCGTTTACTCCTTTTCACGACCGGGCGACTCCTCCGTAATTCCCTGGTGAAGGAGCAAGGTTTTCCGGCTCGTCTGTACTCTCTCGCACTTTTTGAACGTCCGCGAGACCAGGTTTCGGTCGTGTACTCGCGACGATATTCGCTTTTCGTGCGTTTTCCAAAAAGTCGTACGCAAGGGACGGCTAGCGCGACAGTGATTCATCGATATTCGGTCGCGTGCCGCATCGATTCTCGTTCCCCCCACCCGACCTCCTTGCCGAATCTCCTAGGGCGCCTTTTCACGCGCGATGTTCGCGGGGCAGGGGCGTCTCGACGGGGTCCTTGGCTCCTGGACCCCTTCGCGAAACCGTCTCACTTTTCGGGAGACGTGGGAGGAGGCTCGTGCCTCGTACTGGCTTCTCGGTGGCACCATCCTCGCTGGAACCCTATTTATGGCGGGATGAGGCGGCGTCGGGACCGCGAAATGATAGGGTGGTCGATAGGGGTTCCTGTCCCTTCGGCGCCTCCAAGTCGATTGACCGGGTGCCCTCGATAGTCCGCAGATGGCCCGTGCACGGGGCTTTGATTCATGCCATTTGTGTTTCGTCGGACGTCCTCCTGCCTCGAAATCGTTTGCCTACGAAATTGTCGAAGGTCGGGGCTCCGTTTCCGGGTCCGCTGCTCGGCCCTGAAACTTGCCGTTCTCGGCGCGCACGCTAGGTGTCAGTGCGCGCTCTAATTTATGGAAATTCCTCGCGGAACGCTCTCGAATCCTGTTTTTCCCGGTCTCGCGTCTCGTTATTGCACGGTCCGGTCCTTCGCACTATTAAAAATGTGCTCGCAATTAACGGCGAAGTGACGTCGCTGATTTGCAACGTCACAATCTCCATGAATCTCCTCCATGAATCTCCATGTATCTCCATGAATCTCCATGAATCTCCATGAATATCCATGAATCTCCATGAATCTCCATGAATCTCCATGTATCTCCATGAATCTCCATGAATCTCCATGAATCTCCATCATCAATCTCCACGAATCTCCATGAATCTCCATGATTCTCCATGAATCTCCATGAATCTCCTCCATGAATCTCCATGAATCACCAAGAATCTCCTCCATGAATCTCCATGAATCTCCATGAATCTACATGAATCTCCATGAATCTCCATGAATCTCCTCGATGAATCTCCATGAATCTTCATGAATCTCCTGATCCATGAACCTCTATGAATCTCCATGAATCTCCATGAATATCCTCCATGAATCTCCATGAATCTCCATGAATGTCCATGAATCTCCTGTATGAATCTCCATGAATCTCCATGAATCTCCATGATTCTCCATGAATCTCCATGAATCTCCATGAATCTCCTCCATGAATCTTCTGTATGAATCTCCATGAATCTCCATGAATCTCCATGAATCTCCATGAATCTTCATGAATCTCCATGAACCCTCATGAACCTCCTCTCTAAATCTCCATGAATCTCCATGAATCTTCAAGAATCTCCATGAATCTCCATGAATCTCCACGAATCTTCATGAATCTCCTGATCCATGAACCTCTATGAATCTCCATGAATCTCCATGAAGATCCTCCATGAATCTCCATGAATCTCCATGAATGTCCATGAATCTCCTCCATGAATTTCCTGTATGAATCTCCATGAATCTCCATGAATCTCCACGAATCTCCATGAATCTCCTTCATCAATCTCCACGAATCTCCATGAATCTCCATGAATCTCCGCCATGAATCTCCATGAATCTCCATGAATATCCATGAATCTCCATGAATCTTCATGAATCTCCATGTATCTCCATGAATCTACATGAATCTCCATGAATCTCAATGAATCTCCTCGATGAATCTCCATGAATCTTCATGAATCTCCTGATCCATGAATCTCTATGAATCTCCATGAATCTCCATAAATCTCCAAGAATCTCCGTGAATCTCCATGAATCTCCATGAATCTCCAAGAATCTCCTCCATGAATCTCCATGAATCTCCAAGAATCTCCTCCATGAATCTCCATGAATCTCCATGAATCTCCATGTATCTCCATGAATCTTCTGTATGAATCTCCATGAATCTCCATGAATCTCCATGAATCTCCATGAATCTCCATGAATCTCCATGAATCTCCATGAATCTCCATGAATCTCCTTCATCAATCTCCACGAATCTGCATGAATCTCCATGATTCTCCATGAATCTCCATGAATCTCCACCATGAATCTCCATGAATCTCCAAGAATCTCCTCCATGAATCTCCATGAATCTCCATGAATCTACATGAACCTCCATGAATCTCCATGAATCTCCATGAATCTCGACGATGAATCTCCATGAATCTTCATGAATCTCCTGATCCATGAACCTCTATGAATCTCCATGAATCTCCATGAATATCCTCCATGAATCTCCATGTATCTCCATGAATGTCCATGAATCTCCTCCATGAATCTTCTGTATGAATCTCCATGAATCTCCATGAATCTCCATGAATCTCCATGAATCTCCATGAATCTCCATCATCAATCTCCACGAATCTCCATGAATCTCCATGATTCTCCATGAATCTCCATGAATCTCCATGAATCTCCATGAATATCCATGAATCTCCATGAATCTCCATGAATCTCCATGAATCTCCATGAATCTCCATGAATCTCCTTCATCAATCTCCACTAATCTCCATGAATCTCCATGAATCTCTATGAATCTTCATGAATTTCCATGAATCTCCATGAACCCTCATGAACCTCCTCTCTAAATCTCCATGAATCTCCATGAATCTTCATGAATCTCCATGAATCTCAAAGGAATCTCCACGAATCTTCATGAATCTCCTGACCCATGAACCTCCATGAATCTCCATGAATGTCCATGAATCTCCTCCATGAATTTCCTGTATGAATCTCTATGAATCTCCATGAATCTCCACGAATCTCCATGAATCTCCTTCATCAATCTCCACGAATCTCCATGAATCTCCATGAATCTCCGCCATGAATCTCCATGAATCTCCATGAATATCGATGAATCTCCATGAATCTCCATGAATCTCCATGTATCTCCATGAATCTACATGAATCTCCATGAATCTCAATGAATCTCCTCGATGAATCTCCATGAATCTTCATGAATCTCCTGATCCATGAATCTCTATGAATCTCCATGAATCTCCACGAATCTCCATGAATCTCCTTCATCAATCTCCACGAATCTCCATGAATCTCCATGAATCTCCGCCATGAATCTCCATGAATCTCCATGAATATCGATGAATCTCCATGAATCTCCATGAATCTCCATGTATCTCCATGAATCTACATGAATCTCCATGAATCTCAATGAATCTCCTCGATGAATCTCCATGAATCTTCATGAATCTCCTGATCCATGAATCTCTATGAATCTCCATGAATCTCCATAAATCTCCAAGAATCTCCGTGAATCTCCATGAATCTCCATGAATCTCCTCCATGAATCTCCATGAATCTACATGAACCTCCATGAATCTCCATGAATCACCCATGAATCTCGTCGATGAATCTCCATGAATCTTCATGAATCTCCTGATCCATGAACCTCTATGAATCTCCATGAATCTCCATGAATATCCTCCATGAATGTCCATGAATCTCCTCCATGAATCTTCTGTATGAATCTCCATGAATCTCCATGAATCTCCATGAATCTCCATGAATCTTCATGAATCTCCATCGTCAATCTCCACGAATCTCCATGAATCTCCATGATTCTCCATGAATCTGCATGAATCTCCTCCATGAATCTCCATGAATCTCCAAGAATCTCCTCCATGAATCTCCATGAATCTCCATGCATATCCATGAATCTCCATGAATCTGCATGAATATCCACGAATCTCCATGAATCTCCATGAATCTCCATGAATCTCCATGAATCTCCTCCATGAATCTCCATGTATCTCCATGAATTTCCAAGAATCTCCATGAATGTCCATGAATGTCCTCCATGAATCTCCATGAATCTCCATGAATCTCCATGAATCTTCATGAATCTCCATGAATCTCCATGAATCTCCACGAATCTTCATGAATCTCCTGATCCATGAACCTCTATGAATCTCCATGAATCTCCATGAAGATCCTCCATGAATCTCCATGAATCTCCATGAATGTCCATGAATCTCCTCCATGAATTTCCTGTATGAATCTCCATGAATCTCCATGAATCTCCACGAATCTCCATGAATCTCCTCCATCAATCTCCACGAATCTGCATGAATCTCCATGAATCTCCATGAATCTCCATGAATATCCATGAATCTCCATGAATCTCCATGAATCTCCATGTATCTCCATGAATCTACATGAATCTCCATGAATCTCAATGAATCTCCTCGATGAATCTCCATGAATCTTCATGAATCTCCTGATCCATGAATCTCTATGAATCTCCATGAATCTCCATAAATCTCCAAGAATCTCCGTGAATCTCCATGAATCTCCATGAATCTCCATGAATCTCCTCCATGAATCTCCATGAATTTCCAAGAATCTCCTCCATGAATCTCCATGAATCTCCATGAATCTCCATGTATCTCCATGAATCTACATGAATCTCCATGAATCTCAATGAATCTCCTCGATGTATCTCCATGAATCTTCATGAATCTCCTGAGCCATGAATCTCCATGAATCTCCATGAATCTCCATGAATCTCCATGCATATCCATGAATCTCCATGAATCTGCATGAATATCCACGAATCTCCATGAATCTCCATGAATCTCCATGAATCTCCATGAATCTCCTCCATGAATCTCCATGTATCTACATGAATCTCCATGAATCTCCATGAATATCCATGAATCTCCATGAATCTCCATGAATCTCCATGTATCTCCATGAATCTCCATGAATCTCCATGAATCTCCATCATCAATCTCCACGAATCTCCATGAATCTCCATGATTCTCCATGAATCTCCATGAATCTCCTCCATGAATCTCCATGAATCACCAAGAATCTCCTCCATGAATCTCCATGAATCTCCATGAATCTTCATGAATCTTCTGATCCATGAACCTCTATGAATCTCCATGAATCTCCATGAATATCCTCCATGAATCTCCATGAATCTCCATGAATGTCCATGAATCTCCTGTATGAATCTCCATGAATCTCCATGAATCTCCATGAATCTCCATGTATCTACATGAATCTCCATGAATCTCCATGAATATCCATGAATCTCCATGAATCTCCATGAATCTCCATGTATCTCCATGAATCTCCATGAATCTCCATGAATCTCCATCATCAATCTCCACGAATCTCCATGAATCTCCATGATTCTCCATGAATCTCCATGAATCTCCTCCATGAATCTCCATGAATCACCAAGAATCTCCTCCATGAATCTCCATGAATCTCCATGAATCTACATGAATCTCCATGAATCTCCATGAATCTCCTCGATGAATCTCCATGAATCTTCATGAATCTTCTGATCCATGAACCTCTATGAATCTCCATGAATCTCCATGAATATCCTCCATGAATCTCCATGAATCTCCATGAATGTCCATGAATCTCCTGTATGAATCTCCATGAATCTCCATGAATCTCCATGATTCTCCATGAATCTCCATGAATCTCCATGAATCTCCTCCATGAATCTTCTGTATGAATCTCCATGAATCTCCATGAATCTCCATGAATCTCCATGAATCTTCATGAATCTCCATGAACCCTCATGAACCTCCTCTCTAAATCTCCATGAATCTCCATGAATCTTCAAGAATCTCCATGAATCTCCATGAATCTCCACGAATCTTCATGAATCTCCTGATCCATGAACCTCTATGAATCTCCATGAATCTCCATGAAGATCCTCCATGAATCTCCATGAATCTCCATGAATGTCCATGAATCTCCTCCATGAATTTCCTGTATAAATCTCCATGAATCTCCATGAATCTCCACGAATCTCCATGAATCTCCTTCATCAATCTCCACGAATCTCCATGAATCTCCATGAATCTCCGCCATGAATCTCCATGAATCTCCATGAATATCCATGAATCTCCATGAATCTTCATGAATCTCCATGTATCTCCATGAATCTACATGAATCTCCATGAATCTCAATGAATCTCCTCGATGAATCTCCATGAATCTTCATGAATCTCCTGATCCATGAATCTCTATGAATCTCCATGAATCTCCATAAATCTCCAAGAATCTCCGTGAATCTCCATGAATCTCCATGAATCTCCAAGAATCTCCTCCATGAATCTCCATGAATCTCCAAGAATCTCCTCCATGAATCTCCATGAATCTCCATGAATCTCCATGTATCTCCATGAATCTCAATGAATCTCCTCGATGAATCTCCATGAATCTTCATGAATCTCCTGAGCCATGAATCTCCATGAATCTCCATGAACCTCCTCCATGAATCTCCATGAATCTCCATGCATATCCATGAATCTCCATGAATATGCATGAATATCCACGAATCTCCATGAATCTCCATGAATCTCCATGAATCTCCATGAATCTCCTCCATGAATCTCCATGTATCTCCATGAATCTCCATGAATATCCATGAATATCCATGAATCTCCATGAATCTCCATGAATCTTCATGTATCTCCATGAATCTCCATGAATCTCCATGAATATCCTCCATGAATATCCATGAATCTCCATGAATCTCCATGAATCTCCTCCATGAATCTCCATGTATCTCCATGAATCTCCATGAATATCCATGAATATCCATGAATCTCCATGAATCTCCATGAATCTCCATGTATCTCCATGAATCTCCATGAATCTCCATGAATATCCTCCATGAATATCCATGAATCTTCATGAATCTCCTCCATGAATCTTCATGAATCTCCATGAATCTCCATGCATCTCCATGAATCTCCATGAACCTCCTCCATGAACCTCCTCCATGAATCTCCATGAATCTCCATGAATATCCTCCATGAATCTCCATGAATCTCCATGAATCTCCATGTATCTAAATGAATCTACATGAATCTCCATGAATCTCCATGAATCTCCTCCATGAATCTCCATGAATCACCATGAATCTCCTTCATCAATCTCCACGAATCTCCATGAATCTCCATGAATCTCCATGAATCTACATGAATCTCCATGCATCTCAATGAATCTCCTCGATGAATCTCCATGAATCTTCATGAATCTCCTGATCCATGAATCTCTATGAATCTCCATGAATCTCCATAAATCTCCAAGAATCTCCGTGAATCTCCATGAATCTCCATGAATCTCCATGAATCTCCTCCATGAATCTCCATGAATCTCCAAGAATCTCCTCCATGAATCTCCATGAATCTACATGAACCTCCATGAATCTCCATGAATCACCCATGAATCTCGTCGATGAATCTCCATGAATCTTCATGAATCTCCTGATCCATGAACCTCTATGAATCTCCATGAATCTCCATGAATATCCTCCATGAATCTCCATGTATCTCCATGAATGTCCATGAATCTCCTCCATGAATCTTCTGTATGAATCTCCATGAATCTCCACGAATCTCCATGAATCTCCTTCATCAATCTCCACGAATCTCCATGAATCTCCATGAATCTCCGCCATGAATCTCCATGAATCTCCATGAATATCCATGAATCTCCATAAATCTTCATGAATCTCCATGTATCTCCATGAATCTACATGAATCTCCATGAATCTCAATGAATCTCCTCGATGAATCTCCATGAATCTTCATGAATCTCCTGATCCATGAATCTCTATGAATCTCCATGAATCTCCATAAATCTCCAAGAATCTCCGTGAATCTCCATGAATCTCCATGAATCTCCAAGAATCTCCTCCATGAATCTCCATGAATCTCCAAGAATCTCCTCCATGAATCTCCATGAATCTCAATGAATCTCCTCGATGAATCTCCATGAATCTTCATGAATCTCCTGAGCCATGAATCTCCATGAATCTCCATGAACCTCCTCCATGAATCTCCATGAATCTCCATGCATATCCATGAATCTCCATGAATCTGCATGAATATCCACGAATCTCCATGAATCTCCATGAATCTCCATGAATCTCCATGAATCTCCTCCATGAATCTCCATGTATCTCCATGAATCTCCATGAATATCCATGAATATCCATGAATCTCCATGAATCTCCATGAATCTCCATGTATCTCCATGAATCTCCATGAATCTCCATGAATATCCTCCATGAATATCCATGAATCTTCATGAATCTCCTCCATGAATCTTCATGAATCTCCATGAATCTCCATGCATCTCCATGAATCTCCATGAACCTCCTCCATGAACCTCCTCCATGAATCTCCATGAATCTCCATGAATATCCTCCATGAATCTCCATGAATCTCCATGAATCTCCATGTATCTAAATGAATCTACATGAATCTCCATGAATCTCCATGAATCTCCTCCATGAATCTCCATGAATCACCATGAATCTCCTTCATCAATCTCCACGAATCTCCATGAATCTCCATGAATCTCCATGAATCTACATGAATCTCCATGAATCTCAATGAATCTCCTCGATGAATCTCCATGAATCTTCATGAATCTCCTGATCCATGAACCTCTATGAATCTCCATGAATCTCCATAAATCTCCAAGAATCTCCGTGAATCTCCATGAATCTCCATGAATCTCCATGAATCTCCTCCATGAATCTCCATGAATCTCCAAGAATCTCCTCCATGAATCTCCATGAATCTACATGAACCTCCATGAATCTCCATGAATCACCCATGAATCTCGTCGATGAATCTCCATGAATCTTCATGAATCTCCTGATCCATGAACCTCTATGAATCTCCATGAATCTCCATGAATATCCTCCATGAATCTCCATGTATCTCCATGAATGTCCATGAATCTCCTCCATGAATCTTCTGTATGAATCTCCATGAATCTCCATGAATCTCCATGAATCTCCATGAATCTTCATGAATCTCCATCGTCAATCTCCACGAATCTCCATGAATCTCCATGATTCTCCATGAATCTGCATGAATCTCCTCCATGAATCTCCATGAATCTCCAAGAATCTCCTCCATGAATCTCCATGAATCTCCATGCATATCCATGAATCTCCATGAATCTGCATGAATATCCACGAATCTCCATGAATCTCCATGAATCTCCATGAATCTCCATGAATCTCCTCCATGAATCTCCATGTATCTCCATGAATTTCCAAGAATCTCCATGAATGTCCATGAATGTCCTCCATGAATCTCCATGAATCTCCATGAATCTCCATGAATCTTCATGAATCTCCATGAATCTCCATGAATCTCCACGAATCTTCATGAATCTCCTGATCCATGAACCTCTATGAATCTCCATGAATCTCCATGAAGATCCTCCATGAATCTCCATGAATCTCCATGAATGTCCATGAATCTCCTCCATGAATTTCCTGTATGAATCTCCATGAATCTCCATGAATCTCCACGAATCTCCATGAATCTCCTCCATCAATCTCCACGAATCTCCATGAATCTCCATGAATCTCCATGAATATCCTCCATGAATATCCATGAATCTTCATGAATCTCCTCCATGAATCTTCATGAATCTCCATGAATCTTCATGCATCTCCATGAATCTCCATGAACCTCCTCCATGAACCTCCTCCATGAATCTCCATGAATCTCCATGAATATCCTCCATGAATCTCCATGAATCTCCATGAATCTCCATGTATCTAAATGAATCTACATGAATCTCCATGAATCTCCATGAATCTCCTCCATGAATCTCCATGAATCACCATGAATCTCCTTCATCAATCTCCACGAATCTCCATGAATCTCCATGAATCTCCATGAATCTACATGAATCTCCATGAATCTCAATGAATCTCCTCGATGAATCTCCATGAATCTTCATGAATCTCCTGATCCATGAATCTCTATGAATCTCCATGAATCTCCATAAATCTCCAAGAATCTCCGTGAATCTCCATGAATCTCCATGAATCTCCATGAATCTCCTCCATGAATCTCCATGAATCTCCAAGAATCTCCTCCATGAATCTCCATGAATCTACATGAACCTCCATGAATCTCCATGAATCACCCATGAATCTCGTCGATGAATCTCCATGAATCTTCATGAATCTCCTGATCCATGAACCTCTATGAATCTCCATGAATCTCCATGAATATCCTCCATGAATCTCCATGTATCTCCATGAATGTCCATGAATCTCCTCCATGAATCTTCTGTATGAATCTCCATGAATCTCCATGAATCTCCATGAATCTCCATGAATCTTCATGAATCTCCATCGTCAATCTCCACGAATCTCCATGAATCTCCATGATTCTCCATGAATCTGCATGAATCTCCTCCATGAATCTCCATGAATCTCCAAGAATCTCCTCCATGAATCTCCATGAATCTCCATGCATATCCATGAATCTCCATGAATCTGCATGAATATCCACGAATCTCCATGAATCTCCATGAATCTCCATGAATCTCCATGAATCTCCTCCATGAATCTCCATGTATCTCCATGAATTTCCAAGAATCTCCATGAATGTCCATGAATGTCCTCCATGAATCTCCATGAATCTCCATGAATCTCCATGAATCTTCATGAATCTCCATGAATCTCCATGAATCTCCACGAATCTTCATGAATCTCCTGATCCATGAACCTCTATGAATCTCCATGAATCTCCATGAAGATCCTCCATGAATCTCCATGAATCTCCATGAATGTCCATGAATCTCCTCCAAGAATTTCCTGTATGAATCTCCATGAATCTCCATGAATCTCCACGAATCTCCATGAATCTCCTCCATCAATCTCCACGAATCTCCATGAATCTCCATGAATCTCCATGAATATCCATGAATCTCCATGAATCTCCATGAATCTCCATGTATCTCCATGAATCTACATGAATCTCCATGAATCTCAATGAATCTCCTCGATGAATCTCCATGAATCTTCATGAATCTCCTGATCCATGAATCTCTATGAATCTCCATGAATCTCCATAAATCTCCAAGAATCTCCGTGAATCTCCATGAATCTCCATGAATCTCCATGAATCTCCTCCATGAATCTCCATGAATCTCCAAGAATCTCCTCCATGAATCTCCATGAATCTCCATGAATCTCCATGTATCTCCATGAATCTACATGAATCTCCATGAATCTCAATGAATCTCCTCGATGTATCTCCATGAATCTTCATGAATCTCCTGAGCCATGAATCTCCATGAATCTCCATGAATCTCCATGAATCTCCATGCATATCCATGAATCTCCATGAATCTGCATGAATATCCACGAATCTCCATGAATCTCCATGAATCTCCATGAATCTCCATGAATCTCCTCCATGAATCTCCATGTATCTCCATGAATCTCCTCCATGAATCTCCATGAATCACCAAGAATCTCCTCCATGAATCTCCATGAATCTCCATGAATCTACATGAATCTCCATGAATCTCCATGAATCTCCTCGATGAATCTCCATGAATCTTCATGAATCTCCTGATCCATGAACCTCTATGAATCTCCATGAATCTCCATGAATATCCTCCATGAATCTCCATGAATCTCCATGAATGTCCATGAATCTCCTGTATGAATCTCCATGAATCTCCATGATTCTCCATGAATCTCCATGAATCTCCATGAATCTCCTCCATGAATCTTCTGTATGAATCTCCATGAATCTCCATGAATCTCCATGAATCTCCATGAATCTTCATGAATCTCCATGAACCCTCATGAACCTCCTCTCTAAATCTCCATGAATCTCCATGAATCTTCAAGAATCTCCATGAATCTCCATGAATCTCCACGAATCTTCATGAATCTCCTGATCCATGAACCTCTATGAATCTCCATGAATCTCCATGAAGATCCTCCATGAATCTCCATGAATCTCCATGAATGTCCATGAATCTCCTCCATGAATTTCCTGTATGAATCTCCATGAATCTCCATGAATCTCCACGAATCTCCATGAATCTCCTTCATCAATCTCCACGAATCTCCATGAATCTCCATGAATCTCCGCCATGAATCTCCATGAATCTCCATGAATATCCATGAATCTCCATGAATCTTCATGAATCTCCATGTATCTCCATGAATCTACATGAATCTCCATGAATCTCAATGAATCTCCTCGATGAATCTCCATGAATCTTCATGAATCTCCTGATCCATGAATCTCTATGAATCTCCATGAATCTCCATAAATCTCCAAGAATCTCCGTGAATCTCCATGAATCTCCATGAATCTCCAAGAATCTCCTCCATGAATCTCCATGAATCTCCAAGAATCTCCTCCATGAATCTCCATGAATCTCCATGAATCTCCATGTATCTCCATGAATCTACATGAATCTCCATGAATCTCAATGAATCTCCTCGATGAATCTCCATGAATCTTCATGAATCTCCTGAGCCATGAATCTCCATGAATCTCCATGAACCTCCTCCATGAATCTCCATGAATCTCCATGCATATCCATGAATCTCCATGAATCTGCATGAATATCCACGAATCTCCATGAATCTCCATGAATCTCCATGAATCTCCATGAATCTCCTCCATGAATCTCCATGTATCTCCATGAATCTCCATGAATATCCATGAATCTCCATGAATCTCCATGAATCTCCATGTATCTCCATGAATCTCCATGAATCTCCATGAATATCCTCCATGAATATCCATGAATCTTCATGAATCTCCTCCATGAATCTCCAAGAATGTCCATGAATCTCCTCCATGAATTTCCTGTATGAATCTCCATGAATCTCCATGAATCTCCACGAATCTCCATGAATCTCCTTCATCAATCTCCACGAATCTCCATGAATCTCCATGAATCTCCATGAATCTCCATGAATCTCCGCCATGAATCTCCATGAATCTCCATGAATATCCATGAATCTCCATGAATCTCCATGAATCTCCATGTATCTCCATGAATCTACATGAATCTCCATGAATCTCCATGAATCTCCTCGATGAATCTCCATGAATCTTCATGAATCTCCTGATCCATGAATCTCTATGAATCTCCATGATTCTCCATGAATATCCTCCATGAATCTCCATGAATCTCCATGAATCTCCATGAATCTCCATGATATCCTGTATGAATCTTCATGAATCTCCATGAATCTACATGCATCTCCATTAATCTCCATGAATCTCCATGAACCTCCTCCATGAATCTCCACGAATCTCCATGAATATCCATGAATCTCCATGAATATCCATGAATCTCCATGAATCTCCATGAATCTCCATGTATCTCCATGAATTTCCAAGAATCTCCATGAATGTCCATGAATGTCCTCCATGAATCTCCATGAATCTCCATGATATCGTGTATGAATCTCCATGAATCTCCATGAACCTCCTCCATGAATCTCCATGAATCTCCATGAATATCCATGAATCTCCATGAATCTCCATGAATCTTCATGAATCTCCTGATCCATGAATCTCTATGAATCTCCATGATTCTCCATGAATATCCTCCATGAATCTCCATGAATCTCCATGAATCTCCATGAATCTCCATGATATCCTGTATGAATCTTCATGAATCTCCATGAATCTCCATGCATCTCCATTAATCTCCATGAATCTCCATGAACCTCCTCCATGAATCTCCATGAATCTCCATGCATATCCATGAATCTCCATGAATCTGCATGAATCTCCATGTATCTCCATGAATCTACATGAATCTCCATGAATCTCCATGAATCTCCTCGATGAATCTCCATGAATCTTCTTGAATCTCCTAATCCATGAACCTCTATGAATCTCCATGAATCTCCATCAATCACCATGAATCTCCATGAATCTCCATGAATCTCCTTCATCAATCTCCACGAACCTCCACGAATCTCCATGAATCTCCATGAATCTCCATGAATCTCCATGAATCTCCTCCATGAATCTCCATGAATCTCCATGATATCGTGTATGAATCTCCATGAATCTCCATGAACCTCCTCCATGAATCTCCATGAATCTCCATGAATATCCATGAATCTCCATGAATCTCCATGAATCTTCATGAATCTCCTGATCCATGAATCTCTATGAATCTCCATGATTCTCCATGAATATCCTCCATGAATCTCCATGAATCTCCATGAATCTCCATGAATCTCCATGATATCCTGTATGAATCTTCATGAATCTCCATGAATCTCCATGCATCTCCATTAATCTCCATGAATCTCCATGAACCTCCTCCATGAATCTCCATGAATCTCCATGCATATCCATGAATCTCCATGAATCTGCATGAATCTCCATGTATCTCCATGAATCTACATGAATCTCCATGAATCTCCATGAATCTCCTCGATGAATCTCCATGAATCTTCTTGAATCTCCTAATCCATGAACCTCTATGAATCTCCATGAATCTCCATCAATCACCATGAATCTCCATGAATCTCCATGAATCTCCTTCATCAATCTCCACGAACCTCCACGAATCTCCATGAATCTCCATGAATCTCCATGAATCTCCATGAATCTCCTCCATGAATCTCCATGAATCTCCATGATATCCTGTATGAATCTCCATGAATATCCATGAACCTCCTCCATGAATCTCCATGAATCTCCATGAATATCCATGAATCTCCATGAATCTCCATGAATCTCCTTCATCAATCTCCACGAATCTCCATGAATCTCCATGAATCTCCATGAATCTCCATGAATCTCCGCCATGAATCTCCATGAATCTCCATGAATATCCATGAATCTCCATGAATCTCCATGAATCTCCATGTATCTCCATGAATCTACATGAATCTCCATGAATCTCAATGAATCTCCTCGATGAATCTCCATGAATCTTCATGAATCTTCATGAATCTCCTGATCCATGAATCTCCATGAACCTCCTCCATGAATCTCCATGAATCTCCATGAATCTCCATGCATATCCATGAATCTCCATGAATCTGCATGAATATCCACGAATCTCCATGAATCTCCATGAATCTCCATGAATCTCCATGAATCTCCTCCATGAATCTCCATGAATCTCCATGAATGTCTATGAATCTCCATGACTCTCCATGAATCTCCTTGAATCTCCATGAATATCCATGAATCTCCATGAATATCCATGAATCTCCATGAATCTCCATGAATCTCCATGAACCTCCTCCATGAATCTCCATGAATGTCTATGAATCTCCATGACTCTCCATGAATCTCCTTGAATCTCCATGAATCTCCATGAATCTCCATGAATCTCCTCCATGAATCTCCATGAATCACCTCCATGAATCTCCATGAATCTCCATGAATGTCTATGAATCTCCATGACTCTCCATGAATCTCCTTGAATCTCCATGAATCTCCATAAATCTCCAAGAATCTCCGTGAATCTCCATGAATCTCCATGAATCTCCATGAATCTCCTCCATGAATCTCCTCCATGAATCTCCTGATCCATGAATCTCTATGAATCTCCATGAATCTCCATGAATATCCTCCATGAATCTCCATGAATCTTCAGGAATCTCCTGATCCATGAATCTCTATGAATCCCCATGAATCTCCATGAATATCCTCCATGAATCTCCATGAATCTCCATGAATCTCCACGAATCTTCATGAATCTCCTGATCCATGAACCTCTATGAATCTCCATGAATCTCCATGAAGATCCTCCATGAATCTCCATGAATCTCCAAGAATGTCCATGAATCTCCTCCATGAATTTCCTGTATGAATCTCCATGAATCTCCATGAATCTCCACGAATCTCCATGAATCTCCTTCATCAATCTCCACGAATCTCCATGAATCTCCATGAATCTCCATGAATCTCCATGAATCTCCGCCATGAATCTCCATGAATCTCCATGAATATCCATGAATCTCCATGAATCTCCATGAATCTCCATGTATCTCCATGAATCTACATGAATCTCCATGAATCTCCATGAATCTCCTCCCTGAATCTCCTCCATGAATCTCCTGATCCATGAATCTCTATGAATCTCCATGAATCTCCATGAATATCCTCCATGAATCTCCATGAATCTTCAGGAATCTCCTGATCCATGAATCTCTATGAATCCCAAGGAATCTCCATGAATATCCTCCATGAATCTCCATGAATCTCCATGAATCTCCACGAATCTTCATGAATCTCCTGATCCATGAACCTCTATGAATCTCCATGAATCTCCATGAAGATCCTCCATGAATCTCCATGAATCTCCAAGAATGTCCATGAATCTCCTCCATGAATTTCCTGTATGAATCTCCATGAATCTCCATGAATCTCCACGAATCTCCATGAATCTCCTTCATCAATCTCCACGAATCTCCATGAATCTCCATGAATCTCCATGAATCTCCATGAATCTCCGCCATGAATCTCCATGAATCTCCATGAATATCCATGAATCTCCATGAATCTCCATGAATCTCCATGTATCTCCATGAATCTACATGAATCTCCATGAATCTCCATGAATCTCCTCGATGAATCTCCATGAATCTTCATGAATCTCCTGATCCATGAATCTCTATGAATCTCCATGATTCTCCATGAATATCCTCCATGAATCTCCATGAATCTCCATGAATCTCCATGAATCTCCATGATATCCTGTATGAATCTTCATGAATCTCCATGAATCTCCATGCATCTCCATTAATCTCCATGAATCTCCATGAACCTCCTCCATGAATCTCCTCGAATCTCCATGAATATCCATGAATCTCCATGAATATCCATGAATCTCCATGAATCTCCATGAATCTCCATGTATCTCCATGAATTTCCAAGAATCTCCATGAATGTCCATGAATGTCCTCCATGAATCTCCATGCATCTCCATGAATCTCCATGAATCTCCATGAATCTCCTCCATGAATCTCCATGAATCTCCATGCATATCCATGAATCTCCATGAATCTGCATGAATCTCCATGTATCTCCATGAATCTACATGAATCTCCATGAATCTCCATGAATCTCCTCGATGAATCTCCATGAATCTTCTTGAATCTCCTAATCCATGAACCTCTATGAATCTCCATGAATCTCCATCAATCACCATGAATCTCCATGAATCTCCATGAATCTCCTTCATCAATCTCCACGAACCTCCACGAATCTCCATGAATCTCCATGAATCTCCATGAATCTCCATGAATCTCCTCCATGAATCTCCATGAATCTCCATGATATCCTGTATGAATCTCCATGAATCTCCATGAACCTCCTCCATGAATCTCCATGAATCTCCATGAATATCCATGAATCTCCATGAATCTCCATGAATCTCCATGTATCTCCATTAATCTCCATGAATCTCCATAAATCTCCAAGAATCTCCGTGAATCTCCATGAATCTCCATGAATCTCCATGCATCTCCATGAATCTCCATGAATCTCCAAGAATCTCCTCCATGAATCTCCATGAATCTCCATGAATCTACATGAATCTCCATGAATCTCCATGAATCTCCATCAATCACCATGAATCTCCATGAATCTCCATGAATCTCCTTCATCAATCTCCACGAACCTCCACGAATCTCCATGAATCTCCATGAATCTCCATGAATCTCCATGAATCTCCGCCATGAATCTCCATGAATCTCCATGAATATCCATGAATCTCCATGAATCTCCATGAATCTCCATGTATCTCCATGAATCTACATGAATCTCCATGAATCTCCATGAATCTCCTCGATGAATCTCCATGAATCTTCATGAATCTCCTGATCCATGAATCTCTATGAATCTCCATGATTCTCCATGAATATCCTCCATGAATCTCCATGAATCTCCATGAATCTCCATGAATCTCCATGATATCCTGTATGAATCTTCATGAATCTCCATGAATCTACATGCATCTCCATTAATCTCCATGAATCTCCATGAACCTCCTCCATGAATCTCCACGAATCTCCATGAATATCCATGAATCTCCATGAATATCCATGAATCTCCATGAATCTCCATGAATCTCCATGTATCTCCATGAATTTCCAAGAATCTCCATGAATGTCCATGAATGTCCTCCATGAATCTCCATGCATCTCCATGAATCTCCACGAATCTCCATGAACCTCCTCCATGAATCTCCATGAATCTCCAAGCATATCCATGAATCTCCATGAATCTGCATGAATCTCCATGTATCTCCATGAATCTACATGAATCTCCATGAATCTCCATGAATCTCCTCGATGAATCTCCATGAATCTTCTTGAATCTCCTAATCCATGAACCTCTATGAATCTCCATGAATCTCCATCAATCACCATGAATCTCCATGAATCTCCATGAATCTCCTTCATCAATCTCCACGAACCTCCACGAATCTCCATGAATCTCCATGAATCTCCATGAATCTCCATGAATCTCCTCCATGAATCTCCATGAATCTCCATGATATCGTGTATGAATCTCCATGAATCTCCATGAACCTCCTCCATGAATCTCCATGAATCTCCATGAATATCCATGAATCTCCATGAATCTCCATGAATCTTCATGAATCTCCTGATCCATGAATCTCTATGAATCTCCATGATTCTCCATGAATATCCTCCATGAATCTCCATGAATCTCCATGAATCTCCATGAATCTCCATGATATCCTGTATGAATCTTCATGAATCTCCATGAATCTCCATGCATCTCCATTAATCTCCATGAATCTCCATGAACCTCCTCCATGAATCTCCATGAATCTCCATGCATATCCATGAATCTCCATGAATCTGCATGAATCTCCATGTATCTCCATGAATCTACATGAATCTCCATGAATCTCCATGAATCTCCTCGATGAATCTCCATGAATCTTCTTGAATCTCCTAATCCATGAACCTCTATGAATCTCCATGAATCTCCATCAATCACCATGAATCTCCATGAATCTCCATGAATCTCCTTCATCAATCTCCACGAACCTCCACGAATCTCCATGAATCTCCATGAATCTCCATGAATCTCCTCCATGAATCTCCATGAATCTCCATGATATCCTGTATGAATCTCCATGAATATCCATGAACCTCCTCCATGAATCTCCATGAATCTCCATGAATATCCATGAATCTCCATGAATCTCCATGAATCTCCTTCATCAATCTCCACGAATCTCCATGAATCTCCATGAATCTCCATGAATCTCCATGAATCTCCGCCATGAATCTCCATGAATCTCCATGAATATCCATGAATCTCCATGAATCTCCATGAATCTCCATGTATCTCCATGAATCTACATGAATCTCCATGAATCTCAATGAATCTCCTCGATGAATCTCCATGAATCTTCATGAATCTTCATGAATCTCCTGATCCATGAATCTCCATGAACCTCCTCCATGAATCTCCATGAATCTCCATGAATCTCCATGCATATCCATGAATCTCCATGAATCTGCATGAATATCCACGAATCTCCATGAATCTCCATGAATCTCCATGAATCTCCATGAATCTCCTCCATGAATCTCCATGAATCTCCATGAATGTCTATGAATCTCCATGACTCTCCATGAATCTCCTTGAATCTCCATGAATATCCATGAATCTCCATGAATATCCATGAATCTCCATGAATCTCCATGAATCTCCATGAACCTCCTCCATGAATCTCCATGAATGTCTATGAATCTCCATGACTCTCCATGAATCTCCTTGAATCTCCATGAATCTCCATGAATCTCCATGAATCTCCTCCATGAATCTCCATGAATCACCTCCATGAATCTCCATGAATCTCCATGAATGTCTATGAATCTCCATGACTCTCCATGAATCTCCTTGAATCTCCATGAATCTCCATAAATCTCCAAGAATCTCCGTGAATCTCCATGAATCTCCATGAATCTCCATGAATCTCCTCCATGAATCTCCTCCATGAATCTCCTGATCCATGAATCTCTATGAATCTCCATGAATCTCCATGAATATCCTCCATGAATCTCCATGAATCTTCAGGAATCTCCTGATCCATGAATCTCTATGAATCCCCATGAATCTCCATGAATATCCTCCATGAATCTCCATGAATCTCCATGAATCTCCACGAATCTTCATGAATCTCCTGATCCATGAACCTCTATGAATCTCCATGAATCTCCATGAAGATCCTCCATGAATCTCCATGAATCTCCAAGGATGTCCATGAATCTCCTCCATGAATTTCCTGTATGAATCTCCATGAATCTCCATGAATCTCCACGAATCTCCATGAATCTCCTTCATCAATCTCCACGAATCTCCATGAATCTCCATGAATCTCCATGAATCTCCATGAATCTCCGCCATGAATCTCCATGAATCTCCATGAATATCCATGAATCTCCATGAATCTCCATGAATCTCCATGTATCTCCATGAATCTACATGAATCTCCATGAATCTCCATGAATCTCCTCCCTGAATCTCCTCCATGAATCTCCTGATCCATGAATCTCTATGAATCTCCATGAATCTCCATGAATATCCTCCATGAATCTCCATGAATCTTCAGGAATCTCCTGATCCATGAATCTCTATGAATCCCAAGGAATCTCCATGAATATCCTCCATGAATCTCCATGAATCTCCATGAATCTCCACGAATCTTCATGAATCTCCTGATCCATGAACCTCTATGAATCTCCATGAATCTCCATGAAGATCCTCTATGAATCTCTATGAATCTCCATGATTCTCCATGAATATCCTCCATGAATCTCCATGAATCTCCATGAATCTCCATGAATCTCCATGATATCCTGTATGAATCTTCATGAATCTCCATGAATCTACATGCATCTCCATTAATCTCCATGAATCTCCATGAACCTCCTCCATGAATCTCCACGAATCTCCATGAATATCCATGAATCTCCATGAATATCCATGAATCTCCATGAATCTCCATGAATCTCCATGTATCTCCATGAATTTCCAAGAATCTCCATGAATGTCCATGAATGTCCTCCATGAATCTCCATGCATCTCCATGAATCTCCACGAATCTCCATGAACCTCCTCCATGAATCTCCATGAATCTCCAAGCATATCCATGAATCTCCATGAATCTGCATGAATCTCCATGTATCTCCATGAATCTACATGAATCTCCATGAATCTCCATGAATCTCCTCGATGAATCTCCATGAATCTTCTTGAATCTCCTAATCCATGAACCTCTATGAATCTCCATGAATCTCCATCAATCACCATGAATCTCCATGAATCTCCATGAATCTCCTTCATCAATCTCCACGAACCTCCACGAATCTCCATGAATCTCCATGAATCTCCATGAATCTCCATGAATCTCCTCCATGAATCTCCATGAATCTCCATGATATCGTGTATGAATCTCCATGAATCTCCATGAACCTCCTCCATGAATCTCCATGAATCTCCATGAATATCCATGAATCTCCATGAATCTCCATGAATCTTCATGAATCTCCTGATCCATGAATCTCTATGAATCTCCATGATTCTCCATGAATATCCTCCATGAATCTCCATGAATCTCCATGAATCTCCATGAATCTCCATGATATCCTGTATGAATCTTCATGAATCTCCATGAATCTCCATGCATCTCCATTAATCTCCATGAATCTCCATGAACCTCCTCCATGAATCTCCATGAATCTCCATGCATATCCATGAATCTCCATGAATCTGCATGAATCTCCATGTATCTCCATGAATCTACATGAATCTCCATGAATCTCCATGAATCTCCTCGATGAATCTCCATGAATCTTCTTGAATCTCCTAATCCATGAACCTCTATGAATCTCCATGAATCTCCATCAATCACCATGAATCTCCATGAATCTCCATGAATCTCCTTCATCAATCTCCACGAACCTCCACGAATCTCCATGAATCTCCATGAATCTCCATGAATCTCCTCCATGAATCTCCATGAATCTCCATGATATCCTGTATGAATCTCCATGAATATCCATGAACCTCCTCCATGAATCTCCATGAATCTCCATGAATATCCATGAATCTCCATGAATCTCCATGAATCTCCTTCATCAATCTCCACGAATCTCCATGAATCTCCATGAATCTCCATGAATCTCCATGAATCTCCGCCATGAATCTCCATGAATCTCCATGAATATCCATGAATCTCCATGAATCTCCATGAATCTCCATGTATCTCCATGAATCTACATGAATCTCCATGAATCTCAATGAATCTCCTCGATGAATCTCCATGAATCTTCATGAATCTTCATGAATCTCCTGATCCATGAATCTCCATGAACCTCCTCCATGAATCTCCATGAATCTCCATGAATCTCCATGCATATCCATGAATCTCCATGAATCTGCATGAATATCCACGAATCTCCATGAATCTCCATGAATCTCCATGAATCTCCATGAATCTCCTCCATGAATCTCCATGAATCTCCATGAATGTCTATGAATCTCCATGACTCTCCATGAATCTCCTTGAATCTCCATGAATATCCATGAATCTCCATGAATATCCATGAATCTCCATGAATCTCCATGAATCTCCATGAACCTCCTCCATGAATCTCCATGAATGTCTATGAATCTCCATGACTCTCCATGAATCTCCTTGAATCTCCATGAATCTCCATGAATCTCCATGAATCTCCTCCATGAATCTCCATGAATCACCTCCATGAATCTCCATGAATCTCCATGAATGTCTATGAATCTCCATGACTCTCCATGAATCTCCTTGAATCTCCATGAATCTCCATAAATCTCCAAGAATCTCCGTGAATCTCCATGAATCTCCATGAATCTCCATGAATCTCCTCCATGAATCTCCTCCATGAATCTCCTGATCCATGAATCTCTATGAATCTCCATGAATCTCCATGAATATCCTCCATGAATCTCCATGAATCTTCAGGAATCTCCTGATCCATGAATCTCTATGAATCCCCATGAATCTCCATGAATATCCTCCATGAATCTCCATGAATCTCCATGAATCTCCACGAATCTTCATGAATCTCCTGATCCATGAACCTCTATGAATCTCCATGAATCTCCATGAAGATCCTCCATGAATCTCCATGAATCTCCAAGGATGTCCATGAATCTCCTCCATGAATTTCCTGTATGAATCTCCATGAATCTCCATGAATCTCCACGAATCTCCATGAATCTCCTTCATCAATCTCCACGAATCTCCATGAATCTCCATGAATCTCCATGAATCTCCATGAATCTCCGCCATGAATCTCCATGAATCTCCATGAATATCCATGAATCTCCATGAATCTCCATGAATCTCCATGTATCTCCATGAATCTACATGAATCTCCATGAATCTCCATGAATCTCCTCCCTGAATCTCCTCCATGAATCTCCTGATCCATGAATCTCTATGAATCTCCATGAATCTCCATGAATATCCTCCATGAATCTCCATGAATCTTCAGGAATCTCCTGATCCATGAATCTCTATGAATCCCAAGGAATCTCCATGAATATCCTCCATGAATCTCCATGAATCTCCATGAATCTCCACGAATCTTCATGAATCTCCTGATCCATGAACCTCTATGAATCTCCATGAATCTCCATGAAGATCCTCCATGAATCTCCATGAATCTCCAAGAATGTCCATGAATCTCCTCCATGAATTTCCTGTATGAATCTCCATGAATCTCCATGAATCTCCACGAATCTCCATGAATCTCCTTCATCAATCTCCACGAATCTCCATGAATCTCCATGAATCTCCATGAATCTCCATGAATCTCCACGAATCTCCATGAATCTCCTTCATCAATCTCCACGAATCTCCATGAATCTCCATGAATCTCCATGAATCTCCATGAATCTCCGCCATGAATCTCCATGAATCTCCATGAATATCCATGAATCTCCATGAATCTCCATGAATCTCCATGTATCTCCATGAATCTACATGAATCTCCATGAATCTCCATGAATCTCCTCCCTGAACCTCCTCCATGAATCTCCTGATCCATGAATCTCTATGAATCTCCATGAATCTCCATGAATATCCTCCATGAATCTCCATGAATCTTCAGGAATCTCCTGATCCATGAATCTCTATGAATCCCAAGGAATCTCCATGAATATCCTCCATGAATCTCCATGAATCTCCATGAATCTCCACGAATCTTCATGAATCTCCTGATCCATGAACCTCTATGAATCTCCATGAATCTCCATGAAGATCCTCCATGAATCTCCATGAATCTCCAAGAGTGTCCATGAATCTCCTCCATGAATTTCCTGTATGAATCTCCATGAATCTCCATGAATCTCCACGAATCTCCATGAATCTCCTTCATCAATCTCCACGAATCTCCATGAATCTCCATGAATCTCCATGAATCTCCATGAATCTCCGCCATGAATCTCCATGAATCTCCATGAATATCCATGAATCTCCATGAATCTCCATGAATCTCCATGTATCTCCATGAATCTACATGAATCTCCATGAATCTCCATGAATCTCCTCGATGAATCTCCATGAATCTTCATGAATCTCCTGATCCATGAATCTCTATGAATCTCCATGATTCTCCATGAATATCCTCCATGAATCTCCATGAATCTCCATGAATCTCCATGAATCTCCATGATATCCTGTATGAATCTTCATGAATCTCCATGAATCTCCATGCATCTCCATTAATCTCCATGAATCTCCATGAACCTCCTCCATGAATCTCCACGAATCTCCATGAATATCCATGAATCTCCATGAATATCCATGAATCTCCATGAATCTCCATGAATCTCCATGTATCTCCATGAATTTCCAAGAATCTCCATGAATGTCCATGAATGTCCTCCATGAATCTCCATGCATCTCCATGAATCTCCATGAATCTCCATGAATCTCCTCCATGAATCTCCATGAATCTCCATGCATATCCATGAATCTCCATGAATCTGCATGAATCTCCATGTATCTCCATGAATCTACATGAATCTCCATGAATCTCCATGAATCTCCTCGATGAATCTCCATGAATCTTCTTGAATCTCCTAATCCATGAACCTCTATGAATCTCCATGAATCTCCATCAATCACCATGAATCTCCATGAATCTCCATGAATCTCCTTCATCAATCTCCACGAACCTGCACGAATCTCCATGAATCTCCATGAATCTCCATGAATCTCCATGAATCTCCTCCATGAATCTCCATGAATCTCCATGATATCCTGTATGAATCTCCATGAATCTCCATGAACCTCCTCCATGAATCTCCATGAATCTCCATAAATCTCCATGCATATCCATGAATCTCCATGAATCTGCATGAATATCCACGAATCTCCATGAATCTCCATGAATCTCCATGAATCTCCATGAATCTCCTCCATGAATCTCCTCCATGAATCTCCATGAATCTCCATAAATCTCCAAGAATCTCCGTGAATCTCCATGAATCTCCATGAATCTCCATGAATCTCCTCCATGAATCTCCTCCATGAATCTCCTGATCCATGAATCTCTATGAATCCCCATGAATCTCCATGAATATCCTCCATGAATCTCCATGAATCTCCATGAATCTCCACGAATCTTCATGAATCTCCTGATCCATGAACCTCTATGAATCTCCATGAATCTCCATGAAGATCCTCCATGAATCTCCATGAATCTCCATGAATGTCCATGAATCTCCTCCATGAATTTCCTGTATGAATCTCCATGACTCTCCATGAATCTCCTTGAATCTCCATGAATCTCCATAAATCTCCAAGAATCTCCGTGAATCTCCATGAATCTCCATGAATCTCCATGAATCTCCTCCATGAATCTCCTCCATGAATCTCCTGATCCATGAATCTCTATGAATCTCCATGAATCTCCATGAATATCCTCCATGAATCTCCATGAATCTTCAGGAATCTCCTGATCCATGATTCTCGATGAATCCCCATGAATCTCCATGAATATCCTCCATGAATCTCCATGAATCTCCATGAATCTCCACGAATCTTCATGAATCTCCTGATCCATGAACCTCTATGAATCTCCATGAAGATCCTCCATGAATCTCCATGAATCTCCAAGAATGTCCATGAATCTCCTCCATGAATTTCCTGTATGAATCTCCATGAATCTCCATGAATCTCCACGAATCTCCATGAATCTCCTTCATCAATCTCCACGAATCTCCATGAATCTCCATGAATCTCCATGAATCTCCATGAATCTCCGCCATGAATCTCCATGAATCTCCATGAATATCCATGAATCTCCATGAATCTCCATGAATCTCCATGTATCTCCATGAATCTACATGAATCTCCATGAATCTCCATGAATCTCCTCGATGAATCTCCATGAATCTTCATGAATCTCCTGATCCATGAATCTCTATGAATCTCCATGATTCTCCATGAATATCCTCCATGAATCTCCATGAATCTCCATGAATCTCCATGAATCTCCATGATATCCTGTATGAATCTTCATGAATCTCCATGAATCTACATGCATCTCCATTAATCTCCATGAATCTCCATGAACCTCCTCCATGAATCTCCACGAATCTCCATGAATATCCATGAATCTCCATGAATATCCATGAATCTCCATGAATCTCCATGAATCTCCATGTATCTCCATGAATTTCCAAGAATCTCCATGAATGTCCATGAATGTCCTCCATGAATCTCCATGCATCTCCATGAATCTCCACGAATCTCCATGAACCTCCTCCATGAATCTCCATGAATCTCCAAGCATATCCATGAATCTCCATGAATCTGCATGAATCTCCATGTATCTCCATGAATCTACATGAATCTCCATGAATCTCCATGAATCTCCTCGATGAATCTCCATGAATCTTCTTGAATCTCCTAATCCATGAACCTCTATGAATCTCCATGAATCTCCATCAATCACCATGAATCTCCATGAATCTCCATGAATCTCCTTCATCAATCTCCACGAACCTCCACGAATCTCCATGAATCTCCATGAATCTCCATGAATCTCCATGAATCTCCTCCATGAATATCCATGAATCTCCATGAATCTCCATGAATCTCCATGTATCTCCATGAATCTACATGAATCTCCATGAATCTGCATGCATCTCCATTAATCTCCATGAATCTCCATGAACCTCCTCCACGAATCTCCACGAATCTCCATGAATATCCATGAATCTCCATGAATATCCATGAATCTCCATGAATCTCCATGAATCTCCATGTATCTCCATGAATTTCCAAGAATCTCCATGAATGTCCATGAATGTCCTCCATGAATCTCCATGCATCTCCATGAATCTCCATGAACCTCCTCCATGAATCTCCATGAATCTCCATGCATATCCATGAATCTCCATGAATCTGCATGAATCTCCATGTATCTCCATGAATCTACATGAATCTCCATGAATCTCCATGAATCTCCTCGATGAATCTCCATGAATCTTCTTGAATCTCCTAATCCATGAACCACTATGAATCTCCATGAATCTCCATCAATCACCATGAATCTCCATGAATCTCCATGAATCTCCTTCATCAATCTCCACGAACCTCCACGAATCTCCATGAATCTCCATGAATCTCCATGAATCTCCATGAATCTACTCCATGAATCTCCATGAATCTCCATGATATCCTGTATGAATCTCCATGAATATCCATGAACCTCCTCCATGAATCTCCATGAATCTCCATGAATATCCATGAATCTCCATGAATCTCCATGAATCTCCTTCATCAATCTCCACGAATCTCCATGAATCTCCATGAATCTCCATGAATCTCCATGAATCTCCGCCATGAATCTCCATGAATCTCCATGAATATCCATGAATCTCCATGAATCTCCATGAATCTCCATGTATCTCCATGAATCTACATGAATCTCCATGAATCTCAATGAATCTCCTCGATGAATCTCCATGAATCTTCATGAATCTCCTGATCCATGAATCTCTATGAATCTCCATGATTCTCCATGAATATCCTCCATGAATCTCCATGAATCTCCATGAATCTCCATGAATCTTCATGAATCTCCATGAATCTCCATGCATCTCCATTAATCTCCATGAATCTCCATGAACCTCCTCCATGAATCTCCATGAATGTCTATGAATCTCCATGACTCTCCATGACTCTCCTTGAATCTCCATGAATCTCCATAAATCTCCAAGAATTTCCGTGAATCTCCATGAATCTCCATGAATCTCCATGAATCTCCTCCATGAATCTCCATGAATCACCTCCATGAATCTCCATGAATCTCCATGAATGTCTATGAATCTCCATGACTCTCCATGAATCTCCTTGAATCTCCATGAATCTCCATAAATCTCCAAGAATCTCCGTGATATCCTGTATGAATCTCCATGAATCTCCATGAACCTCCTCCATGAATCTCCATGAATCTCCATGAATCTCCATGCATATCCATGAATCTCCATGAATCTGCATGAATATCCACGAATCTCCATGAATCTCCATGAATCTCCATGAATCTCCATGAATCTCCTCCATGAATCGCCTCCATGAATCTCCATGAATCACCTCCATGAATCTCCATGAATCTCCATGAATGTCTATGAATCTCCATGACTCTCCATGAATCTCCTTGAATCTCCATGAATCTCCATAAATCTCCAAGAATCTCCGTGAATCTCCATGAATCTCCATGAATCTCCATGTATCTCCATGAATCTACATGAATCTCCATGAATCTCAATGAATCTCCTCGATGAATCTCCATGAATCTTCATGAATCTCCTGATCCATGAATCTCTATGAATCTCCATGATTCTCCATGAATATCCTCCATGATGCTCCATGAATCTCCATGAATCTCCATGAATCTTCATGAATCTCCATGAATCTCCATGCATCTCCATTAATCTCCATGAATCTCCATGAACCTCCTCCATGAATCTCCATGAATGTCTATGAATCTCCATGACTCTCCATGAATCTCCTTGAATCTCCATGAATCTCCATAAATCTCCAAGAATCTCCGTGAATCTCCATGAATCTCCATGAATCTCCATGAATCTCCTCCATGAATCTCCATGAATCACCTCCATGAATCTCCATGAATCTCCATGAATGTCTATGAATCTCCATGACTCTCTATGAATCTCCTTGAATCTCCATGAATCTCCATAAATCTCCAAGAATCTCCGTGAATCTCCATGAATCTCCATGAATCTCCATGTATCTCCATGAATCTACATGAATCTCCATGAATCTCAATGAATCTCCTCGATGAATCTCCATGAATCTTCATGAATCTCCTGATCCATGAATCTCTATGAATCTCCATGATTCTCCATGAATATCCTCCATGATGCTCCATGAATCTCCATGAATCTCCATGAATCTTCATGAATCTCCATGAATCTCCATGCATCTCCATTAATCTCCATGAATCTCCATGAACCTCCTCCATGAATCTCCATGAATGTCTATGAATCTCCATGACTCTCCATGAATCTCCTTGAATCTCCATGAATCTCCATAAATCTCCAAGAATCTCCGTGAATCTCCATGAATCTCCATGAATCTCCATGAATCTCCTCCATGAATCTCCATGAATCACCTCCATGAATCTCCATGAATCTCCATGAATGTCTATGAATCTCCATGACTCTCCATGAATCTCCTTGAATCTCCATGAATCTCCATAAATCTCCAAGAATCTCCGTGAATCTCCATGAATCTCCATGAATCTCCATGAATCTCCTCCATGAATCTCCTCCATGAATCTCCTGATCCATGAATCTCTATGAATCTCCATGAATCTCCATGAATATCCTCCATGAATCTCCATGAATCTTCAGGAATCTCCTGATCCATGAATCTCTATGAATCCCCATGAATCTCCATGAATATCCTCCATGAATCTCCATGAATCTCCATGAATCTCCACGAATCTTCATGAATCTCCTGATCCATGAACCTCTATGAATCTCCATGAATCTCCATGAAGATCCTCCATGAATCTCCATGAATCTCCAAGAATGTCCATGAATCTCCTCCATGAATTTCCTGTATGAATCTCCATGAATCTCCATGAATCTCCACGAATCTCCATGAATCTCCTTCATCAATCTCCACGAATCTCCATGAATCTCCATGAATCTCCATGAATCTCCGAAATGAATCTCCATGAATCTCCATGAATATCCATGAATCTCCATGAATCTCCATGAATCTCCATGTATCTCCATGAATCTACATGAATCTCCATGAATCTCCATGAATCTCCTCGATGAATCTCCATGAATCTTCATGAATCTCCTGATCCATGAATCTCTATGAATCTCCATGATTCTCCATGAATATCCTCCATGAATCTCCATGAATCTCCATGAATCTCCATGAATCTCCATGATATCCTGTATGAATCTTCATGAATCTCCATGAATCTCCATGCATCTCCATTAATCTCCATGAATCTCCATGAACCTCCTCCATGAATCTCCACGAATCTCCATGAATATCCATGAATCTCCATGAATATCCATGAATCTCCATGAATCTCCATGAATCTCCATGTATCTCCATGAATTTCCAAGAATCTCCATGAATGTCCATGAATGTCCTCCATGAATCTCCATGCATCTCCATGAATCTCCATGAATCTCCATGAACCTCCTCCATGAATCTCCATGAATCTCCATGCATATCCATGAATCTCCATGAATCTGCATGAATCTCCATGTATCTCCATGAATCTACATGAATCTCCATGAATCTCCATGAATCTCCTCGATGAATCTCCATGAATCTTCTTGAATCTCCTAATCCATGAACCTCTATGAATCTCCATGAATCTCCATCAATCACCATGAATCTCCATGCATCTCCATTAATCTCCATGAATCTCCATGAACCTCCTCCATGAATCTCCACGAATCTCCATGAATATCCATGAATCTCCATGAATATCCATGCATCTCCATGAATCTCCATGAATCTCCATGTATCTCCATGAATTTCCAAGAATCTCCATGAATGTCCATGAATGTCCTCCATGAATCTCCATGCATCTCCATGAATCTCCATGAATCTCCATGAACCTCCTCCATGAATCTCCATGAATCTCCATGCATATCCATGAATCTCCATGAATCTGCATGAATCTCCATGTATCTCCATGAATCTACATGAATCTCCATGAATCTCCATGAATCTCCTCGATGAATCTCCATGAATCTTCTTGAATCTCCTAATCCATGAACCTCTATGAATCTCCATGAATCTCCATCAATCACCATGAATCTCCATGAATCTCCATGAATCTCCTTCATCAATCTCCACGAACCTCCACGAATCTCCATGAATCTCCATGAATCTCCATGAATCTCCATGAATCTCCTCCATGAATCTCCATGAATCTCCATGATATCCTGTATGAATCTCCATGAATCTCCATGAACCTCCTCCATGAATCTCCATGAATCTCCATGAATATCCATGAATCTCCATGAATCTCCATGAATCTCCTTCATCAATCTCCACGAATCTCCATGAATCTCCATGAATCTCCATGAATCTCCATGAATCTCCGCCATGAATCTCCATGAATCTCCATGAATATCCATGAATCTCCATGAATCTCCATGAATCTCCATGTATCTCCATGAATCTACATGAATCTCCATGAATCTCAATGAATCTCCTCGATGAATCTCCATGAATCTTCATGAATCTCCTGATCCATGAATCTCTATGAATCTCCATGATTCTCCATGAATATCCTCCATGAATCTCCATGAATCTCCATGAATCTCCATGAATCTCCATGAATCTCCATGCATCTCCATTAATCTCCATGAATCTCCATGAACCTCCACCATGAATCTCCGTGAATGTCTATGAATCTCCATGACTCTCCATGAATCTCCTTGAATCTCCATGAATCTCCATAAATCTCCAAGAATCTCCGTGAATCTCCATGAATCTCCTCCATGAATCTCCATGAATCACCTCCATGAATCTCCATGAATCTCCATGAATGTCTATGAATCTCCATGACTCTCCATGAATCTCCTTGAATCTCCATGAATCTCCATAAATCTCCAAGAATCTCCGTGATATCCTGTATGAATCTCCATGAATCTCCATGAACCTCCTCCATGAATCTCCATGAATCTCCATGAATCTCCATGCATATCCATGAATCTCCATGAATCTGCATGAATATCCACGAATCTCCATGAATCTCCATGAATCTCCATGAATCTCCATGAATCTCCTCCATGAATCTCCTCCATGAATCTCCATGAATCACCTCCATGAATCTCCATGAATCTCCATGAATGTCTATGAATCTCCATGACTCTCCATGAATCTCCTTGAATCTCCATGAATCTCCATAAATCTCCAAGAATCTCCGTGAATCTCCATGAATCTCCATGAATCTCCATGTATCTCCATGAATCTACATGAATATCCATGAATCTCAATGAATCTCCTCGATGAATCTCCATGAATCTTCATGAATCTCCTGATCCATGAATCTCTATGAATCTCCATGATTCTCCATGAATATCCTCCATGATGCTCCATGAATCTCCATGAATCTCCATGAATCTTCATGAATCTCCATGAATCCCCATGCATCTCCATTAATCTCCATGAATCTCCATGAACCTCCTCCATGAATCTCCATGAATGTCTATGAATCTCCATGACTCTCCATGAATCTCCTTGAATCTCCATGAATCTCCATAAATCTCCAAGAATCTCCGTGAATCTCCATGAATCTCCATGTATCTCCATGAATCTACATGAATATCCATGAATCTCAATGAATCTCCTCGATGAATCTCCATGAATCTTCATGAATCTCCTGATCCATGAATCTCTATGAATCTCCATGATTCTCCATGAATATCCTCCATGATGCTCCATGAATCTCCATGAATCTCCATGAATCTTCATGAATCTCCATGAATCCCCATGCATCTCCATTAATCTCCATGAATCTCCATGAACCTCCTCCATGAATCTCCATGAATGTCTATGAATCTCCATGACTCTCCATGAATCTCCTTGAATCTCCATGAATCTCCATAAATCTCCAAGAATCTCCGTGAATCTCCATGAATCTCCATGAATCTCCATGAATCTCCTCCATGAATCTCCATGAATCACCTCCATGAATCTCCATGAATCTCCATGAATGTCTATGAATCTCCATGACTCTCCATGAATCTCCTTGAATCTCCATGAATCTCCATAAATCTCCAAGAATCTCCGTGAATCTCCATGAATCTCCATGAATCTCCATGAATCTCCTCCATGAATCTCCTCCATGAATCTCCTGATCCATGAATCTCTATGAATCTCCATGAATCTCCATGAATATCCTCCATGAATCTCCATGAATCTTCAGGAATCTCCTGATCCATGAATCTCTATGAATCCCCATGAATCTCCATGAATATCCTCCATGAATCTCCATGAATCTCCATGAATCTCCACGAATCTTCATGAATCTCCTGATCCATGAACCTCCTCCATGAATCTCCACGAATCTCCATGAATATCCATGAATCTCCATGAATATCCATGAATCTCCATGAATCTCCATGAATCTCCATGTATCTCCATGAATTTCCAAGAATCTCCATGAATGTCCATGAATGTCCTCCATGAATCTCCATGCATCTCCATGAATCTCCATGAATCTCCATGAACCTCCTCCATGAATCTCCATGAATCTCCATGCATATCCATGAATCTCCATGAATCTGCATGAATCTCCATGTATCTCCATGAATCTACATGAATCTCCATGAATCTCCATGAATCTCCTCCATGAATCTCCATGAATCTCCATGATATCCTGTATGAATCTCCATGAATCTCCATGAACCTCCTCCATGAATCTCCATGAATCTCCATGAATATCCATGAATCTCCATGAATCTCCATGAATCTCCTTCATCAATCTCCACGAATCTCCATGAATCTCCATGAATCTCCATGAATCTCCATGAATCTCCGCCATGAATCTCCATGAATCTCCATGAATATCCATGAATCTCCATGAATCTCCATGTATCTCCATGAATCTACATGAATCTCCATGAATCTCAATGAATCTCCTCGATGAATCTCCATGAATCTTCATGAATCTCCTGATCCATGAATCTCTATGAATCTCCATGATTCTCCATGAATATCCTCCATGAATCTCCATGAATCTCCATGAATCTCCATGAATCTTCATGAATCTCCATGAATCTCCATGCATCTCCATTAATCTCCATGAATCTCTATGAACCTCCTCCATGAATCTCCATGAATGTCTATGAATCTCCATGACTCTCCATGAATCTCCTTGAATCTCCATGAATCTCCATAAATCTCCAAGAATCTCCGTGAATCTCCATGAATCTCCATGAATCTCCATGAATCTCCTCCATGAATCTCCATGAATCACCTCCATGAATCTCCATGAATCTCCATGAATGTCTATGAATCTCCATGACTCTCCATGAATCTCCTTGAATCTCCATGAATCTCCGTGAATCTCCATGAATCTCCATGAATCTCCATGAATCTCCTCCATGAATCTCCTCCATGAATCTCCTGATCCATGAATCTCTATGAATCTCCATGAATCTCCATGAATATCCTCCATGAATCTCCATGAATCTTCAGGAATCTCCTGATCCATGAATCTCTATGAATCCCCATGAATCTCCATGAATATCCTCCATGAATCTCCATGAATCTCCATGAATCTCCACGAATCTTCATGAATCTCCTGATCCATGAACCTCCATGAATCTCCATGAATCTCCAACAATGTCCATGAATCTCCTCCATGAATTTCCTGTATGAATCTCCATGAATCTCCACGAATCTCCATGAATCTCCTTCATCAATCTCCACGAATCTCCATGAATCTCCATGAATCTCAATGAATCTCCTCGATGAATCTCCATGAACCTTCATGAATCTCCTGATCCATGAATCTCTATGAATCTCCATGATTCTCCATGAATATCCTCCATGAATCTCCATGAATCTCCATGAATCTCCATGAATCTTCATGAATCTCCATGAATCTCCATGCATCTCCATTAATCTCAATGAATCTCCATGAACCTCCTCCACGAATCTCCATGAATATCCATGAATCTCCATGAATATCCATGAATCTCCATGAATCTCCATGAATCTCCATGAATCTCCTTCATCAATCTCCACGAACCTCCACGAATCTCCATGAATCTACATGAATCTCCATGAATCTCCATGAATCTCCATGAATCTCCATGAATCTCCATGATATCCTGTATGAATCTCCATGAATCTCCATGAACCTCCTCCATGAATCTCCATGAATCTCCATGAATCTCCATGCATATCCATGAATCTCCATGAATCTGCATGAATATCCACGAATCTCCATGAATCTCCATGAATCTCCATGAATCTCCATGAATCTCCATGAATCTCCTCCATGAATCTCCTCCATGAATCTCCATGAATCACCTCCATGAATCTCCATGAATCTCCATGAATGTCTATGAATCTCCATGACTCTCCATGAATCTCCTTGAATCTCCATGAATCTCCATAAATCTCCAAGAATCTCCGTGAATCTCCATGAATCTCCATGAATCTCCATGTATCTCCAAGAATCTCCGTGAATCTCCATGAATCTCCATGAATCTCCTCGATGAATCTCCATGAATCTTCATGAATCTCCTGATCCATGAATCTCTATGAATCTCCATGATTCTCCATGAATATCCTCCATGAATCTCCATGAATCTCCATGAATCTCCATGAATCTTCATGAATCTCCATGAATCTCCATGCATCTCCATTAATCTCCATGAATCTCCATGAACCTCCTCCATGAATGTCTATGAATCTCCATGACTCTCCATGAATCTCCTTGAATCTCCATGAATCTCCATAAATCTCCAAGAATCTCCGTGAATCTCCATGAATCTCCATGAATCTCCATGAATCTCCTCCATGAATCTCCATGAATCACCTCCATGAATCTCCATGAATCTCCATGAATGTCTATGAATCTCCATGACTCTCCATGAATCTCCTTGAATCTCCATGAATCTCCATAAATCTCCAAGAATCTCCGTGAATCTCCATGAATCTCCATGAATCTCCATGAATCTCCTCCATGAATCTCCTGATCCATGAATCTCTATGAATCTCCATGAATCTCCATGAATATCCTCCATGAATCTCCATGAATCTTCAGGAATCTCCTGATCCATGAATCTCTATGAATCCCCATGAATCTCCATGAATATCCTCCATGAATCTCCATGAATCTCCATGAATCTCCACGAATCTTCATGAATCTCCTGATCCATGAACCTCTATGAATCTCCATGAATCTCCATGAAGATCCTCCATGAATCTCCATGAATCTCCAAGAATGTCCATGAATCTCCTCCATGAATTTCCTGTATGAATCTCCATGAATCTCCATGAATCTCCACGAATCTCCATGAATCTCCTTCATCAATCTCCACGAATCTCCATGAATCTCCATGAATCTCCATGAATCTCCGCCATGAATCTCCATGAATCTCCATGAATATCCATGAATCTCCATGAATCTCCATGAATCTCCATGTATCTCCATGAATCTACATGAATCTCCATGAATCTCCATGAATCTCCTCGATGAATCTCCATGAATCTTCATGAATCTCCTGATCCATGAATCTCTATGAATCTCCATGATTCTCCATGAATATCCTCCATGAATCTCCATGAATCTCCATGAATCTCCATGAATCTCCATGATATCCTGTATGAATCTTCATGAATCTCCATGAATCTCCATGCATCTCCATTAATCTCCATGAATCTCCATGAACCTCCTCCATGAATCTCCATGAATCTCCATGAATCTTCTCCATGAATCTCCATGATATCCTGTATGAATCTCCATGAATCTCCATGAACCTCCTCCATGAATCTCCATGAATCTCCATGAATATCCATGAATCTCCATGAATCTCCATGAATCTCCTTCATCAATCTCCACGAATCTCCATGAATCTCCATGAATCTCCATGAATCTCCGCCATGATTCTCCATGAATCTCCATGAATATCCATGAATCTCCATGAATCTCCATGAATCTCCATGTATCTCCATGAATCTACATGAATCTCCATGAATCTCAATGAATCTCCTCGATGAATCTCCATGAATCTTCATGAATCTCCTGATCCATGAATCTCTATGAATCTCCATTAATCTCCATGAATCTTCATGAATCTCCATGAATATCCATGAATCTCCATGAATCTCCATGAATCTCCATGTATCTCCATGAATCTACATGAATCTCCATGAATCTCAATGAATCTCCTCGATGAATCTCCATGAATCTTCATGAATCTCCTGATCCATGAATCTCTATGAATCTCCATGATTCTCCATGAATATCCTCCATGAATCTCCATGAATCTCCATGAATCTCCATGAATCTTCATGAATCTCCATGAATCTCCATGCATCTCCATTAATCTCCATGAATCTCCATGAACCTCCTCCATGAATCTCCATGAATGTCTATGAATCTCCATGACTCTCCATGAATCTCCTTGAATCTCCATGAATCTCCATAAATCTCCAAGAATCTCCGTGAATCTCCATGAATCACCATGAATCTCCATGAATCTCCTCCATGAATCTCCACGAATCACCTCCATGAATCTCCATGAATCTCCATGAATGTCTATGAATCTCCATGACTCTCCATGAATCTCCTTGAATCTCCATGAATCTCCATAAATCTCCAAGAATCTCCGTGAATCTCCATGAATCTCCATGAATCTCCATGAACCTCCTCCATGAATCTCCATGCATCTCCATGAATCTCCATGAATCTCCATGAACCTCCTCCATGAATCTCCATGAATCTCCATGCATATCCATGAATCTCCATGAATCTGCATGAATCTCCATGTATCTCCATGAATCTACATGAATCTCCATGAATCTCCATGAATCTCCTCGATGAATCTCCATGAACCTTCTTGAATCTCCTAATCCATGAACCTCTATGAATCTCCATGAATCTCCATCAATCAAAATTAATCTCCATGAATCTCCATGAATCTCCTTCATCAATCTCCACGAACCTCCACGAATCTCCATGAATCTCCATGAATCTCCATGAATCTCCATGAATCTCCTCCATGAATCTCCATGAATCTCCATGATATCCTGTATGAATCTCCATGAATCTCCATGAACCTCCTCCATGAATCTCCATGAATCTCCATGAATATCCATGAATCTCCATGAATCTCCATGAATCTCCTTCATCAATCTCCACGAATCTCCATGAATCTCCATGAATCTCCATGAATCTCCATGAATCTCCGCCATGATTCTCCATGAATCTCCATGAATATCCATGAATCTCCATGAATCTCCATGAATCTCCATGTATCTCCATGAATCTACATGAATCTCCATGAATCTCAATGAATCTCCTCGATGAATCTCCATGAATCTTCATGAATCTCCTGATCCATGAATCTCTATGAATCTCCATTAATCTCCATGAATCTTCATGAATCTCCATGAATCTCCATGCATCTCCATTAATCTCCGTGAATCTCCATGAATCTCCATGAATCTCCATGAATCTCCTCCATGAATCTCCATGAATCACCTCCATGAATCTCCATGAATCTCCATGAATGTCTATGAATCTCCATGACTCTCCATGAATCTCCTTGAATCTCCATGAATCTCCATAAATCTCCAAGAATCTCCGTGAATCTCCATGAATCTCCATGAATCTCCATGAATCTCCTCCATGAATCTCCTCCATGAATCTCCTGATCCATGCATCTCTATGAATCTCCATGAATCTCCATGAATATCCTCCATGAATCTCCATGAATCTTCAGGAATCTCCTGATCCATGAATCTCTATGAATCCCCATGAATCTCCATGAATATCCTCCATGAATCTCCATGAATCTAAATGAATCTCCACGAATCTTCATGAATCTCCTGATCCATGAACCACTATGAATCTCCATGAATCTCCATGAAGATCCTCCATGAATCTCCATGAATCTCCAAGAATGTCCATGAATCTCCTCCATGAATTTCCTGTATGAATCTCCATGAATCTCCATGAATCTCCACGAATCTCCATGAATCTCCTTCATCAATCTCCACGAATCTCCATGAATCTCCATGAATCTCCATGAATCTCCATGAATCTCCGCCATGAATCTCCATGAATCTCCATGAATATCCATGAATCTCCATGAATCTCCATGAATCTCCATGTATCTCCATGAATCTACATGAATCTCCATGAATCTCCTCGATGAATCTCCATGAATCTTCATGAATCTCCTGATCCATGAATCTCTATGAATCTCCATGATTCTCCATGAATATCCTCCATGAATCTCCATGAATCTCCATGAATCTCCATGAATCTCCATGATATCCTGTATGAATCTTCATGAATCTCCATGAATCTCCATGCATCTCCATTAATCTCCATGAATCTCCATGAACCTCCTCCATGAATCTCCATGCATCTCCATGAATCTCCATGAACCTCCTCCATGAATCTCCATGCATCTCCATGCATATCCATGAATCTCCATGAATCTGCATGAATCTCCATGTATCTCCATGAATCTACATGAATCTCCATGAATCTCCATGAATCTCCTCGATGAATCTCCATGAACCTTCTTGAATCTCCTAATCCATGAACCTCTATGAATCTCCATTAATCTCCATCAATCACCATGAATCTCCATGAATCTCCATGAATCTCCTTCATCAATCTCCACGAACCTCCACGAATCTCCATGAATCTCCATGAATCTCCATGAATCTCCGTGAATCTCCATGAATCTCCATGAATCTCCATGAATCTCCTCCATGAATCTCCATGAATCACCTCCATGAATCTCCATGAATCACCTCCATGAATCTCCATGAATCTCCATGAATGTCTATGAATCTCCATGACTCTCCATGAATCACCTTGAATCTCCATGAATCTCCATAAATCTCCAAGAATCTCCGTGAATCTCCATGAATCTCCATGAATCTCCATGAATCTCCTCCATGAATCTCCTCCATGAATCTCCTGATCCATGCATCTCTATGAATCTCCATGAATCTCCATGAATATCCTCCATGAATCTCCATGAATCTTCAGGAATCTCCTGATCCATGAATCTCTATGAATGCCCATGAATCTCCATGAATATCCTCCATGAATCTCCATGAATCTAAATGAATCTCCACGAATCTTCATGAATCTCCTGATCCATGAACCTCTATGAATCTCCATGAATCTATATGAAGATCCTCCATGAATCTCCACGAATCTCCATGAATCTCCATGAATCTCCATGAATCTCCATGAATCTCCGCCATGAATCTCCATGAATCTCCATGAATATCCATGAATCTCCATGAATCTCCATGAATCTCCATGTATCTCCATGAATCTACATGAATCTCCATGAATCTCCTCGATGAATCTCCATGAATCTTCATGAATCTCCTGATCCATGAATCTCTATGAATCTCCATGATTCTCCATGAATATCCTCCATGAATCTCCATGAATCTCCATGAATCTCCATGATATCCTGTATGAATCTTCATGAATCTCCATGAATCTCCATGCATCTCCATTAATCTCCATGAATCTCCATGAACCTCCTCCATGAATCTCCATGCATCTCCATGAATCTCCATGAATCTCCATGAACCTCCTCCATGAATCTCCATGCATCTCCATGCATATCCATGAATCTCCATGAATCTGCATGAATCTCCATGTATCTCCATGAATCTACATGAATCTCCATGAATCTCCATGAATCTCCTCGATGAATCTCCATGAACCTTCTTGAATCTCCTAATCCATGAACCTCTATGAATCTCCATTAATCTCCATCAATCACCATGAATCTCCATGAATCTCCATGAATCTGCTTCATCAATCTCCACGAACCTCCACGAATCTCCATGAATCTCCATGAATCTCCATGAATCTCCATGAATCTCCTCCATGAATCTCCATGAATCTCCATGATATCCTGTATGAATCTCCATGAATCTCCATGAACCTCCTCCATGAATCTCCATGAATCTCCATGAATCTCCATGAATCTCCATGAATCTCCGCCATGAATCTCCATGAATCTCCATGAATATCCATGAATCTCCATGAATCTCCATGAATCTCCATGTATCTCCATGAATCTACATGAATCTCCATGAATCTCAATGAATCTCCTCGATGAATCTCCATGAATCTTCATGAATCTCCTGATCCATGAATCTCTATGAATCTCCATGATTCTCCATGAATATCCTCCATGAATCTCCATGAATCTCCATGAATCTCCATGAATCTTCATGAATCTCCATGAATCTCCATGCATCTCCATTAATCTCCATGAATCTCCATGAACCTCCTCCATGAATCTCCATGAATGTCTATGAATCTCCATGACTCTCCATGAATCTCCTTGAATCTCCATGAATCTCCATAAATCTCCAAGAATCTCCGTGAATCTCCATGAATCTCCATGAATCTCCATGAATCTCCTCCATGAATCTCCACGAATCACCTCCATGAATCTCCATGAATCTCCATGAATGTCTATGAATCTCCATGACTCTCCATGAATCTCCTTGAATCTCCATGAATCTCCATAAATCTCCAAGAATCTCCGTGAATCTCCATGAATCTCCATGAATCTCCATGAACCTCCTCCATGAATCTCCATGCATCTCCATGAATCTCCATGAATCTCCATGAACCTCCTCCATGAATCTCCATGAATCTCCATGCATATCCATGAATCTCCATGAATCTGCATGAATCTCCATGTATCTCCATGAATCTACATGAATCTCCATGAATCTCCATGAATCTCCTCGATGAATCTCCATGAACCTTCTTGAATCTCCTAATCCATGAACCTCTATGAATCTCCATGAATCTCCATCAATCACCATGAATCTCCATGAATCTCCATGAATCTCCTTCATCAATCTCCACGAACCTCCACGAATCTCCATGAATCTCCATGAATCTCCATGAATCTCCATGAATCTCCTCCATGAATCTCCATGAATCTCCATGATATCCTGTATGAATCTCCATGAATCTCCATGAACCTCCTCCATGAATCTCCATGAATCTCCATGAATATCCATGAATCTCCATGAATCTCCTTCATCAATCTCCACGAATCTCCATGAATCTCCATGAATCTCCATGAATCTCCATGAATCTCCGCCATGAATCTCCATGAATCTCCATGAATATCCATGAATCTCCATGAATCTCCATGAATCTCCATGTATCTCCATGAATCTACATGAATCTCCATGAATCTCAATGAATCTCCTCGATGAATCTCCATGAATCTTCATGAATCTCCTGATCCATGAATCTCTATGAATCTCCATGATTCTCCATGAATATCCTCCATGAATGTCTATGAATCTCCATGAATCTCCATGAATCTTCATGAATCTCCATGAATCTCCATGCATCTCCATTAATCTCCGTGAATCTCCATGAATCTCCATGAATCTCCATGAATCTCCTCCATGAATCTCCATGAATCACCTCCATGAATCTCCATGAATCTCCATGAATGTCTATGAATCTCCATGACTCTCCATGAATCTCCTTGAATCTCCATGAATCTCCATAAATCTCCAAGAATCTCCGTGAATCTCCATGAATCTCCATGAATCTCCATGAATCTCCTCCATGAATCTCCTCCATGAATCTCCTGATCCATGAATCTCTATGAATCTCCATGAATCTCCATGAATATCCTCCATGAATCTCCATGAATCTTCAGGAATCTCCTGATCCATGAATCTCTATGAATCCCCATGAATCTCCATGAATATCCTCCATGAATCTCCATGAATCTAAATGAATCTCCACGAATCTTCATGAATCTCCTGATCCATGAACCTCTATGAATCTCCATGAATCTCCATGAAGATCCTCCATGAATCTCCATGAATCTCCAAGAATGTCCATGAATCTCCTCCATGAATTTCCTGTATGAATCTCCATGAATCTCCATGAATCTCCACGAATCTCCATGAATCTCCTTCATCAATCTCCACGAATCTCCATGAATCTCCATGAATCTCCATGAATCTCCATGAATCTCCGCCATGAATCTCCATGAATCTCCATGAATATCCATGAATCTCCATGAATCTCCATGAATCTCCATGTATCTCCATGAATCTACATGAATCTCCATGAATCTCCATGAATCTCCTCGATGAATATCCATGAATCTTCATGAATCTCCTGATCCATGAATCTCTATGAATCTCCATGATTCTCCATGAATATCCTCCATGAATCTCCATGAATCTCCATGAATCTCCATGAATCTCCATGATATCCTGTATGAATCTTCATGAATATCCATGAATCTCCATGCATCTCCATTAATCTCCATGAATCTCCATGAACCTCCTCCATGAATCTCCATGAATCTCCATGTATCTCCATGAATTTCCAAGAATCTCCATGAATGTCCATGAATGTCCTCCATGAATCTCCATGCATCTCCATGAATCTCCATGAATCTCCATGAACCTCCTCCATGAATCTCCATGAATCTCCATGAATCTCCTCCATGAATCTCCACGAATCACCTCCATGAATCTCCATGAATCTCCATGAATGTCTATGAATCTCCATGACTCTCCATGAATCTCCTTGAATCTCCATGAATCTCCATAAATCTCCAAGAATCTCCGTGAATCTCCATGAATCTCCATGAATCTCCATGAACCTCCTCCATGAATCTCCATGCATCTCCATGAATCTCCATGAATCTCCATGAACCTCCTCCATGAATCTCCATGAATCTCCATGCATATCCATGAATCTCCATGAATCTGCATGAATCTCCATGTATCTCCATGAATCTACATGAATCTCCATGAATCTCCATGAATCTCCTCGATGAATCTCCATGAACCTTCTTGAATCTCCTAATCCATGAACCTCTATGAATCTCCATGAATCTCCATCAATCACCATGAATCTCCATGAATCTCCATGAATCTCCTTCATCAATCTCCACGAACCTCCACGAATCTCCATGAATCTCCATGAATCTCCATGAATCTCCATGAATCTCCTCCATGAATCTCCATGAATCTCCATGATATCCTGTATGAATCTCAATGAATCTCCATGAACCTCCTCCATGAATCTCCATGAATCTCCATGAATATCCATGAATCTCCATGAATCTCCTTCATCAATCTCCACGAATCTCCATGAATCTCCATGAATCTCCATGAATCTCCATGAATCTCCGCCATGAATCTCCATGAATCTCCATGAATATCCATGAATCTCCATGAATCTCCATGAATCTCCATGTATCTCCATGAATCTACATGAATCTCCATGAATCTCAATGAATCTCCTCGATGAATCTCCATGAATCTTCATGAATCTCCTGATCCATGAATCTCTATGAATCTCCATGATTCTCCATGAATATCCTCCATGAATGTCTATGAATCTCCATGAATCTCCATGAATCTTCATGAATCTCCATGAATCTCCATGCATCTCCATTAATCTCCGTGAATCTCCATGAATCTCCATGAATCTCCATGAATCTCCTCCATGAATCTCCATGAATCACCTCCATGAATCTCCATGAATCTCCATGAATGTCTATGAATCTCCATGACTCTCCATGAATCTCCTTGAATCTCCATGAATCTCCATAAATCTCCAAGAATCTCCGTGAATCTCCATGAATCTCCATGAATCTCCATGAATCTCCTCCATGAATCTCCTCCATGAATCTCCTGATCCATGAATCTCTATGAATCTCCATGAATCTCCATGAATATCCTCCATGAATCTCCATGAATCTTCAGGAATCTCCTGATCCATGAATCTCTATGAATCCCCATGAATCTCCATGAATATCCTCCATGAATCTCCATGAATCTAAATGAATCTCCACGAATCTTCATGAATCTCCTGATCCATGAACCTCTATGAATCTCCATGAATCTCCATGAAGATCCTCCATGAATCTCCATGAATCTCCAAGAATGTCCATGAATCTCCTCCATGAATTTCCTGTATGAATCTCCATGAATCTCCATGAATCTCCACGAATCTCCATGAATCTCCTTCATCAATCTCCACGAATCTCCATGAATCTCCATGAATCTCCATGAATCTCCATGAATCTCCGCCATGAATCTCCATGAATCTCCATGAATATCCATGAATCTCCATGAATCTCCATGAATCTCCATGTATCTCCATGAATCTACATGAATCTCCATGAATCTCCATGAATCTCCTCGATGAATATCCATGAATCTTCATGAATCTCCTGATCCATGAATCTCTATGAATCTCCATGATTCTCCATGAATATCCTCCATGAATCTCCATGAATCTCCATGAATCTCCATGAATCTCCATGATATCCTGTATGAATCTTCATGAATATCCATGAATCTCCATGCATCTCCATTAATCTCCATGAATCTCCATGAACCTCCTCCATGAATCTCCATGAATCTCCATGTATCTCCATGAATTTCCAAGAATCTCCATGAATGTCCATGAATGTCCTCCATGAATCTCCATGCATCTCCATGAATCTCCATGAATCTCCATGAACCTCCTCCATGAATCTCCATGAATCTCCATGCATATCCATGAATCTCCATGAATCTGCATGAATCTCGATGTATCTCCATGAATCTACACGAATCTCCATGAATCTCCATGAATCTCCTCGATGAATCTCCATGAATCTTCTTGAATCTCCTAATCCATGAACCTCTATGAATCTCCATGAATCTCCATCAATCACCATGAATCTCCATGAATCTCCATGAATCTCCTTTATCAATCTCCACGAACCTCCACGAATCTCCATGAATCTCCATGAATCTCCATGAATCTCCATGAATCTCCTCCATGAATCTCCATGAATCTCCATGATATCCTGTATGAATCTCCATGAATCTCCATGAACCTCCTCCATGAATCTCCATGAATCTCCATGAATATCCATGAATCTCCATGAATCTCCATGAATCTCCATGTATCTCCATGAATCTCCATGAATCTCCATAAATCTCCATGAATCTCCGTGAATCTCCATGAATCTCCATGAATCTCCATGAATCTCCAAGAATCTCCTCCATGAATCTCCATGAATCTCCATGAATCTCCATGAATCTCGTCCATGAATCTCCATGAATCACCTCCATGAATCTCCATGAATCTCCATGAATGTCTATGAATCTCCATGACTCTCCATGAATCTCCTTGAATCTCCATGAATCTCCATAAATCTCCAAGAATCTCCGTGAATCTCCATGAATCTCAATGAATCTCCTCGATGAATCTCCATGAATCTTCATGAATCTCCTGATCCATGAATCTCTATGAATCTCCATGATTCACCATGAATATCCTCCATGAATCTCCATGAATCTCCATGAATCTCCATGAATCTTCATGAATCTCCATGAATCTCCATGCATCTCCATTAATCTCAATGAATCTCCATGAACCTCCTCCATGAATCTCCACGAATCTCCATGAATATCCATGAATCTCCATGAATATCCATGAATCTCCATGAATCTCCATGAATCTCCATGTATCTCCATGAATCTACATGAATCTCCATGAATCTCCATGAATCTCCTCGATGAATCTCCATGAATCTTCATGAATCTCCTGATCCATGAATCTCTATGAATCTCCATGATTCTCCATGAATATCCTCCATGAATCTCCATGAATCTCCATGAATCTCCATGAATCTCCGCCATGAATCTCCATGAATCTCCATGAATATCCATGAATCTCCATGAATTTCCATGAATCTCCATGTATCTCCATGAATCTACATGAATCTCCATGAATCTCCATGAATCTCCTCGATGAATCTCCATGAATCTTCATGAATCTCCTGATCCATGAATCTCTATGAATCTCCATGATTCTCCATGAATATCCTCCATGAATCTCCATGAATCTCCATGAATCTCCATGAATCTCCATGATATCCTGTATGAATCTTCATGAATCTCCATGAATCTCCATGCATCTCCATTAATCTCCATGAATCTCCATGAACCTCCTCCATGAATCTCCACGAATCTCCATGAATATCCATGAATCTCCATGAATATCCATGAATCTCCATGAATCTCCATGAATCTCCTTCATCAATCTCCACGAACCTCCACGAATCTCCATGAATCTCCATGAATCTCCATGAATCTCCATGATATCCTGTATGAATCTCCATGAATCTCCATGAACCTCCTCCATGAATCTCCATGAATCTCCATGAATCTCCATGCATATCCATGAATCTCCATGAATCTGCATGAATATCCACGAATCTCCATGAATCTCCATGAATCTCCATGAATCTCCATGAATCTCCTCCATGAATCTCCTCCATGAATCTCCATGAATATCCATGAATCTCCATGAATCTCCATGAATTTCCAAGAATCTCCATGAATGTCCATGAATGTCCTCCATGAATCTCCATGCATCTCCATGAATCTCCATGAATCTCCCTGAACCTCCTCCATGAATCTCCATGAATCTCCATGCATATCCACGAATCTCCTTTAATCTGCATGAATCTCCATGTATCTCCATGAATCTCCTCCATGAATCTCCATGAATCTCCATGATATCCTGTATGAATCTCCATGAATCTCCATGAACCTCCTCCATGAATCTCCATGAATCTCCATGAATATCCATGAATCTCCATGAATCTCCATGAATCTCCTTCATCAATCTCCACGAATCTCCATGAATCTCCATGAATCTCCATGAATCTCCATGAATCTCCGCCATGAATCTCCATGAATCTCCATGAGTATCCATGAATCTCCATGAATCTCCATGAATCTCCATGTATCTCCATGAATCTACATGAATCTCCATGAATCTCAATGAATCTCCTCGATGAATCTCCATGAATCTTCATGAATCTCCTGATCCATGAATCTCTATGAATCTCCATGATTCTCCATGAATATCCTCCATGAATGTCTATGAATCTCCATGAATCTCCATGAATCTTCATGAATCTCCATGAATCTCCATGCATCTCCATTAATCTCCGTGAATCTCCATGAATCTCCATGAATCTCCATGAATCTCCTCCATGAATCTCCATGAATCACCTCCATGAATCTCCATGAATCTCCATGAATGTCTATGAATCTCCATGACTCTCCATGAATCTCCTTGAATCTCCATGAATCTCCATAAATCTCCAAGCATCTTCGTGAATCTCCATGAATCTCCATGAATCTCCATGAATCTCCTCCATGAATCTCCTCCATGAATCTCCTGATCCATGAATCTCTATGAATCTCCATGAATCTCCATGAATATCCTCCATGAATCTCCATGAATCTTCAGGAATCTCCTGATCCATGAATCTCTATGAATCCCCATGAATCTCCATGAATATCCTCCATGAATCTCCATGAATCTAAATGAATCTCCACGAATCTTCATGAATCTCCTGATCCATGAACCTCTATGAATCTCCATGAATCTCCATGAAGATCCTCCATGAATCTCCATGAATCTCCAAGAATGTCCATGAATCTCCTCCATGAATTTCCTGTATGAATCTCCATGAATCTCCATGAATCTCCACGAATCTCCATGAATCTCCTTCATCAATCTCCACGAATCTCCATGAATCTCCATGAATCTCCTCCATGAATCTGCATGAATCTCCATGATATCCTGTATGAATCTCCATGAATCTCCATGAACCTCCTCCATGAATCTCCATGAATCTCCATGAATATCCATGAATCTCCATGAATCTCCATGAATCTCCATGTATCTCCATGAATCTCCATGAATCTCCATAAATCTCCATGAATCTCCGTGAATCTCCATAAATCTCCATGAATCTCCATGAATCTCCAAGAATCTCCTCCATGAATCTCCATGAATCTCCATGAATCTCCATGAATCTCGTCCATGAATCTCCATGAATCACCTCCATGAATCTCCATGAATCTCCATGAATGTCTATGAATCTCCATGACTCTCCATGAATCTCCTTGAATCTCCATGAATCTCCATAAATCTCCAAGAATCTCCGTGAATCTCCATGAATCTCAATGAATCTCCTCGATGAATCTCCATGAATCTTCATGAATCTCCTGATCCATGAATCTCTATGAATCTCCATGATTCACCATGAATATACTCCATGAATCTCCATGAATCTCCATGAATCTCCATGAATCTTCATGAATCTCCATGAATCTCCATGCATCTCCATTAATCTCAATGAATCTCCATGAACCTCCTCCATGAATCTCCACGAATCTCCATGAATATCCATGAATCTCCATGAATATCCATGAATCTCCATGAATCTCCATGAATCTCCATGTATCTCCATGAATCTACATGAATCTCCATGAATCTCCATGAATCTCCTCGATGAATCTCCATGAATCTTCATGAATCTCCTGATCCATGAATCTCTATGAATCTCCATGATTCTCCATGAATATCCTCCATGAATCTCCATGAATCTCCATGAATCTCCATGAATCTCCGCCATGAATCTCCATGAATCTCCATGAATATCCATGAATCTCCATGAATCTCCATGAATCTCCATGTATCTCCATGAATCTACATGAATCTCCATGAATCTCCATGAATCTCCTCGATGAATCTCCATGAATCTTCATGAATCTCCTGATCCATGAATCTCTATGAATCTCCATGATTCTCCATGAATATCCTCCATGAATCTCCATGAATCTCCATGAATCTCCATGAATCTCCATGATATCCTGTATGAATCTTCATGAATCTCCATGAATCTCCATGCATCTCCATTAATCTCCATGAATCTCCATGAACCTCCTCCATGAATCTCCACGAATCTCCATGAATATCCATTAATCTCCATGAGTATCCATGAATCTCCATGAATCTCCATGAATCTCCATGAATCTCCTTCATCAATCTCCACGAACCTCCACGAATCTCCATGAATCTCCATGAATCTCCATGAATCTCCATGAATCTCCATGATATCCTGTATGAATCTCCATGAATCTCCATGAACCTCCTCCATGAATCTCCATGAATCTCCATGAATCTCCATGCATATCCATGAATCTCCATGAATCTGCATGAATATCCACGAATCTCCATGAATCTCCATGAATCTCCATGAATCTCCATGAATCTCCTCCATGAATCTCCTCCATGAATCTCCATGAATATCCATGAATCTCCATGAATCTCCATGAATTTCCAAGAATCTCCATGAATGTCCATGAATGTCCTCCATGAATCTCCATGCATCTCCATGAATCTCCATGAATCTCCCTGAACCTCCTCCATGAATCTCCATGAATCTCCATGCATATCCATGAATCTCCTTTAATCTGCATGAATCTCCATGTATCTCCATGAATCTACATGAATCTCCATGAATCTCCATGAATCTCCTCGATGAATCTCCATGAATATTCTTGAATCTCCTAATCCATGAACCTCTATGAATCTCCATGAATCTCCATCAATCACCATGAATCTCCATGAATCTCCATGAATCTCCTTCATCAATCTCCACGAACCTCCACGAATCTCCATGAATCTCCATGAATCTCCATGAATCTCCATGAATCTCCTCCATGAATCTCCATGAATCTCCATGAATCTGCATGAATATCCACGAATCTCCATGAATCTCCATGAATCTCCTCCATGAATCTCCATGCATCTCCATGAATCTCCATGAATCTCCATGAACCTCCTCCATGAATCTCCATGAATCTCCATGAATCTACATGAATCTCCATGAATCTCCATGAATCTGCTCCATGAATCTCCATGAATCACCTCCATGAATCTCCATGAATCTCCATGAATGTCTATGAATCTCCATGACTCTCCATGATTCTCCTTGAATCTCCATGAATCTCCATAAATCTTCAAGAATCTCCGTGAATCTCCATGAATCTCCATGAATCTCCATGAATCTCCTCCATGAATCTCCATGAATCTCCTGATCCATGAATCTCTATGAATCTCTATGAATCTCCATGAATCTCCATGAATATCCTCCATGAATCTCCATGAATCTTCATGAATCTCCTGATCCATGAATCTCTATGAATCCCCATGAATCTCCATGAATATCCTCCATGAATCTCCATGAATCTCCATGAATCGCCATGAATCTCCATGTATCTCCATGAATTTCCAAGAATCTCCATGAATGTCCATGAATGTCCTCCATGAATCTCCATGCATCTCCATGAATCTCCATGAATCTCCATGAACCTCCTCCATGAATCTCCATGAATCTCCATGAATATCCATGAATCTCCATGAATCTCCATGAATATTCATGTATCTCCATGAATCTCCATGAATCTCCATAAATCTTCAAGAATCTCCGTGAATCTCCATGAATCTCCATGAATCTCCTCCATGAATCTCCATTAATCTCCAAGAATTTCCTCCATGAATCCCCATGAATCTCCATGTATCTCCATGAATCTACATGAATCTCCATGAATCTCAATGAATCTCCTCGATGAATCTCCATGTATCTTCATGAATCTCCTGATACATGAATCTCCATGAATCTCCATGAACCTCCTCCATGAATCTCCATGAATCTCCATGCATATCCATGAATCTCCATGAATCTGCATGAATATCCACGAATCTCCATGAATCTCCATGAATCTCCATGAATCTTCTCCATGAATCTCCATGAATCTCCATGAATCTCCATGAATCTCCATGAATCTCCATGAATCTCCATGTATCTCCATGAATCTCCATGAATCTCCATGAATATCCTCCATGAATCTCCATGAATCTCCATGAATATCCATGAATCTCCTCCATGAAACTCCTGTATGAATCTCCATGAATCTCCTTCATCAATCTCCACGAATCTCCATGAATCTCCATGAATCTCCTCCATGAATCTCCATAAATCTCCAAGAATCTCCGTGAATCTCCATGAATCTCCATGAATCTCCATGAATCTCCTCCATGAATCTCCATGAATCACCTCCATGAATCTCCATGAATCTCCATGAATGTCTATGAATCTCCATGACTCTCCATGAATCTCCTTGAATCTCCATGAATCTCCATAAATCTCCAAGAATCTCCGTGAATCTCCATGAATCTCCATGAATCTCCATGAATCTCCTCCATGAATCTCCTCCATGAATCTCCTGATCCATGAATCTCTATGAATCTCCATGAATCTCCATGAATATCCTCCATGAAGCTCCATGAATCTTCAGGAATCTCCTGATCCATGAATCTCTATGAATCCCCATGAATCTCCATGAATATCCTCCATGAATCTCCATGAATCTCCATGAATCTCCACGAATCTTCATGAATCTCCTGATCCATGAACCTCTATGAATCTCCATGAATCTCCATGAAGATCCTCCATGAATCTCCATGAATCTCCAAGAATGTCCATGAATCTCCTCCATGAATTTCCTGTATGAATCTCCATGAATCTCCATGAATCTCCACGAATCTCCATGAATCTCCTTCATCAATCTCCACGAATCTCCATGAATCTCCATGAATCTCCATGAATCTCCATGAATCTCCGCCATGAATCTCCATGAATCTCCATGAATATCCATGAATCTCCATGAATCTCCATGAATCTCCATGTATCTCCATGAATCTACATGAATCTCCATGAATCTCCATGAATCTCCTCGATGAATCTCCATGAATCTTCATGAATATCCTGATCCATGAATCTCTAAGAATCTCCATGATTCTCCATGAATATCCTCCATGAATTTCCAAGAATCTCCATGAATGTCCATGAATGTCCTCCATGAATCTCCATGCATCTCCATGAATCTCCATGAATCTCCATGAACCTCCTCCATGAATCTCCATGAATCTCCATGCATATCCATGAATCTCCATGAATCTGCATGAATCTCCATGTATCTCCATGAATCTACATGAATCTCCATGAATCTCCATGAATCTCCTCGATGAATCTCCATGAATCTTCTTGAATCTCCTAATCCATGAACCTCTATGAATCTCCATGAATCTCCATCAATCACCATGAATCTCCAAGAATCTCCATGAATCTCCTTCATGAATCTCCACGAACCTCCACGAATCTCCATGAATCTCCATGAATCTCCATGAATCTCCTCCATGAATCTCCATGAATCTCCATGATATCCTGTATGAATCTCCATGAATCTCCATGAACCTCCTCCATGAATCTCCATGAATCTCCATGAATATCCATGAATCTCCATGAATCTCCATGAATCTCCATGAATCTCCATGAATCTCCATGAATCTCCAAGAATCTCCTCCATGAATCTCCATGAATCTCCATGAATCTCCATGTATCTCCATGAATCTACATGAATCTCCATGAACCTCCTCCATGAATCTCCATGAATCTCCATGCATATCAATGAATCTCCATGAATCTGCATGAATATCCACGAATCTCCATGAATCTCCATGAATCTCCATGAATCTCCATGAATCTCCTCCATGAATCTCCATGAATCTCCATGAATCTCCATGAATCTCCATGAATATCCTCCATGAATCTCCATGAATCTCCATGAATCTCCACGAATCTTCATGAATCTCCTGATCTATGAACCTCTATGAATCTCCATGAATCTCCATGAAGATCCTCCATGAATCTCCATGAATCTCCAAGAATGTCCATGAATCTCCTCCATGAATTTCCTGTATGAATCTCCATGAATCTCCATGAATCTCCACGAATCTCCATGAATCTCCTTCATCAATCTCCACGAATCTCCATGAATCTCCATGAATCTCCATGAATCTCCGCCATGAATCTCCATGAATCTCCATGAATATCCATGAATCTCCATGAATCTCCATGAATCTCCATGTATCTCCATGAATCTACATGAATCTCCATGAATCTCAATGAATCTCCTCGATGAATCTCCATGAATCTTCATGAATCTCCTGATCCATGAATCTCTATGAATCTCCATGATTCTCCATGAATATCCTCCATGAATCTCCATGAATCTCCATGAATCTCCATGAATCTTCATGAATCTCCATGAATCTCCATGCATCTCCATTAATCTCCATGAATCTCCATGAACCTCCTCCATGAATCTCCATGAATGTCTATGAATCTCCATGACTCTCCATGAATCTCCTTGAATCTCCATGAATCTCCATAAATCTCCAAGAATCTCCGTGAATCTCCATGAATCTCCATGAATCTCCATGAATCTCCTCCATGAATCTCCATGAATCACCTCCATGAATCTCCATGAATCTCCATGAATGTCTATGAATCTCCATGACTCTCCATGAATCTCCTTGAATCTCCATGAATCTCCATAAATCTCCAAGAATCTCCGTGAATCTCCATGAATCTCCATGAATCTCCATGAATCTCCTCCATGAATCTCCTCCATGAATCTCCTGATCCATGAATCTCTATGAATCTCCATGAATCTCCATGAATATCCTCCATGAATCTCCATGAATCTTCAGGAATCTCCTGATCCATGAATCTCTATGAATCCCCATGAATCTCCATGAATATCCTCCATGAATCTCCATGAATCTCCATGAATCTCCACGAATCTTCATGAATCTCCTGATCCATGAACCTCTATGAATCTCCATGAATCTCCATGAAGATCCTCCATGAATCTCCATGAATCTCCAAGAATGTCCATGAATCTCCTCCATGAATTTCCTGTATGAATCTCCATGAATCTCCATGAATCTCCACGAATCTCCATGAATCTCCATCATCAATCTCCACGAATCTCCATGAATCTCCATGAATCTCCATGAATCTCCATGAATCTCCGCCATGAATCTCCATGTATCTCCATGAATATCCATGAATCTCCATGAATCTCCATGAATCTCCATGTATCTCCATGAATCTACATGAATCTCCATGAATCTCCATGAATCTCCTCGATGAATCTCCATGAATCTTCATGAATATCCTGATCCATGAATCTCTATGAATCTCCATGATTCTCCATGAATATCCTCCATGAATTTCCAAGAATCTCCATGAATGTCCATGAATGTCCTCCATGAATCTCCATGCATCTCCATGAATCTCCATGAATCTCCATGAACCTCCTCCATGAATCTCCATGAATCTCCATGCATATCCATGAATCTCCATGAATCTGCATGAATCTCCATGTATCTCCATGAATCTACATGAATCTCCATGAATCTCCATGAATCTCCTCGATGAATCTCCATGAATCTTCTTGAATCTCCTAATCCATGAACCTCTATGAATCTCCATGAATCTCCATCAATCACCATGAATCTCCATGAATCTCCATGAATCTCCTTCATCAATCTCCACGAACCTCCACGAATCTCCATGAATCTCCATGAATCTCCATGAATCTCCATGAATCTCCTCCATGAATCTCCATGAATCTCCATGATATCCTGTATGAATCTCCATGAATCTCCATGAACCTCCTCCATGAATCTCCATGAATCTCCATGAATATCCATGAATCTCCATGAATCTCCATGAATCTCCATGAATCTCCATGAATCTCCATGAATCTCCATGAATCTCCAAGAATCTCCTCCATGAATCTCCATGAATCTCCATGAATCTCCATGTATCTCCATGAATCTACATGAATCTCCATGAACCTCCTCCATGAATCTCCATGAATCTCCAAGAATGTCCATGAATCTCCTCCATGAATTTCCTGTATGAATCTCCATGAATCTCCATGAATCTCCACGAATCTCCATGAATCTCCATCATCAATCTCCACGAATCTCCATGAATCTCCATGAATCTCCATGAATCTCCATGAATCTCCGCCATGAATCTCCATGTATCTCCATGAATCTCCTTGAATCTCCATGAATCTCCATAAATCTCCAAGAATCTCCGTGAATCTCCATGAATCTCCATGAATCTCCATGAATCTCCTCCATGAATCTCCTCCATGAATCTCCTGATCCATGAATCTCTATGAATCTCCACGAATCTCCATGAATATCCTCCATGAATCTCCATGAATCTTCAGGAATCTCCTGATCCATGAATCTCTATGAATCCCCATGAATCTCCATGAATATCCTCCATGAATCTCCATGAATCTCCATGAATCTCCACGAATCTTCATGAATCTCCTGATCCATGAACCTCTATGAATCTCCATGAATCTCCATGAAGATCCTCCATGAATCTCCATGAATCTCCAAGAATGTCCATGAATCTCCTCCATGAATTTCCTGTATGAATCTCCATGAATCTCCATGAATCTCCACGGATCTCCATGAATCTCCATCATCAATCTCCACGAATCTCCATGAATCTCCATGAATCTCCATGAATCTCCATGAATCTCCGCCATGAATCTCCATGTATCTCCATGAATATCCATGAATCTCCATGAATCTCCATGAATCTCCATGTATCTCCATGAATCTACATGAATCTCCATGAATCTCCATGAATCTCCTCGATGAATCTCCATGAATCTTCATGAATATCCTGATCCATGAATCTCTATGAATCTCCATGATTCTCCATGAATATCCTCCATGAATTTCCAAGAATCTCCATGAATGTCCATGAATGTCCTCCATGAATCTCCATGCATCTCCATGAATCTCCATGAATCTCCATGAACCTCCTCCATGAATCTCCATGAATCTCCATGCATATCCATGAATCTCCATGAATCTGCATGAATCTCCATGTATCTCCATGAATCTACATGAATCTCCATGAATCTCCATGAATCTCCTCGATGAATCTCCATGAATCTTCTTGAATCTCCTAATCCATGAACCTCTATGAATCTCCATGAATCTCCATCAATCACCATGAATCTCCATGAATCTCCATGAATCTCCTTCATCAATCTCCACGAACCTCCACGAATCTCCATGAATCTCCATGAATCTCCATGAATCTCCATGAATCTCCTCCATGAATCTCCATGAATCTCCATGATATCCTGTATGAATCTCCATGAATCTCCATGAACCTCCTCCATGAATCTCCATGAATCTCCATGAATATCCATGAATCTCCATGAATCTCCATGAATCTCCATGAATCTCCATGAATCTCCATGAATCTCCAAGAATCTCCTCCATGAATCTCCATGAATCTCCATGAATCTCCATGTATCTCCATGAATCTACATGAATCTCCATGAACCTCCTCCATGAATCTCCATGAATCTCCATGCATATCAATGAATCTCCATGAATCTGCATGAATATCCACGAATCTCCATGAATCTCCATGAATCTCCTCCATGAATCTCCATGAATCTCCATGAATCTCCATGCATTTCCATGAATCTCCATGAATCTCCATGAACCTCCTCCATGAATCTCCATGAATCTCCATGAATCTCCATGAATCTACATGAATCTCCATGAATCTCCATGAATCTCCTCCATGAATCTCCATGAATCTCCTTGAATCTCCATGAATCTCCATAAATCTCCAAGAATCTCCGTGAATCTCCATGAATCTCCATGAATCTCCATGAATCTCCTCCATGAATCTCCTCCATGAATCTCCATGAATCTCCATGAATCTCCTGATCCATGAATCTCTATGAATCTCCATGAATCTCCATGAATATCCTCCATGAATCTCCATGAATCTTCATGAATCTCCTGATCCATGAATCTCTATGAATCCCCATGAATCTCCATGAATATCCTCCATGAATCTCCATGAATCTCCATGAATCGCCATGAATCTCCATGTATCTCCATGAGTTTCCAAGAATCTCCATGAATGTCCATGAATGTCCTCCATGAATCTCCATGCATCTCCATGAATCTCCATGAATCTCCATGAACCTCCTCCATGAATCACCATAAATCTCCATGAATATCCATGAATCTCCATGAGTCTCCATGAATCGCCATGTATCTCCATGAATCTACATGAATCTCCATGAATCTCCATGAATCTCCTCGATGAATCTCCATGAATCTTCATGAATCTCCTGATCCATGAACCTCTATGAATCTCCATGAATCTCCATGAATCTCCTTCATGAATCTCCATGAATCTCCATGAATCTCCATGCATCTCCATGAATCTCCATGAATCTCCAAGAACCTCCTCCATGAATCTCCATGAATCTCCATGAATCTACATGAATCTCCATGAATCTCCATGAATCTCCTCCATGAATCTCCATGAATCACCTCCATGAATCTACATGAATCTCCATGAATCTCCATGAATGTCTATGAATCTCCATGACTCTCCAAGAATCTCCATGAATCTCCATGAATCTCCATGAATCTCCGCCATGAATCTCCATGAATCTCCATGAATATCCATGAATCTCCATGAATCTCCATGAATCTCCATGTATCTCCATGAATCTACATGAATCTCCATGAATCTCCATGAATCTCCTCGATGAATCTCCATGAATCTTCATGAATCTCCTGATCCATGAATCTCTATGAATCTCCATGATTCTCCATGAATATCCTCCATGAATCTCCATGAATCTCCATGAATCTCCATGAATCTCCATGAATCTCCATGTATCTCCATGAATCTCCATGGATCTCCATAAATCTCCAAGAATCTCCGTGAATCTCCATGAATCTCCATGAATCTCCATGAATCTCCATGAATCTCCATGAATCTCCAAGAATCTCCTCCATGAATCTCCATGAATCTCCATGAATCTCCATGTATCTCCATGAATCTACATGAATCTCCATGAATCTCAATGAATCTCCTCGATGAATCTCCATGAATCTTCATGAATCTCCTGATCCATGAATCTCCATGAATCTCCATGAACCTCCTCCATGAATCTCCATGAATCTCCATGCATATCCATGAATCTCCATGAATCTGCATGAATATCCACGAATCTCCACGAATCTCCATGAATCTCCATGAATCTCCATGAATCTCCTCCATGAATCTCCATGAATCTCTTATGATATCCTGTATGAATCTTCATGAATCTCCATGAATCTCCATGCATTTCCATGAATCTCCATGAATCTCCATGAACCTCCTCCATGAATCTCCATGAATCTCCATGAATCTACATGAATCTCCATGAATCTCCATGAATCTCCTCCATGAATCTCCATGAATCACCTCCATGAATCTCCATGAATCTCCATGAATGTCTATGAATCTCCATGACTCTCCATGAATCTCCTTGAATCTCAATGAATCTCCATAAATCTCCAAGAATCTCCGTGAATCTCCATGAATCTCCATGAATCTCCATGAATCTCCTCCATGAATCTCCTCCATGAATCTCCATGAATCTCCATGAATCTCCTGATCCATGAATCTCTATGAATCTCCATGAATCTCCATGAAACTCCTGTATGAATCTCCATGAATCTCCATGAATCTCCATGAATCTCCTTCATCAATCTCCACGAATCTCCATGAATCTCCATGAATCTCCATGAATCTCCTCCATGAATCTCCATGAATCTCTTATGATATCCTGTATGAATCTTCATGAATCTCCATGAATCTCCATGCATTTCCATGAATCTCCATGAATCTCCATGAACCTCCTCCATGAATCTCCATGAATCTCCATGAATCTACATGAATCTCCATGAATCTCCATGAATCTCCTCCATGAATCTCCATGAATCACCTCCATGAATCTCCATGAATCTCCATGAATCTCCTTCATGAATCTCCATGAATCTCCATGAATCTCCATGCATCTCCATGAATCTCCATGAATCTCCAAGAACCTCCTCCATGAATCTCCATGAATCTCCATGAATCTACATGAATCTCCATGAATCTCCATGAATCTCCTCCATGAATCTCCATGAATCACCTCCATGAATCTACATGAATCTCCATGAATCTCCATGAATGTCTATGAATCTCCATGACTCTCCAGGAATGTCCGTGAATCTCCATGAATCTCCATGAATCTCCATGAATCTCCTCCATGAATCTCCTCCATGAATCTCCTGATCCATGAATCTCCATGAATCTCCATGAATCTCCACGAATCTTCATGAATCTCCTGATCCATGAACCTCTATGAATCTCCATGAATCTCCATGAAGATCCTCCATGAATCTCCATGAATCTCCAAGAATGTCCATGAATCTCCTCCATGAATTTCCTGTATGAATCTCCATGAATCTCCATGAATCTCCACGAATCTCCATGAATCTCCTTCATCAATCTCCACGAATCTCCATGAATCTCCATGAATCTCCATGAATCTCCATGAATCTCCGCCATGAATCTCCATGAATCTCCATGAATATCCATGAATCTCCATGAATCTCCATGAATCTCCATGTATCTCCATGAATCTACATGAATCTCCATGAATATCCATGAATCTCCATGAATATCCATGAATCTCCATGTATCTCCATGAATCTCCATGAATCTCCATGAATCTCAATGAATCTCCTCGATGAATCTCCATGAATCTTCATGAATCTCCTGATCCATGAATCTCTATGAATCTCCATGAATCTCCATGAATATCCTCCATGAATCTCCATGAATCTCCATGAATCTCCATGAATCTCCATGAATCTCCATGAACCTCCTCCATGAATCTCTATGAATCTCCACGAATCTCCATGAATCTCCATGAATCTCCATGAACCCTCGAGAACGTCCTCTCTAAATCTCCATGAATCTCCATGAATCTCCATGAACCTCCTCCATGAATCTCCATGAATCTGCATGAATCTCCATGTATCTCCATGAATCTACATGAATCTCCATGAATCTCAATGAATCTCCTCGATGAATCTCCATGAATCTTCATGAATCTCCTGATCCATGAATCTCCATGAATCTCCATGAACCTCCTCCATGAATCTCCATGAATCTCCATGCATATCCATGAATCTCCATGAATCTGCATGAATATCCACGAATCTCCACGAATCTCCATGAATCTCCATGAATCTCCATGAATCCCCTCCATGAATCTCCATGAATCTCTTATGATATCCTGTATGAATCTTCATGAATCTCCGTGAATCTCCATGCATTTCCATGAATCTCCATGAATCTCCATGAACCTCCTCCATGAATCTCCATGAATCTCCATGAATCTACATGAATCTCCATGAATCTCCATGAACCTCCTCCATGAATCTCCATGAATCTCCATGGATATCCATGAATCTCCATGAATCTCCATGAACCTCCTCCATGAATCTCTATGAATCTCCATGAATCTCCATGAATATCCATGAACCTCCTCCATGAATCTCCATGAATCTCCATGAATATCCATGAATCTCCATGAATCTCCATGATATCCTGTATGAATCTTCATGAATCTCCATGAATCTCCATGAATCTCCATGAATCTACATGAATCTCCATGAATCTCCATGAATCTCCTCCATGAATCTTCATGAATCACCTCCATGAATCTCCATGAATCTCCATGGATATCCATGAATCTCCATGAATCTCCATGAACCTCCTCCATGAATCTCTATGAATCTCCATGAATCTCCATGAATATCCATGAACCTCCTCCATGAATCTCCATGAATCTCCATGAATATCCATGAACCTCCTCCATGAATCTCCATGAATCTCCATGAATATCCATGAATCTCCATGAATCTCCATGATATCCTGTATGAATCTTCATGAATCTCCATGAATCTCCATGAATCTCCATGAATCTACATGAATCTCCATGAATCTCCATGAATCTCCTCCATGAATCTTCATGAATCACCTCCATGAATCTCCATGAATCTCCATGAATGTCTATGAATCTCCATGACACTCCATGAATCTCCTTGAATCTCCATGAATCTCCATAAATCTCCAAGAATCTCCGTGAATCTCCATGAATCTCCATGAATCTCCATGAATCTCCTCCATGAATCTCCTCCATGAATCTCTATGAATCTCCATGAATCTCCATGAATATCCTCCATGAATCTCCATGAATCTTCATGAATCTCCTGATCCATGAATCTCTATGAATCCCCATGAATCTCCATGAATATCCTCCATGAATCTCCATGAATCTCCATGAATCGCCATGAATCTCCATGTATCTCCATGAGTTTCCAAGAATCTCCATGAATGTCCATGAATCTCCATGAATCTCCTTCATCAATCTCCACGAATCTCCATGAATCTCCATGAATCTCCATGAACCCTCGAGAACGTCCTCTCTAAATCTCCATGAATCTCCATGAATCTCCATGAATCTCCATGAATCTCCATGAATCTCCATGAACCTCCTCCATGAATCTCCATGAATCTCCATGAATCTCCATGTATCTCCATGAATCTACATGAATCTCCATGAATCTCCATGAATCTCCATGAATCTCCTCGATGAATCTCCATGAATCTTCATGAATCTCCTGATCCATGAATCTCTATGAATCTCCATGATTCTCCATGAATATCCTCCATGAATCTCCATGAATCTCCATGAATCTCCATGAATCTCCATGAATCTCCTTCATCAATCTCCACGAATCTCCATGAATCTCCATGAATCTCCATGAACCCTCGAGAACGTCCTCTCTAAATCTCCATGAATCTCCATGAATCTCCATGAATCTCCATGAATCTCCATGAACCTCCTCCATGAATCTCCATGAATCTCCATGAATATTCATGAATCTCCATGAATCTACATGAACCTCCTCCATGAATCTCTATGAATCTCCATGAATCTCCATGAATCTCCATGAATCTCCATAAATATCCTCCATGAATCTCCATGAATCTCAATGAATGTCCATGAATCTCCTCCATGAAACTCCTGTATGAATCTCCATGAATCTCCATGAATCTCCATGAATCTCCTTCATCAATCTCCACGAATCTCCATGAATCTCCATGAATCTCCATGAATCTCCTCCATGAATCTCCATGAATCTCTTATGATATCCTGTATGAATCTTCATGAATCTCCATGAATCTCCATGCATTTCCATGAATCTCCATGAATCTCCTTGAACCCCCTCCATGAATCTCCATGAATCTCCATGAATCTACATGAATCTCCATGAATCTCCTCCATGAATCTCCATGAATCACCTCCATGAATCTCCATGAATCTCCATGAATGTCTATGAATCTCCATGACTCTCCATGAATCTCCTTGAATCTCCATGAATCTCCATAAATCTCCAAGAATCTCCGTGAATCTCCATGAATCTCCATGAATCTCCATGAATCTCCTCCATGAATCTCCTCCATGAATCTCCATGAATCTCCATGTATCTCCATGAATCTCCATGAATATCCTCCATGAATCTCCATGAATCTTCATGAATCTCCTGATACATGAATCTCTATGAATCCCCATGAATCTCCATGAATATCCTCCATGAATCTCCATGAATCTCCATGAATCGCCATGAATCTCCATGTATCTCCATGAGTTTCCAAGAATCTCCATGAATGTCCATGAATGTCCTCCATGAATCTCCATGCATCTCCATGAATCTCCATGAATCTCCATGAACCTCCTCCATGAATCACCATAAATCTCCATGAATATCCATGAATCTCCATGAGTCTCCATGAATCTCCATGTATCTCCATGAATCTACATGAATCTCCATGAATCTCCATGAATCTCCTCGATGAATCTCCATGAATCTTCATGAATCTCCTGATCCATGAACCTCTATGAATCTCCATGAATCTCCATGAATCTCCTTCATGAATCTCCATGAATCTCCATGAATCTCCATGCATCTCCATGAATCTCCATGAATCTCCAAGAACCTCCTCCATGAATCTCCATGAATCTCCATGAATCTACATGAATCTCCATGAATCTCCATGAATCTCCTCCATGAATCTCCATGAATCACCGCCATGAATCTACATGAATCTCCATGAATCTCCATGCATCTCCATGAATCTCCATGAATCTCCATGAACCTCCTCCATGATTCTCCATGAATCTCCATGAATCTCCACGAATCTCCATGAATCTCCTTCATCAATCTCCACGAATCTCCATGAATCTCCATGAATCTCCATGAATCTCCATGAATCTCCGCCATGAATCTCCATGAATCTCCATGAATATCCATGAATCTCCATGAATATCCATGAATCTCCATGTATCTCCATGAATCTCCATGAATCTCCATGAATCTCAATGAATCTCCTCGATGAATCTCCATGAATCTTCATGAATCTCCTGATCCATGAATCTCTATGAATCTCCATGATTCTCCATGAATATCCTCCATGAATCTCCATGAATCTCCATGAATCTCCATGAATCTTCATGAATCTCCATGAATCTCCATGCATCTCCATTAATCTCCATGAATCTCCATGAACCTCCTCCATGAATCTCCACGAATCTCCATGAATATCCATGAATCTCCATGAATATCCATGAATCTCCATGAATCTCCATGTATCTCCATGAATGTCCATGAATGTCCTCCATGAATCTCCATGCATCTCCATGAATCTCCATGAATCTCCATGAACCCCCTCCATGAATCTCCATGAATCTCCATGAATCTCCATGCATCTCCATGAATCTCCATGCATCTCCATGAATCTCCATGAATCTCCATGGACCTCCTCCATGAATCTCCATGAATCTCCATGAATCTACATGAATCTCCATGAATCTCCATGAATCTCCATGAATCTCCATGAATGTCTATGAATCTCCATGACTCTCCATGAATCTCCTTGAATCTCCATGAATCTCCATAAATCTCCAAGAATCTCCGTGAATCTCCATGAATCTCCATGAATCTCCATGAATCTCCTCTATGAATCTCCATGAATCACCTCCATGAATCTCCATGAATCTCCATGATTGTCTATGAATCTCCATGATTCTCCATGAATCTCCTTGAATCTCCATGAATCTCCATAAATCTCCAAGAATCTCCGTGAATCTCCATGAATCTCCATGAATCTCCATGAATCTCCTCCATGAATCTCCTCCACGAATCTCCTGATCCATGAATCTCTATGAATCTCCATGAATCTCCATGAATATCCTCCATGAATCTCCATGAATCTTCATGAATCTGCTGATCCATGAATCTCTATGAATCCCCATGAATCTCCATGAATATCCTCCATGAATCTCCATGAATCTCCATGAATCTCCACGAATCTTCATGAATCTCCTGATCCATGAACCTCTATGAATCTCCATGAATCTCCATGAAGATCCTCCATGAATCTCCATGAATCTCCACGAATCTCCATGAATCTCCTTCTTCAATCTCCACGAATCTCCATGAATCTCCATGAATCTCAATGAATCTCCATGAATCTCCGCCATGAATCTCCATGTATCTCCATGAATCTACATGAATCTCCATGAATCTCCATGAATCTCCTCGATGAATCTCCATGAATCTTCATGAATCTCCTGATCCATGAATCTCAATGAATCTCCATGATTCTCCATGAATATCCTCCATGAATCTCCATGAATCTCCATGAATCTCCATGAATGTCCATGATATCCTGTATGAATCTTCATGAATCTCCATGAATCTCCATGCATCTCCATTAATCTCCATGAATCTCCATGAACCTCCTCCATGAATCTCCACGAATCTCCATGAATATCCATGAATCTCCATGAGTATCCATGAATCTCCATGAATCTCCATGTATCTCCATGAATTTCCAAGAATCTCCATGAATGTCCATGAATGTCCTCCATGAATCTCCATGCATCTCCATGAATCTCCATGAATCTCCATGAACCTCCTCCATGAATCTCCATGAATCTCCATGCATATCCATGAATCTCCATGAATCTGCATGAATCTCCATGTATCTCCATGAATCTACATGAATCTCCATGAAGATCCTCCATGAATCTCCATGAATCTCCATGAATGTCCATGAATCTCCTCCATGAATTTCCTGTATGAATCTCCATGAATCTCCATGAATCTCCATGAATCTCCATGAATCTCCATGATATCCTGTATGAATCTTCATGAATCTCCATGAATCTCCATGCATCTCCATTAATCTCCATGAATCTCCATGAACCTCCTCCATGAATCTCCACGAATCTCCATGAATATCCATGAATCTCCATGAATATCCATGAATCTCCATGAATCTCCATGAATCTCCATGTATCTCCATGAATTTCCAAGAATCTCCATGAATGTCCATGAATGTCCTCCACGAATCTCCATGAATCTCCATGAATCTCCATGAATCTCCATGAATCTCCATGAATCTCCATGATATCCTGTATGAATCTCCATGATATCCTGTATGAATCTCCATGAATCTCCATGAACCTCCATGAATCTCCATGAATATCCATGAATCTCCATGAATCTCCATGAATCTCCATGTATCTCCATGAATCTCCATGAATCTCCATAAATCTCCAAGAATCTCCGTGAATCTCCATGAATCTCCATGAATCTCCATGAATCTCCATGAATCTCCATGAATCTCCAAGAATCTCCTCCATGAATCTCCATGAATCTCCATGAATCTCCATGTATCTCCATGAATCTACATGAATCTCCATGAATCTCAATGAATCTCCTCGATGAATCTCCATGAATCTTCATGAATCTCCTGATCCATGAATCTCCATGAATCTCCATGATATCCTGTATGAATCTCCATGATATCCTGTACGAATCTCCATGATATCCTGTATGAATCTCCATGATATCCTGTATGAATCTCCATGAATCTCCATGAACCTCCATGAATCTCCATGAATATCCATGAATCTCCATGAATCTCCATGAATCTCCATGTATCTCCATGAATCTCCATGAATCTCCATAAATCTCCAAGAATCTCCGTGAATCTCCATGAATCTCCATGAATCTCCATGAATCTCCATGAATCTCCATGAATCTCCAAGAATCTCCTCCATGAATCTCCATGAATCTCCATGAATCTCCATGTATCTCCATGAATCTACATGAATCTCCATGAATCTCAATGAATCTCCTCGATGAATCTCCATGAATCTTCATGAATCTCCTGATCCATGAATCTCCATGAATCTCCATGAACCTCCTCCATGAATCTCCATGAATCTCCATGCATATCCATGAATCTCCATGAATCTGCATGAATATCCACGAATCTCCATGAATCTCCACGAATCTCCATGAATCTCCATGAATCTCCATGAATCTCCATCAATCACCATGAATCTCCATGAATCTCCATGAATATCCTCCATGAATCTCCATGAATCTCCATGAATGTCCATGAATCTCCTCCATGAAACTCCTGTATGAATCTCCATGAATCTCCATGAATCTCCATGAATCTCCTTCATCAATCTCCACGAATCTCCATGAATCTCCATGAATCTCCATGAATCTCCTCCATGGATCTCCATGAATCTCTTATGATATCCTGTATGAATCTTCATGAATCTCCATGAATCTCCATGCATCTCCATGAATCTCCATGAATCTCCATGAACCTCCTCCATGAATCTCCATGAATCTCCATGAATCTCCATGAATCTCCTCCATGAATCTCCATGAATCACCTCCATGAATCTCCATGAATCTCCATGAATGTCTATGAATCTCCATGACTCTCCATGAATCTCCTTGAATCTCCATGAATCTCCATAAATCTCCAAGAATCTCCGTGAATCTCCATGAATCTCCATGAATCTCCATGAATCTCCTCCATGAATCTCCTCCATGAATCTCCATGAATCTCCATGAATCTCCTGATCCATGAATCTCTATGAATCTCCATGAATCTCCATGAATATCCTCCATGAATCTCCATGAATCTTCATGAATCTCCTGATCCATGAATCTCTATGAATCCCCATGAATCTCCATGAATATCCTCCATGAATCTCCATGAATCTCCATGAATCGCCATGAATCTCCATGTATCTCCATGAGTTTCCAAGAATATCCATGAATCTCCATGAATCTCCATGAATCTCCATGTATCTCCATGAATCTACATGAATCTCCATGAATCTCCATGAATCTCCTCGATGAATCTCCATGAATCTTCATGAATCTCCTGATCCATGAATCTCTATGAATCTCCATGAATCTCCATGAATATCCTCCATGAATCTCCATGAATCTTCATGAATCTCCTGATCCATGAATCTCTATGAATCCCCATGAATCTCCATGAATATCCTCCATGAATCTCCATGAATCTCCATGAATCGCCATGAATCTTCATGAATATCCTCCATGAATCTCCATGAATCTCCATGAATGTCCATGAATCTCCTCCATGAAACTCCTGTATGAATCTCCATGAATCTCCATGAATCTCCTTCATCAATCTCCACGAATCTCCATGAATCTCCATGAATCTCCATGAATCTCCTCCATGGATCTCCATGAATCTCTTATGATATCCTGTATGAATCTTCATGAATCTCCATGAATCTCCATGCATCTCCATGAATCTCCATGAATCTCCATGAACCTCCTCCATGAATCTCCATGAATCTCCATGAATCTCCATGAATCTCCTCCATGAATCTCCATGAATCACCTCCATGAATCTCCATGAATGTCTATGAATCTCCATGACTCTCCATGAATCTCCATAAATCTCCAAGAATCTCCGTGAATCTCCATGAATCTCCATGAATCTCCATGAATCTCCTCCATGAATCTCCTCCATGAATCTCCATGAATCTCCATGAATCTCCTGATCCATGAATCTCTATGAATCTCCATGAATCTCCATGAATATCCTCCATGAATCTCCATGAATCTTCATGAATCTCCTGATCCATGAATCTCTATGAATCCCCATGAATCTCCATGAATATCCTCCATGAATCTCCATGAATCTCCATGAATCGCCATGAATCTCCATGTATCTCCATGAGTTTCCAAGAATATCCATGAATCTCCATGAATCTCCATGAATCTCCATGTATCTCCATGAATCTACATGAATCTCCATGAATCTCCATGAATCTCCTCGATGAATCTCCATGAATCTTCATGAATCTCCTGATCCATGAATCTCTATGAATCTCCATGATTCTCCATGAATATCCTCCATGAATCTCCATGAATCTCCATGAATCTCCATGAATCTCCATGAATCTCCATGATATCCTGTATGAATCTTCATGAATCTCCATGAATCTCCATGCATCTCCATTAATCTCCATGAATCTCCATGAACCTCCTCCATGAATCTCCACGAATCTCCATGAATATCCATGAATCCCCATGAATATCCATGAATCTCCATGAATCTCCATGAATCTCCATGTATCTCCATGAATTTCCAAGAATCTCCATGAATGTCCATGAATGTCCTCCACGAATCTCCATGAATCTCCATGAATATCCATGAATCTCAATGAATCTCCTCGATGAATCTCCTCGATGAATCTCCATGAATCTTCATGAATCTCCTGATCCATGAATCTCTATGAATCTCCATGATTCTCCATGAATATCCTCCATGAATCTCCATGAATCTCCATGAATCTCCATGAATCTTCATGAATCTCCATGAATCTCCATGCATCTCCATTAATCTCCATGTATCTCCATGAATTTCCAAGAATCTCCATGAATGTCCATGAATGTCCTCCACGAATCTCCATGAATCTCCATGAATCTCCATGAATCTCCATGAATCTCCATGAATCTCCATGATATCCTGTATGAATCTCCATGATATCCTGTATGAATCTCCATGAATCTCCATGAACCTCCATGAATCTCCATGAATATCCATGAATCTCCATGAATCTCCATGAATCTCCATGTATCTCCATGAATCTCCATGAATCTCCATAAATCTCCAAGAATCTCCGTGAATCTCCATGAATCTCCATGAATCTCCATGAATCTCCATGAATCTCCATGAATCTCCAAGAATCTCCTCCATGAATCTCCATGAATCTCCAAGAATCTCCTCCATGAATCTCCATGAATCTCCATGAATCTCCATGTATCTCCATGAATCTACATGAATCTCCATGAATCTCAATGAATCTCCTCGATGAATCTCCATGAATCTTCATGAATCTCCTGATCCATGAATCTCCATGAATCTCCATGATATCCTGTATGAATCTCCATGATATCCTGTATGAATCTCCATGATATCCTGTATGAATCTCCATGATATCCTGTATGAATCTCCATGAATCTCCATGAACCTCCATGAATCTCCATGAATATCCATGAATCTCCATGAATCTCCATGAATCTCCATGTATCTCCATGAATCTCCATGAATCTCCATAAATCTCCAAGAATCTCCGTGAATCTCCATGAATCTCCATGAATCTCCATGAATCTCCATGAATCTCCATGAATCTCCAAGAATCTCCTCCATGAATCTCCATGAATCTCCATGAATCTCCATGTATCTCCATGAATCTACATGAATCTCCATGAATCTCAATGAATCTCCTCGATGAATCTCCATGAATCTTCATGAATCTCCTGATCCATGAATCTCCATGAATCTCCATGAACCTCCTCCATGAATCTCCATGAATCTCCATGCATATCCATGAATCTCCATGAATCTGCATGAATATCCACGAATCTCCATGAATCTCCACGAATCTCCATGAATCTCCATGAATCTCCATGAATCTCCATCAATCACCATGAATCTCCATGAATCTCCATGAATATCCTCCATGAATCTCCATGAATCTCCATGAATGTCCATGAATCTCCTCCATGAAACTCCTGTATGAATCTCCATGAATCTCCATGAATCTCCATGAATCTCCTTCATCAATCTCCACGAATCTCCATGAATCTCCATGAATCTCCATGAATCTCCTCCATGGATCTCCATGAATCTCTTATGATATCCTGTATGAATCTTCATGAATCTCCATGAATCTCCATGCATCTCCATGAATCTCCATGAATCTCCATGAACCTCCTCCATGAATCTCCATGAATCTCCATGAATCTCCATGAATCTCCTCCATGAATCTCCATGAATCACCTCCATGAATCTCCATGAATCTCCATGAATGTCTATGAATCTCCATGACTCTCCATGAATCTCCTTGAATCTCCATGAATCTCCATAAATCTCCAAGAATCTCCGTGAATCTCCATGAATCTCCATGAATCTCCATGAATCTCCTCCATGAATCTCCTCCATGAATCTCCATGAATCTCCATGAATCTCCTGATCCATGAATCTCTATGAATCTCCATGAATCTCCATGAATATCCTCCATGAATCTCCATGAATCTTCATGAATCTCCTGATCCATGAATCTCTATGAATCCCCATGAATCTCCATGAATATCCTCCATGAATCTCCATGAATCTCCATGAATCGCCATGAATCTCCATGTATCTCCATGAGTTTCCAAGAATATCCATGAATCTCCATGAATCTCCATGAATCTCCATGTATCTCCATGAATCTACATGAATCTCCATGAATCTCCATGAATCTCCTCGATGAATCTCCATGAATCTTCATGAATCTCCTGATCCATGAATCTCTATGAATCTCCATGAATCTCCATGAATATCCTCCATGAATCTCCATGAATCTTCATGAATCTCCTGATCCATGAATCTCTATGAATCCCCATGAATCTCCATGAATATCCTCCATGAATCTCCATGAATCTCCATGAATCGCCATGAATCTTCATGAATATCCTCCATGAATCTCCATGAATCTCCATGAATGTCCATGAATCTCCTCCATGAAACTCCTGTATGAATCTCCATGAATCTCCATGAATCTCCTTCATCAATCTCCACGAATCTCCATGAATCTCCATGAATCTCCATGAATCTCCTCCATGGATCTCCATGAATCTCTTATGATATCCTGTATGAATCTTCATGAATCTCCATGAATCTCCATGCATCTCCATGAATCTCCATGAATCTCCATGAACCTCCTCCATGAATCTCCATGAATCTCCATGAATCTCCATGAATCTCCTCCATGAATCTCCATGAATCACCTCCATGAATCTCCATGAATGTCTATGAATCTCCATGACTCTCCATGAATCTCCATAAATCTCCAAGAATCTCCGTGAATCTCCATGAATCTCCATGAATCTCCATGAATCTCCTCCATGAATCTCCTCCATGAATCTCCATGAATCTCCATGAATCTCCTGATCCATGAATCTCTATGAATCTCCATGAATCTCCATGAATATCCTCCATGAATCTCCATGAATCTTCATGAATCTCCTGATCCATGAATCTCTATGAATCCCCATGAATCTCCATGAATATCCTCCATGAATCTCCATGAATCTCCATGAATCGCCATGAATCTCCATGTATCTCCATGAGTTTCCAAGAATATCCATGAATCTCCATGAATCTCCATGAATCTCCATGTATCTCCATGAATCTACATGAATCTCCATGAATCTCCATGAATCTCCTCGATGAATCTCCATGAATCTTCATGAATCTCCTGATCCATGAATCTCTATGAATCTCCATGATTCTCCATGAATATCCTCCATGAATCTCCATGAATCTCCATGAATCTCCATGAATCTCCATGAATCTCCATGATATCCTGTATGAATCTTCATGAATCTCCATGAATCTCCATGCATCTCCATTAATCTCCATGAATCTCCATGAACCTCCTCCATGAATCTCCACGAATCTCCATGAATATCCATGAATCCCCATGAATATCCATGAATCTCCATGAATCTCCATGAATCTCCATGTATCTCCATGAATTTCCAAGAATCTCCATGAATGTCCATGAATGTCCTCCACGAATCTCCATGAATCTCCATGAATATCCATGAATCTCAATGAATCTCCTCGATGAATCTCCTCGATGAATCTCCATGAATCTTCATGAATCTCCTGATCCATGAATCTCTATGAATCTCCATGATTCTCCATGAATATCCTCCATGAATCTCCATGAATCTCCATGAATCTCCATGAATCTTCATGAATCTCCATGAATCTCCATGCATCTCCATTAATCTCCATGAATCTCCATGAACCTCCTCCATGAATCTCCACGAATCTCCATGAATATCCATGAATCTCCATGAATATCCATGAATCTCCATGAATCTCCATGAATCTCCATGTATCTCCATGAATTTCCAAGAATCTCCATGAATGTCCATGAATGTCCTCCATGAATCTCCATGCATCTCCATGAATCTCCATGAATCTCCATGAACCTCCTCCATGAATCTCCATGAATCACCTCCATGAATCTGCATGCATCTCTATGAATCTCCATGAATCTCCATGGACCTCCTCCATGAATCTCCATGAATCTCCATGAATCTACATGAATCTCCATGAATCTCCATGAATCTCCATGAATCTCCATGAATGTCTATGAATCTCCATGACTCTCCATGAATCTCCTTGAATCTCCATGAATCTCCATAAATCTCCAAGAATCTCCGTGAATCTCCATGAATCTCCATGAATCTCCATGAATCTCCTCCATGAATCTCCATGAATCACCTCCATGAATCTCCATGAATCTCCATGATTGTCTATGAATCTCCATGACTCTCCATGAATCTCCTTGAATCTCCATGAATCTCCATAAATCTCCAAGAAACTCCGTGAATCTCCATGAATCTCCATGAATCTCCATGAATCTCCTCCATGAATCTCCTCCACGAATCTCCTGATCCATGAATCTCTATGAATCTCCATGAATCTCCATGAATATCCTCCATGAATCTCCATGAATCTTCATGAATCTGCTGATCCATGAACCTCTATGAATCTCCATGAATCTCCATGAAGATCCTCCATGAATCTCCATGAATCTCCATGAATGTCCATGAATCTCCTCCATGAATTTCCTGTATGAATCTCCATGAATCTCCATGAATCTCCACGAATCTCCATGAATCTCCTTCTTCAATCTCCACGAATCTCCATGAATCTCCATGAATCTCAATGAATCTCCATGAATCTCCGCCATGAATCTCCATGAATCTCCATGAATATCCATGAATCTCCATGAATCTCCATGAATCTCCATGTATCTCCATGAATCTACATGAATCTCCATGAATCTCCATGAATCTCCTCGATGAATCTCCATGAATCTTCATGAATCTCCTGATCCATGAATCTCAATGAATCAACATGATTCTCCATGAATATCCTCCATGAATCTCCATGAATCTCCATGAATCTCCATGATATCCTGTATGAATCTTCATGAATCTCCATGAATCTCCATGCATCTCCATTAATCTCCATGAATCTCCATGAACCTCCTCCATGAATCTCCATGTATCTCCATGAATTTCCAAGAATCTCCATGAATCTCCTCCATGGATCTCCATGAATCTCTTATGATATCCTGTATGAATCTTCATGAATCTCCATGAATCTCCATGCATCTCCATGAATCTCCATGAATCTCCATGAACCTCCTCCATGAATCTCCATGAATCTCCATGAATCTCCATGAATCTCCTCCATGAATCTCCATGAATCACCTCCATGAATCTCCATGAATCTCCATGAATGTCTATGAATCTCCATGACTCTCCATGAATCTCCTTGAATCTCCATGAATCTCCATAAATCTCCAAGAATCTCCGTGAATCTCCATGAATCTCCATGAATCTCCATGAATCTCCTCCATGAATCTCCTCCATTAATCTCCATGAATCTCCATGAACCTCCTCCATGAATCTCCACGAATCTCCATGAATATCCATGAATCTCCATGAATATCCATGAATCTCCATGAATCTCCATGAATCTCCATGTATCTCCATGAATTTCCAAGAATCTCCATGAATGTCCATGAATGTCCTCCATGAATCTCCATGCATCTCCATGAATCTCCATGAATCTCCATGAACCTCCTCCATGAATCTCCATGAATCACCTCCATGAATCTGCATGCATCTCTATGAATCTCCATGAATCTCCATGGACCTCCTCCATGAATCTCCATGAATCTCCATGAATCTACATGAATCTCCATGAATCTCCATGAATCTCCATGAATCTCCATGAATGTCTATGAATCTCCATGACTCTCCATGAATCTCCTTGAATCTCCATGAATCTCCATAAATCTCCAAGAATCTCCGTGAATCTCCATGAATCTCCATGAATCTCCATGAATCTCCTCCATGAATCTCCATGAATCACCTCCATGAATCTCCATGAATCTCCATGATTGTCTATGAATCTCCATGACTCTCCATGAATCTCCTTGAATCTCCATGAATCTCCATAAATCTCCAAGAAACTCCGTGAATCTCCATGAATCTCCATGAATCTCCATGAATCTCCTCCATGAATCTCCTCCACGAATCTCCTGATCCATGAATCTCTATGAATCTCCATGAATCTCCATGAATATCCTCCATGAATCTCCATGAATCTTCATGAATCTGCTGATCCATGAACCTCTATGAATCTCCATGAATCTCCATGAAGATCCTCCATGAATCTCCATGAATCTCCATGAATGTCCATGAATCTCCTCCATGAATTTCCTGTATGAATCTCCATGAATCTCCATGAATCTCCACGAATCTCCATGAATCTCCTTCTTCAATCTCCACGAATCTCCATGAATCTCCATGAATCTCAATGAATCTCCATGAATCTCCGCCATGAATCTCCATGAATCTCCATGAATATCCATGAATCTCCATGAATCTCCATGAATCTCCATGTATCTCCATGAATCTACATGAATCTCCATGAATCTCCATGAATCTCCTCGATGAATCTCCATGAATCTTCATGAATCTCCTGATCCATGAATCTCAATGAATCAACATGATTCTCCATGAATATCCTCCATGAATCTCCATGAATCTCCATGAATCTCCATGATATCCTGTATGAATCTTCATGAATCTCCATGAATCTCCATGCATCTCCATTAATCTCCATGAATCTCCATGAACCTCCTCCATGAATCTCCATGTATCTCCATGAATTTCCAAGAATCTCCATGAATCTCCTCCATGGATCTCCATGAATCTCTTATGATATCCTGTATGAATCTTCATGAATCTCCATGAATCTCCATGCATCTCCATGAATCTCCATGAATCTCCATGAACCTCCTCCATGAATCTCCATGAATCTCCATGAATCTCCATGAATCTCCTCCATGAATCTCCATGAATCACCTCCATGAATCTCCATGAATCTCCATGAATGTCTATGAATCTCCATGACTCTCCATGAATCTCCTTGAATCTCCATGAATCTCCATAAATCTCCAAGAATCTCCGTGAATCTCCATGAATCTCCATGAATCTCCATGAATCTCCTCCATGAATCTCCTCCATGAATCTCCATGAATCTCCATGAATCTCCTGATCCATGAATCTCTATGAATCTCCATGAATCTCCATGAATATCCTCCATGAATCTCCATGAATCTTCATGAATCTCCTGATCCATGAATCTCTATGAATCCCCATGAATCTCCATGAATATCCTCCATGAATCTCCATGAATCTCCATGAATCGCCATGAATCTCCATGTATCTCCATGAGTTTCCAAGAATATCCATGAATCTCCATGAATCTCCATGAATCTCCATGTATCTCCATGAATCTACATGAATCTCCATGAATCTCCATGAATCTCCTCGATGAATCTCCATGAATCTTCATGAATCTCCTGATCCATGAATCTCTATGAATCTCCATGATTCTCCATGAATATCCTCCATGAATCTCCATGAATCTCCATGAATCTCCATGAATCTCCATGATATCCTGTATGAATCTTCATGAATCTCCATGAATCTCCATGCATCTCCATTAATCTCCATGAATCTCCATGAACCTCCTCCATGAATCTCCACGAATCTCCATGAATATCCATGAATCCCCATGAATATCCATGAATCTCCATGAATCTCCATGAATCTCCATGTATCTCCATGAATTTCCAAGAATCTCCATGAATGTCCATGAATGTCCTCCACGAATCTCCATGAATCTCCATGAATCTCCATGAATCTCCATGAATCTCCATGAATCTCCATGATATCCTGTATGAATCTCCATGATATCCTGTATGAATCTCCATGTATCTCCATGAATTTCCAAGAATCTCCATGAATGTCCATGAATGTCCTCCATGAATCTCCATGCATCTCCATGAATCTCCATGAATCTCCATGAACCTCCTCCATGAATCTCCATGAATCACCTCCATGAATCTGCATGAATCTCCATGATTGTCTATGAATCTCCATGACTCTCCATGAATCTCCTTGAATCTCCATGAATCTCCATAAATCTCCAAGAATCTCCGTGAATCTCCATGAATCTCCATGAATCTCCATGGACCTCCTCCATGAATCTCCATGAATCTCCATGAATCTACATGAATCTCCATGAATCTCCATGAATCTCCATGAATCTCCATGAATGTCTATGAATCTCCATGACTCTCCATGAATCTCCTTGAATCTCCATGAATCTCCATAAATCTCCAAGAATCTCCGTGAATCTCCATGAATCTCCATGAATCTCCATGAATCTCCTCCATGAATCTCCATGAATCACCTCCATGAATCTCCATGAATCTCCATGATTGTCTATGAATCTCCATGACTCTCCATGAATCTCCTTGAATCTCCATGAATCTCCATAAATCTCCAAGAAACTCCGTGAATCTCCATGAATCTCCATGAATCTCCATGAATCTCCTCCATGAATCTCCTCCACGAATCTCCTGATCCATGAATCTCTATGAATCTCCATGAATCTCCATGAATATCCTCCATGAATCTCCATGAATCTTCATGAATCTGCTGATCCATGAACCTCTATGAATCTCCATGAATCTCCATGAAGATCCTCCATGAATCTCCATGAATCTCCATGAATGTCCATGAATCTCCTCCATGAATTTCCTGTATGAATCTCCATGAATCTCCATGAATCTCCACGAATCTCCATGAATCTCCTTCTTCAATCTCCACGAATCTCCATGAATCTCCATGAATCTCAATGAATCTCCATGAATCTCCGCCATGAATCTCCATGAATCTCCATGAATATCCATGAATCTCCATGAATCTCCATGAATCTCCATGTATCTCCATGAATCTACATGAATCTCCATGAATCTCCATGAATCTCCTCGATGAATCTCCATGAATCTTCATGAATCTCCTGATCCATGAATCTCAATGAATCAACATGATTCTCCATGAATATCCTCCATGAATCTCCATGAATCTCCATGAATCTCCATGATATCCTGTATGAATCTTCATGAATCTCCATGAATCTCCATGCATCTCCATTAATCTCCATGAATCTCCATGAACCTCCTCCATGAATCTCCATGTATCTCCATGAATTTCCAAGAATCTCCATGAATCTCCTCCATGGATCTCCATGAATCTCTTATGATATCCTGTATGAATCTTCATGAATCTCCATGAATCTCCATGCATCTCCATGAATCTCCATGAATCTCCATGAACCTCCTCCATGAATCTCCATGAATCTCCATGAATCTCCATGAATCTCCTCCATGAATCTCCATGAATCACCTCCATGAATCTCCATGAATCTCCATGAATGTCTATGAATCTCCATGACTCTCCATGAATCTCCTTGAATCTCCATGAATCTCCATAAATCTCCAAGAATCTCCGTGAATCTCCATGAATCTCCATGAATCTCCATGAATCTCCTCCATGAATCTCCTCCATGAATCTCCATGAATCTCCATGAATCTCCTGATCCATGAATCTCTATGAATCTCCATGAATCTCCATGAATATCCTCCATGAATCTCCATGAATCTTCATGAATCTCCTGATCCATGAATCTCTATGAATCCCCATGAATCTCCATGAATATCCTCCATGAATCTCCATGAATCTCCATGAATCGCCATGAATCTCCATGTATCTCCATGAGTTTCCAAGAATATCCATGAATCTCCATGAATCTCCATGAATCTCCATGTATCTCCATGAATCTACATGAATCTCCATGAATCTCCATGAATCTCCTCGATGAATCTCCATGAATCTTCATGAATCTCCTGATCCATGAATCTCTATGAATCTCCATGATTCTCCATGAATATCCTCCATGAATCTCCATGAATCTCCATGAATCTCCATGAATCTCCATGATATCCTGTATGAATCTTCATGAATCTCCATGAATCTCCATGCATCTCCATTAATCTCCATGAATCTCCATGAACCTCCTCCATGAATCTCCACGAATCTCCATGAATATCCATGAATCCCCATGAATATCCATGAATCTCCATGAATCTCCATGAATCTCCATGTATCTCCATGAATTTCCAAGAATCTCCATGAATGTCCATGAATGTCCTCCACGAATCTCCATGAATCTCCATGAATCTCCATGAATCTCCATGAATCTCCATGAATCTCCATGATATCCTGTATGAATCTCCATGATATCCTGTATGAATCTCCATGAATCTCCATGAACCTCCATGAATCTCCATGAATATCCATGAATCTCAATGAATCTCCTCGATGAATCTCCTCGATGAATCTCCATGAATCTTCATGAATCTCCTGATCCATGAATCTCTATGAATCTCCATGATTCTCCATGAATATCCTCCATGAATCTCCATGAATCTCCATGAATCTCCATGAATCTTCATGAATCTCCATGAATCTCCATGCATCTCCATTAATCTCCATGAATCTCCATGAACCTCCTCCATGAATCTCCACGAATCTCCATGAATATCCATGAATCTCCATGAATATCCATGAATCTCCATGAATCTCCATGAATCTCCATGTATCTCCATGAATTTCCAAGAATCTCCATGAATGTCCATGAATGTCCTCCATGAATCTCCATGCATCTCCATGAATCTCCATGAATCTCCATGAACCTCCTCCATGAATCTCCATGAATCTCCATGAATCTCCATGCATCTCTATGAATCTCCATGAATCTCCATGGACCTCCTCCATGAATCTCCATGAATCTCCATGAATCTACATGAATCTCCATGAATCTCCATGAATCTCCATGAATCTCCATGAATGTCTATGAATCTCCATGACTCTCCATGAATCTCCTTGAATCTCCATGAATCTCCATAAATCTCCAAGAATCTCCGTGAATCTCCATGAATCTCCATGAATCTCCATGAATCTCCTCCATGAATCTCCATGAATCACCTCCATGAATCTCCATGAATCTCCATGATTGTCTATGAATCTCCATGACTCTCCATGAATCTCCTTGAATCTCCATGAATCTCCATAAATCTCCAAGAAACTCCGTGAATCTCCATGAATCTCCATGAATCTCCATGAATCTCCTCCATGAATCTCCTCCACGAATCTCCTGATCCATGAATCTCTATGAATCTCCATGAATCTCCATGAATATCCTCCATGAATCTCCATGAATCTTCATGAATCTGCTGATCCATGAACCTCTATGAATCTCCATGAATCTCCATGAAGATCCTCCATGAATCTCCATGAATCTCCATGAATGTCCATGAATCTCCTCCATGAATTTCCTGTATGAATCTCCATGAATCTCCATGAATCTCCACGAATCTCCATGAATCTCCTTCTTCAATCTCCACGAATCTCCATGAATCTCCATGAATCTCAATGAATCTCCATGAATCTCCGCCATGAATCTCCATGAATCTCCATGAATATCCATGAATCTCCATGAATCTCCATGAATCTCCATGTATCTCCATGAATCTACATGAATCTCCATGAATCTCCATGAATCTCCTCGATGAATCTCCATGAATCTTCATGAATCTCCTGATCCATGAATCTCAATGAATCAACATGATTCTCCATGAATATCCTCCATGAATCTCCATGAATCTCCATGAATCTCCATGAATCTCCATGATATCCTGTATGAATCTTCATGAATCTCCATGAGTCTCCATGCATCTCCATTAATCTCCATGAATCTCCATGAACCTCCTCCATGAATCTCCATGTATCTCCATGAATTTCCAAGAATCTCCATGAATGTCCATGAATGTCCTCCATGAATCACCATGCATCTTCATGAATCTCCATGAATTTCCATGAACCTCCTCCATGAATCTCCATGAATCTCCATGCATATCCATGAATCTCCATGAATCTGCATGAATCTCCATGTATCTCCATGAATCTACATGAATCTCCATGAAGATCCTCCATGAATCTCCATGAATCTCCATGAATGTCCATGAATCTCCTCCATGAATTTCCTGTATGAATCTCCATGAATCTCCATGAATCTCCACGAATCTCCATGAATCTCCTTCTTCAATCTCCACGAATCTCCATGAATCTCCATGAATCTCCATGAATCTCCATGAATCTCCGCCATGAATCTCCATGAATCTCCATGAATATCCATGAATCTCCATGAATCTCCATGAATCTCCATGTATCTCCATGAATCTACATGAATCTCCATGAATCTCCATGAATCTCCTCGATGAATCTCCATGAATCTTCATGAATCTCCTGATCCATGAATCTCTATGAATCTCCATGATTCTCCATGAATATCCTCCATGAATCTCCATGAATCTCCATGAATCTCCATGAATCTCCATGATATCCTGTATGAATCTTCATGAATCTCCATGAATCTCCATGCATCTCCATTAATCTCCATGAATCTCCATGAACCTCCTCCATGAATCTCCACGAATCTCCATGAATATCCATGAATCTCCATGAATATCCATGAATCTCCATGAATCTCCATGAATCTCCATGTATCTCCATGAATTTCCAAGAATCTCCATGAATGTCCATGAATGTCCTCCACGAATCTCCATGAATCTCCATGAATCTCCATGAATCTCCATGAATCTCCATGATATCCTGTATGAATCTCCATGATATCCTGTATGAATCTCCATGATATCCTGTATGAATCTCCATGAATCTCCATGAACCTCCATGAATCTCCATGAATATCCATGAATCTCCATGAATCTCCATGAATCTCCATGTATCTCCATGAATCTCTATGAATCTCCATAAATCTCCAAGAATCTCCATGAATCTCCATGAATCTCCATGAATCTCCATGAATCTCCATGAATCTCCAAGAATCTCCTCCATGAATCTCCATGAATCTCCATGAATCTCCATGTATCTCCATGAATCTACATGAATCTCCATGAATCTCAATGAATCTCCTCGATGAATCTCCATGAATCTTCATGAATCTCCTGATCCATGAATCTCCATGAATCTCCATGAATCTCCATGCATATTCATGAATCTCCATGAATCTGCATGAATATCCACGAATCTCCATGAATCTCCACGAATCTCCATGAATCTCCATGAATCTCCTCCATGAATCTCCATGAATCTGCATGAATCTCCATGAATCTCCATGAATATCCTCCATGAATTTCCATGAATCTCCATGAATGTTAATGAATATCCTCCATGAATCTCCTTCATCAATCTCCACGAATCTCCATGAATCTCCATGAATCTCCATGAATCTCCTCCATGAATCTCCATGAATCTCTTATGATATCCTGTATGAATCTTCATGAATCTCCATGAATCTCCATGCATCTCCATGAATCTCCATGAATCTCCATGAACCTCCTCCATGAATCTCCATGAAGCTCCATGAATCTCCATGAATCTCCTCCATGAATCTCCATGAATCACCTCCATGAATCTCCATGAATCTCCATGAATGTCTATGAATCTCCATGACTCTCCATGAATCTCCTTGAATCTCCATGAATCTCCATAAATCTCCATGAATCTCCATGAATCTCCATGATATCCTGTATGAATCTCCATGATATCCTGTATGAATCTCCATGATATCCTGTATGAATCTCCATGAATCTCCATGAACCTCCATGAATCTCCATGAATATCCATGAATCTCAATGAATCTCCTCGATGAATCTCCTCGATGAATCTCCATGAATCTTCATGAATCTCCTGATCCATGAATCTCTATGAATCTCCATGATTCTCCATGAATATCCTCCATGAATCTCCATGAATCTCCATGAATCTCCATGAATCTTCATGAATCTCCATGAATCTCCATGCATCTCCATTAATCTCCATGAATCTCCATGAACCTCCTCCATGAATCTCCACGAATCTCCATGAATATCCATGAATCTCCATGAATATCCATGAATCTCCATGAATCTCCATGAATCTCCATGTATCTCCATGAATTTCCAAGAATCTCCATGAATGTCCATGAATGTCCTCCATGAATCTCCATGCATCTCCATGAATCTCCATGAATCTCCATGAACCTCCTCCATGAATCTCCATGAATCTCCATGCATCTCTATGAATCTCCATGAATCTCCATGGACCTCCTCCATGAATCTCCATGAATCTCCATGAATCTACATGAATCTCCATGAATCTCCATGAATCTCCATGAATCTCCATGAATGTCTATGAATCTCCATGACTCTCCATGAATCTCCTTGAATCTCCATGAATCTCCATAAATCTCCAAGAATCTCCGTGAATCTCCATGAATCTCCATGAATCTCCATGAATCTCCTCCATGAATCTCCATGAATCACCTCCATGAATCTCCATGAATCTCCATGATTGTCTATGAATCTCCATGACTCTCCATGAATCTCCTTGAATCTCCATGAATCTCCATAAATCTCCAAGAAACTCCGTGAATCTCCATGAATCTCCATGAATCTCCATGAATCTCCTCCATGAATCTCCTCCACGAATCTCCTGATCCATGAATCTCTATGAATCTCCATGAATCTCCATGAATATCCTCCATGAATCTCCATGAATCTTCATGAATCTGCTGATCCATGAACCTCTATGAATCTCCATGAATCTCCATGAAGATCCTCCATGAATTTCCATGAATCTCCATGAATGTTAATGAATATCCTCCATGAATCTCCTTCATCAATCTCCACGAATCTCCATGAATCTCCATGAATCTCCATGAATCTCCTCCATGAATCTCCATGAATCTCTTATGATATCCTGTATGAATCTTCATGAATCTCCATGAATCTCCATGCATCTCCATGAATCTCCATGAATCTCCATGAACCTCCTCCATGAATCTCCATGAAGCTCCATGAATCTCCATGAATCTCCTCCATGAATCTCCATGAATCACCTCCATGAATCTCCATGAATCTCCATGAATGTCTATGAATCTCCATGACTCTCCATGAATCTCCTTGAATCTCCATGAATCTCCATAAATCTCCAAGAATCTCCGTGAATCTCCATGAATCTCCATGAATCTCCATGAATCTCCTCCATGAATCTCCTCCATGAATCTCCATGAATCTCCATGAATCTCCTGATCCATGAATCTCTATGAATCTCCATGAATCTCCATGAATATCCTCCATGAACCTCCATGAATCTTCATGAATCTCCTGATCCATGAATGTCTATGAATCCCCATGAATCTCCATGAATATCCTCCATGAATCTCCATGAATCTCCATGAATCTCCATGAACCTCCTCCATGAATCACCATAAATCTCCATGAATATCCATGAATCTCCATGAGTCTCCATGAATCTCCATGTATCTCCATGAATCTACATGAATCTCCATGAATCTCCATGAATCTCCTCGATGAATCTCCATGAATCTCCATGAATCTCCATGAATCTCCGCCATGAATCTCCATGAATCTCCATGAATATCCATGAATCTCCATGAATCTCCATGAATCTCCATGTATCTCCATGAATCTACATGAATCTCCATGAATCTCCATGAATCTCCTCGATGAATCTCCATGAATCTTCATGAATCTCCTGATCCATGAATCTCTATGAATCTCCATGATTCTCCATGAATATCCTCCATGAATCTCCATGAATCTCCATGAATCTCCATGAATCTCCATGATATCCTGTATGAATCTTCATGAATCTCCATGAATCTCCATGCATCTCCATTCATCTCCATGAATCTCCATGAACCTCCTCCATGAATCTCCACGAATCTCCATGAATATCCATGAATCTCCATGAATATCCATGAATCTCCATGAATCTCCATGAATCTCCATGTATCTCCATGAATTTCCAAGAATCTCCATGAATGTCCATGAATGTTCTCCACGAATCTCCATGAATCTCCATGAATCTCCATGAATCTCCATGAATCTCCATGATATCCTGTATGAATCTCCATGATATCCTGTATGAATCTCCATGAATCTCCATGAACCTCCATGAATCTCCATGAATATCCATGAATCTCCATGAATCTCCATGAATCTCCATGTATCTCCATGAATCTCCATGAATCTCCATAAATCTCCAAGAATCTCCGTGAATCTCCATGAATCTCCATGAATCTCCATGAATCTCCATGAATCTCCATGAATCTCCAAGAATCTCCTCCATGAATCTCCATGAATCTCCATGAATCTCTATGTATCTCCATGAATCTACATGAATCTCCATGAATCTCAATGAATCTCCTCGATGAATCTCCATGAATCTTCATGAATCTCCTGATCCATGAATCTCCATGAATCTCCATGAACCTCCTCCATGAATCTCCATGAATCTCCATGCATATCCATGAATCTCCATGAATCTGCATGAATATCCACGAATCTCCATGAATCTCCACGAATCTCCATGAATCTCCATGAATCTCCTCCATGAATCTCCATGAATCTCCATGAATCTCCATGAATCTCCATGAATATCCTCCATGAATCTCCATGAATCTCCATGAATGTCCATGAATCTCCTCCATGAAACTCCTGTATGAATCTCCATGAATCTCCATGAATCTCCTTCATCAATCTCCACGAATCTCCATGAATCTCCATGAATCTCCATGAATCTCCTCCATGAATCTCCATGAATCTCTTATCCTGTATGAATCTCCATGCATCTCCATGAATCTCCATGAATCTCCATGAACCTCCTCCATGAATCTCCATGAATCTCCATGAATCTCCTCCATGAATCTCCATGAATCACCTCCATGAATCTCCATGAATCTCCATGCATATCCATGAATCTCCATGAATCTGCATGAATATCCACGAATCTCCATGAATCTCCACGAATCTCCATGAATCTCCATGAATCTCCTCCATGAATCTCCATGAATCTCCATGAATCTCCATGAATCTCCATGAATATCCTCCATGAATCTCCATGAATCTCCATGAATGTCCATGAATCTCCTCCATGAAACTCCTGTATGAATCTCCATGAATCTCCATGAATCTCCTTCATCAATCTCCACGAATCTCCATGAATCTCCATGAATCTCCATGAATCTCCTCCATGAATCTCCATGAATCTCTTATCCTGTATGAATCTCCATGCATCTCCATGAATCTCCATGAATCTCCATGAACCTCCTCCATGAATCTCCATGAATCTCCATGAATCTCCTCCATGAATCTCCATGAATCACCTCCATGAATCTCCATGAATCTCCATGAATGTCTATGAATCTCCATGACTCTCCATGAATCTCCTTGAATCTCCATGAATCTCCATAAATCTCCAAGAATCTCCGTGAATCTCCATGAATCTCCATGAATCTCCATGAATCTCCTCCATGAATCTCCTCCATGAATCTCCATGAATCTCCATGAATCTCCTGATCCATGAATCTCTATGAATCTCCATGAATCTCCATGAATATCCTCCATGAATCTCCATGAATCTTCATGAATCTCCTGATCCATGAATCTCTATGAATCCCCATGAATCTCCATGAATATCCTCCATGAATCTACATGAATCTCCATGAATCGCCATGAATCTCCATGTATCTCCATGAGTTTCCAAGAATCTCCATGAATGTCCATGAATGTCCTCCATGAATCTCCATGCATCTCCATGAATCTCCATGAATCTCCATGAACCTCCTCCATGAATCACCATAAATCTCCATGAATATCCATGAATCTCCATGAGTCTCCATGAATCTCCATGTATCTCCATGAATCTACATGAATCTCCATGAATCTCCATGAATCTCCTCGATGAATCTCCATGAATCTTCATGAATCTCCTGATCCATGAACCTCTATGAATCTCCATGAATCTCCAAGAATCTCCTTCATGAATCTCCATGAATCTCCATGAATCTCCTTCATGAATCTCCATGAATCTCCATGAATCTCCATGCATCTCCATGAATCTCCATGAATCTCCATGAACCTCCTCCATGAATCTCCATGAATCTCCATGAATCTACATGAATCTCCATGAATCTCCATGAATCTCCTCCATGAATCTCCATGAATCACCTCCATGAATCTACATGAATCTCCATGAATCTCCATGAATCTCCTCCATGAATCTCCATGAATCTCCATGATATCCTGTATGAATCTCCATGAATCTCCATGAACCTCCTCCATGAATCTCCATGAATCTCCATGAATATCCATGAATCTCCATGAATCTCCATGAATCTCCATGTATCTCCATGAATCTCCATGAATCTCCATAAATCTCCAAGAATCTCCGTGAATCTCCATGAATCTCCATGAATCTCCATGAATCTCCTCCATGAATCTCCATGAATCTCCAAGAATCTCCTCCATGAATCTCCATGAATCTCCATGAATCTCCATGATATCCTGTATGAATCTCCATGATATCCAGTATGAATCTCCATGAATCTCCATGAACCTCCATGAATCTCCATGAATCTCCATGAATCTCCATGAATCTCCATGCATATCCATGAATCTCCATGAATCTGCATGAATATCCACGAATCTCCATGAATCTCCACGAATCTCCATGAATCTCCATGAATCTCCTCCATGAATCTCCATGAATCTCCATGAATCTCCATGAATCTCCATGAATATCCTCCATGAATCTCCATGAATCTCCATGAATGTCCATGAATCTCCTCCATGAAACTCCTGTATGAATCTCCATGAATCTCCATGAATCTCCTTCATCAATCTCCACGAATCTCCATGAATCTCCATGAATCTCCATGAATCTCCTCCATGAATCTCCATGAATCTCTTATCCTGTATGAATCTCCATGCATCTCCATGAATCTCCATGAATCTCCATGAACCTCCTTCATGAATCTCCATGAATCTCCATGAATCTCCTCCATGAATCTCCATGAATCACCTCCATGAATCTCCATGAATCTCCAAGAATGTCTATGAATCTCCATGACTCTCCATGAATCTCCTTGAATCTCCATGAATCTCCATAAATCTCCAAGAATCTCCGTGAATCTCCATGAATCTCCATGAATCTCCATGAATCTCCTCCATGAATCTCCTCCATGAATCTCCATGAATCTCCATGAATCTCCTGATCCATGAATCTCTATGAATCTCCATGAATCTCCATGAATATCCTCCATGAATCTCCATGAATCTTCATGAATCTCCTGATCCATGAATCTCTATGAATCCCCATGAATCTCCATGAATATCCTCCATGAATCTACATGAATCTCCATGAATCGCCATGAATCTCCATGTATCTCCATGAGTTTCCAAGAATCTCCATGAATGTCCATGAATGTCCTCCATGAATCTCCATGCATCTCCATGAATCTCCATGAATCTCCATGAACCTCCTCCATGAATCACCATAAATCTCCATGAATATCCATGAATCTCCATGAGTCTCCATGAATCTCCATGTATCTCCATGAATCTACATGAATCTCCATGAATCTCCATGAATCTCCTCGATGAATCTCCATGAATCTTCATGAATCTCCTGATCCATGAACCTCTATGAATCTCCATGAATCTCCATGAATCTCCTTCATGAATCTCCATGAATCTCCATGAATCTCCATGCATCTCCATGAATCTCCATGAATCTCCATGAACCTCCTCCATGAATCTCCATGAATCTCCATGAATCTACATGAATCTCCATGAATCTCCATGAATCTCCTCCATGAATCTCCATGAATCACCTCCATGAATCTACTTGAATCTCCATGAATCTCCATGAATCTCCTCCATGAATCTCCATGAATCTCCATGATATCCTGTATGAATCTCCATGAATCTCCATGAACCTCCTCCATGAATCTCCATGAATCTCCATGAATATCCATGAATCTCCATGAATCTCCATGAATCTCCATGTATCTCCATGAATCTCCATGAATCTCCATAAATCTCCAAGAATCTCCGTGAATCTCCATGAATCTCCATGAATCTCCATGAATCTCCTCCATGAATCTCCATGAATCTCCAAGAATCTCCTCCATGAATCTCCATGAATCTCCATGAATCTCCATGTATCTCCATGAATCTACATGAATCTCCATGAATCTCAATGAATCTCCTCGATGAATCTCCATGAATCTTCATGAATCTCCTGATCCATGAATCTCCATGAATCTCCATGAACCTCCTCCATGAATCTCCATGAATCTCCATAAATCTCCAAGAATCTCCGTGAATCTCCATGAATCTCCATGAATCTCCATGAATCTCCATGAATCTCCATGAATCTCCAAGAATCTCCTCCATGAATCTCCATGAATCTCCATGAATCTCCATGAACCTCCTCCATGAATCTCCATGAATCTCCATGCATATCCATGAATCTCCATGAATCTGCATGAATATCCACGAATCTCCATGAATCTCCATGAATCTCCACGAATCTCCATGAATCTCCATGAATCTCCTCCATGAATCTCCATGAATCTCCATAAATCTCCATGAATCTCCATGAATATCCTCCATGAATCTCCATGAATCTCCATGAATGTCCATGAATCTCCTCCATGAATCTCCTCCATGAAACTCCTGTATGAATCTCCATGAATCTCCATGAATCTCCTTCATCAATCTCCACGAATCTCCATGAATCTCCATGAATCTCCATGAATCTCCTCCATGAATCTCCATGAATCTCTTATCCTGTATGAATCTCCATGCATCTCCATGAATCTCCATGAATCTCCATGAACCTCCTTCATGAATCTCCATGAATCTCCATGAATCTCCTCCATGAATCTCCATGAATCACCTCCATGAATCTCCATGAATCTCCAAGAATGTCTATGAATCTCCATGACTCTCCATGAATCTCCTTGAATCTCCATGAATCTCCATAAATCTCCAAGAATCTCCGTGAATCTCCATGAATCTCCATGAATCTCCATGAATCTCCTCCATGAATCTCCTCCATGAATCTCCATGAATCTCCATGAATCTCCTGATCCATGAATCTCTATGAATCTCCATGAATCTCCATGAATATCCTCCATGAATCTCCATGAATCTTCATGAATCTCCTGATCCATGAATCTCTATGAATCCCCATGAATCTCCATGAATATCCTCCATGAATCTACATGAATCTCCATGAATCGCCATGAATCTCCATGTATCTCCATGAGTTTCCAAGAATCTCCATGAATGTCCATGAATGTCCTCCATGAATCTCCATGCATCTCCATGAATCTCCATGAATCTCCATGAACCTCCTCCATGAATCACCATAAATCTCCATGAATATCCATGAATCTCCATGAGTCTCCATGAATCTCCATGTATCTCCATGAATCTACATGAATCTCCATCAATCTCCATGAATCTCCTCGATGAATCTCCATGAATCTTCATGAATCTCCTGATCCATGAACCTCTATGAATCTCCATGAATCTCCATGAATCTCCTTCATGAATCTCCATGAATCTCCATGAATCTCCATGCATCTCCATGAATCTCCATGAATCTCCATGAACCTCCTCCATGAATCTCCATGAATCTCCATGAATCTACATGAATCTCCATGAATCTCCATGAATCTCCTCCATGAATCTCCATGAATCACCTCCATGAATCTACTTGAATCTCCATGAATCTCCATGAATCTCCTCCATGAATCTCCATGAATCTCCATGATATCCTGTATGAATCTCCATGAATCTCCATGAACCTCCTCCATGAATCTCCATGAATCTCCATGAATATCCATGAATCTCCATGAATCTCCATGAATCTCCATGTATCTCCATGAATCTCCATGAATCTCCATAAATCTCCAAGAATCTCCGTGAATCTCCATGAATCTCCATGAATCTCCATGAATCTCCTCCATGAATCTCCATGAATCTCCAAGAATCTCCTCCATGAATCTCCATGAATCTCCATGAATCTCCATGTATCTCCATGAATCTACATGAATCTCCATGAATCTCAATGAATCTCCTCGATGAATCTCCATGAATCTTCATGAATCTCCTGATCCATGAATCTCCATGAATCTCCATGAATCTCCTCCATGAATCTCCTCCATGAATCTCCATGAATCTCCATGAATCTCCTGATCCATGAATCTCTATGAATCTCCATGAATCTCCATGAATATCCTCCATGAATCTCCATGAATCTTCATGAATCTCCTGATCCATGAATCTCTATGAATCCCCATGAATCTCCATGAATATCCTCCATGAATCTACATGAATCTCCATGAATCGCCATGAATCTCCATGTATCTCCATGAGTTTCCAAGAATCTCCATGAATGTCCATGAATGTCCTCCATGAATCTCCATGCATCTCCATGAATCTCCATGAATCTCCATGAACCTCCTCCATGAATCACCATAAATCTCCATGAATATCCATGAATCTCCATGAGTCTCCATGAATCTCCATGTATCTCCATGAATCTACATGAATCTCCATGAATCTCCATGAATCTCCTCGATGAATCTCCATGAATCTTCATGAATCTCCTGATCCATGAACCTCTATGAATCTCCATGAATCTCCATGAATCTCCTTCATGAATCTCCATGAATCTCCATGAATCTCCATGCATCTCCATGAATCTCCATGAATCTCCATGAACCTCCTCCATGAATCTCCATGAATCTCCATGAATCTACATGAATCTCCATGAATCTCCATGAATCTCCTCCATGAATCTCCATGAATCACCTCCATGAATCTACTTGAATCTCCATGAATCTCCATGAATCTCCTCCATGAATCTCCATGAATCTCCATGATATCCTGTATGAATCTCCATGAATCTCCATGAACCTCCTCCATGAATCTCCATGAATCTCCATGAATATCCATGAATCTCCATGAATCTCCATGAATCTCCATGTATCTCCATGAATCTCCATGAATCTCCATAAATCTCCAAGAATCTCCGTGAATCTCCATGAATCTCCATGAATCTCCATGAATCTCCTCCATGAATCTCCATGAATCTCCAAGAATCTCCTCCATGAATCTCCATGAATCTCCATGAATCTCCATGTATCTCCATGAATCTACATGAATCTCCATGAATCTCAATGAATCTCCTCGATGAATCTCCATGAATCTTCATGAATCTCCTGATCCATGAATCTCCATGAATCTCCATGAACCTCCTCCATGAATCTCCATGAATCTCCATAAATCTCCAAGAATCTCCGTGAATCTCCATGAATCTCCATGAATCTCCATGAATCTCCATGAATCTCCATGAATCTCCAAGAATCTCCTCCATGAATCTCCATGAATCTCCATGAATCTCCATGAACCTCCTCCATGAATCTCCATGAATCTCCATGCATATCCATGAATCTCCATGAATCTGCATGAATATCCACGAATCTCCATGAATCTCCATGAATCTCCACGAATCTCCATGAATCTCCATGAATCTCCTCCATGAATCTCCATGAATCTCCATAAATCTCCATGAATCTCCATGAATATCCTCCATGAATCTCCATGAATCTCCATGAATGTCCATGAATCTCCTCCATGAATCTCCTCCATGAAACTCCTGTATGAATCTCCATGAATCTCCATGAATCTCCTTCATCAATCTCCACGAATCTCCATGAATCTCCATGAATCTCCATGAATCTCCTCCATGAATCTCCATGAATCTCTTATCCTGTATGAATCTCCATGCATCTCCATGAATCTCCATGAATCTCCATGAACCTCCTTCATGAATCTCCATGAATCTCCATGAATCTCCTCCATGAATCTCCATGAATCACCTCCATGAATCTCCATGAATCTCCAAGAATGTCTATGAATCTCCATGACTCTCCATGAATCTCCTTGAATCTCCATGAATCTCCATAAATCTCCAAGAATCTCCGTGAATCTCCATGAATCTCCATGAATCTCCATGAATCTCCTCCATGAATCTCCTCCATGAATCTCCATGAATCTCCATGAATCTCCTGATCCATGAATCTCTATGAATCTCCATGAATCTCCATGAATATCCTCCATGAATCTCCATGAATCTTCATGAATCTCCTGATCCATGAATCTCTATGAATCCCCATGAATCTCCATGAATATCCTCCATGAATCTACATGAATCTCCATGAATCGCCATGAATCTCCATGTATCTCCATGAGTTTCCAAGAATCTCCATGAATGTCCATGAATGTCCTCCATGAATCTCCATGCATCTCCATGAATCTCCATGAATCTCCATGAACCTCCTCCATGAATCACCATAAATCTCCATGAATATCCATGAATCTCCATGAGTCTCCATGAATCTCCATGTATCTCCATGAATCTACATGAATCTCCATCAATCTCCATGAATCTCCTCGATGAATCTCCATGAATCTTCATGAATCTCCTGATCCATGAACCTCTATGAATCTCCATGAATCTCCATGAATCTCCTTCATGAATCTCCATGAATCTCCATGAATCTCCATGCATCTCCATGAATCTCCATGAATCTCCATGAACCTCCTCCATGAATCTCCATGAATCTCCATGAATCTACATGAATCTCCATGAATCTCCATGAATCTCCTCCATGAATCTCCATGAATCACCTCCATGAATCTACTTGAATCTCCATGAATCTCCATGAATCTCCTCCATGAATCTCCATGAATCTCCATGATATCCTGTATGAATCTCCATGAATCTCCATGAACCTCCTCCATGAATCTCCATGAATCTCCATGAATATCCATGAATCTCCATGAATCTCCATGAATCTCCATGTATCTCCATGAATCTCCATGAATCTCCATAAATCTCCAAGAATCTCCGTGAATCTCCATGAATCTCCATGAATCTCCATGAATCTCCTCCATGAATCTCCATGAATCTCCAAGAATCTCCTCCATGAATCTCCATGAATCTCCATGAATCTCCATGTATCTCCATGAATCTACATGAATCTCCATGAATCTCAATGAATCTCCTCGATGAATCTCCATGAATCTTCATGAATCTCCTGATCCATGAATCTCCATGAATCTCCATGAACCTCCTCCATGAATCTCCATGAATCTCCATAAATCTCCAAGAATCTCCGTGAATCTCCATGAATCTCCATGAATCTCCATGAATCTCCATGAATCTCCATGAATCTCCAAGAATCTCCTCCATGAATCTCCATGAATCTCCATGAATCTCCATGTATCTCCATGAATCTACATGAATCTCCATGAATCTCAATGAATCTCCTCGATGAATCTCCATGAATCTTCATGAATCTCCAGATCCATGAATCTCCATGAATCTCCATGAACCTCCTCCATGAATCTCCATGAATCTCCATGCATATCCATGAATCTCCATGAATCTGCATGAATATCCACGAATCTCCATGAATCTCCATGAATCTCCACGAATCTCCATGAATCTCCATGAATCTCCTCCATGAATCTCCATGAATCTCCATAAATCTCCATGAATCTCCATGAATATCCTCCATGAATCTCCATGAATCTCCATGAATGTCCATGAATCTCCTCCATGAAACTCCTGTATGAATCTCCATGAATCTCCATGAATCTCCATGAATCTCCTTCATCAATCTCCACGAATCTCCATGACTCTCCATGAATCTCCATGAATCTCCTCCATGAATCTCCATGAATCTCTTATCCTGTATGAATCTTCATGAATCTCCATGAATCTCCATGAATCTCCATGAATCTCCTCCATGAATCTCCATGAATCTCCATGATATCCTGTATGAATCTCCATGAATCTCCATGAACCTCCTCCATGAATCTCCATGAATCTCCATGAATATCCATGAATCTCCATGAATCTCCATGAATCTCCATGTATCTCCATGAATCTCCATGAATCTCCATAAATCTCCAAGAATCTCCGTGAATCTCCATGAATCTCCATGAATCTCCATGAATCTCCTCCATGAATCTCCATGAATCTCCAAGAATCTCCTCCATGAATCTCCATGAATCTCCATGAATCTCCATGAATCTCCATGAATCTCCAAGAATCTCCTCCATGAATCTCCATGAATCTCCATGAATCTCCATGTATCTCCATGAATCTACATGAATCTCCATGAATCTCAATGAATCTCCTCGATGAATCTCCATGAATCTTCATGAATCTCCTGATCCATGAATCTCCATGAATCTCCATGAACCTCCTCCATGAATCTCCATGAATCTCCATGCATATCCATGAATCTCCATGAATCTGCATGAATATCCACGAATCTACATGAATCTCCATGAATCTCCACGAATCTCCATGAATCTCCATGAATCTCCTCCATGAATCTCCATGAATCTCCATAAATCTCCATGAATCTCCATGAATATCCTCCATGAATCTCCATGAATCTCCATGAATGTCCATGAATCTCCTCCATGAATCTCCTCCATGAAACTCCTGTATGAATCTCCATGAATCTCCATGAATCTCCTTCATCAATCTCCACGAATCTCCATGAATCTCCATGAATCTCCATGAATCTCCTCCATGAATCTCCATGAATCTCCATGCATATCCATGAATCTCCATGAATCTGCATGAATATCCACGAATCTCCATGAATCTCCATGAATCTCCATGAATCTCATTGAATCTCCTCCATGAATCTCCATGAATCTCCATAGATCTCCATGAATCTCCATGAATATCCTCCATGAATCTCCATGAATCTCCATGAATGTCCATGAATCTCCTCCATGAAACTCCTGTATGAATCTCCATGAATCTCCATGAATCTCCATGAATCTCCTTCATCAATCTCCACGAATCTCCATGAATCTCCATGAATCTCCTCCATGAATCTCCATGAATCTCTTATCCTGTATGAATCTTCATGAATCTCCATGAATCTCCATGCATCTCCATGAATCTCCATGAATCTCCATGAACCTCCTCCATGAATCTCCATGAATCTCCATGAATCTCCATGAATCTCCTCCATGAATCTCCATGAATCACCTCCATGAATCTCCATGAATCTCCATGAATGTCTATGAATCTCCATGACTCTCCATGAATCTCCTTGAATCTCCATGAATCTCCATAAATCTCCAAGAATCTCCGTGAATCTCCATGAATCTCCATGAATCTCCATGAATCTCCTCCATGAATCTCCTCCATGAATCTCCATGAATCTCCATGAATCTCCTGATCCATGAATCTCTATGAATCTCCATGAATCTCCATGAATATCCTCCATGAATCTCCATGAATCTTCATGAATCTCCTGATCCATGAATCTCTATGAATCCCCATGAATCTCCATGAATATCCTCCATGAATCTACATGAATCTCCATGAATCGCCATGAATCTCCATGTATCTCCATGAGTTTCCAAGAATCTCCATGAATGTCCATGAATCTCCTTCATGAATCTCCATGAATCTCCATGAATCTCCATGCATCTCCATGAATCTCCATGAATCTCCATGAACCTCCTCCATGAATCTCCATGAATCTCCATGAATCTACATGAATCTCCATGAATCTCCATGAATCTCCTCCATGAATCTCCATGAATCACCTCCATGAATCTACATGAATCTCCATGAATCTCCATGAATCTCCTCCATGAATCTCCATGAATCTCCATGATATCCTGTATGAATCTCCATGAATCTCCATGAACCTCCTCCATGAATCTCCATGAATCTCCATGAATATCCATGAATCTCCATGAATCTCCATGAATCTCCATGTATCTCCATGAATCTCCATGAATCTCCATATATCTCCAAGAATCTGCGTGAATCTCCATGAATCTCCATGAATCTCCATGAATCTCCTCCATGAATCTCCATGAATCTCCATGAATCTCCATGAACCTCCTCCATGAATCACCATAAATCTCCATGAATATCCATGAATCTCCATGAGTCTCCATGAATCTCCATGTATCTCCATGAATCTACATGAATCTCCATGAATCTCCATGAATCTCCTCGATGAATCTCCATGAATCTTCATGAATCTCCTGATCCATGAACCTCTATGAATCTCCATGAATCTCCATGAATCTCCTTCATGAATCTCCATGAATCTCCATGAATCTCCATGCATCTCCATGAATCTCCATGAATCTCCATGAACCTCCTCCATGAATCTCCATGAATCTCCATGAATCTACATGAATCTCCATGAATCTCCATGAATCTCCTCCATGAATCTCCATGAATCACCTCCATGAATCTACTTGAATCTCCATGAATCTCCATGAATCTCCTCCATGAATCTCCATGAATCTCCATGATATCCTGTATGAATCTCCATGAATCTCCATGAACCTCCTCCATGAATCTCCATGAATCTCCATGAATATCCATGAATCTCCATGAATCTCCATGAATCTCCATGTATCTCCATGAATCTCCATGAATCTCCATAAATCTCCAAGAATCTCCGTGAATCTCCATGAATCTCCATGAATCTCCATGAATCTCCTCCATGAATCTCCATGAATCTCCAAGAATCTCCTCCATGAATCTCCATGAATCTCCATGAACCTCCTCCATGAATCTCCATGAATCTCCATAAATCTCCAAGAATCTCCGTGAATCTCCATGAATCTCCATGAATCTCCATGAATCTCCATGAATCTCCATGAATCTCCAAGAATCTCCTCCATGAATCTCCATGAATCTCCATGAATCTCCATGTATCTCCATGAATCTACATGAATCTCCATGAATCTCAATGAATCTCCTCGATGAATCTCCATGAATCTTCATGAATCTCCTGATCCATGAATCTCCATGAATCTCCATGAACCTCCTCCATGAATCTCCATGAATCTCCATGCATATCCATGAATCTCCATGAATCTGCATGAATATCCACGAATCTCCATGAATCTCCATGAATCTCCACGAATCTCCATGAATCTCCATGAATCTCCTCCATGAATCTCCATGAATCTCCATAAATCTCCATGAATCTCCATGAATATCCTCCATGAATCTCCATGAATCTCCATGAATGTCCATGAATCTCCTCCATGAAACTCCTGTATGAATCTCCATGAATCTCCATGAATCTCCATGAATCTCCTTCATCAATCTCCACGAATCTCCATGACTCTCCATGAATCTCCATGAATCTCCTCCATGAATCTCCATGAATCTCTTATCCTGTATGAATCTTCATGAATCTCCATGAATCTCCATGAATCTCCATGAATCTCCTCCATGAATCTCCATGAATCTCCATGATATCCTGTATGAATCTCCATGAATCTCCATGAACCTCCTCCATGAATCTCCATGAATCTCCATGAATATCCATGAATCTCCATGAATCTCCATGAATCTCCATGTATCTCCATGAATCTCCATGAATCTCCATAAATCTCCAAGAATCTCCGTGAATCTCCATGAATCTCCATGAATCTCCATGAATCTCCTCCATGAATCTCCATGAATCTCCAAGAATCTCCTCCATGAATCTCCATGAATCTCCATGAATCTCCATGTATCTCCATGAATCTACATGAATCTCCATGAATCTCAATGAATCTCCTCGATGAATCTCCATGAATCTTCATGAATCTCCTGATCCATGAATCTCCATGAATCTCCATGAACCTCCTCCATGAATCTCCATGAATCTCCATAAATCTCCAAGAATCTCCGTGAATCTCCATGAATCTCCATGAATCTCCATGAATCTCCATGAATCTCCATGAATCTCCAAGAATCTCCTCCATGAATCTCCATGAATCTCCATGAATCTCCATGTATCTCCATGAATCTACATGAATCTCCATGAATCTCAATGAATCTCCTCGATGAATCTCCATGAATCTTCATGAATCTCCTGATCCATGAATCTCCATGAATCTCCATGAACCTCCTCCATGAATCTCCATGAATCTCCATGCATATCCATGAATCTCCATGAATCTGCATGAATATCCACGAATCTCCATGAATCTCCATGAATCTCCACGAATCTCCATGAATCTCCATGAATCTCCTCCATGAATCTCCATGAATCTCCATAAATCTCCATGAATCTCCATGAATATCCTCCATGAATCTCCATGAATCTCCATGAATGTCCATGAATCTCCTCCATGAATCTCCTCCATGAAACTCCTGTATGAATCTCCATGAATCTCCATGAATCTCCTTCATCAATCTCCACGAATCTCCATGAATCTCCATGAATCTCCATGAATCTCCTCCATGAATCTCCATGAATCTCCATGCATATCCATGAATCTCCATGAATCTGCATGAATATCCACGAATCTCCATGAATCTCCATGAATCTCCATGAATCTCCATGAATCTCCTCCATGAATCTCCATGAATCTCCATAGATCTCCATGAATCTCCATGAATATCCTCCATGAATCTCCATGAATCTCCATGAATGTCCATGAATCTCCTCCATGAAACTCCTGTATGAATCTCCATGAATCTCCATGAATCTCCATGAATCTCCTTCATCAATCTCCACGAATCTCCATGAATCTCCATGAATCTCCTCCATGAATCTCCATGAATCTCTTATCCTGTATGAATCTTCATGAATCTCCATGAATCTCCATGCATCTCCATGAATCTCCATGAATCTCCATGAACCTCCTCCATGAATCTCCATGAATCTCCATGAATCTCCATGAATCTCCTCCATGAATCTCCATGAATCACCTCCATGAATCTCCATGAATCTCCATGAATGTCTATGAATCTCCATGACTCTCCATGAATCTCCTTGAATCTCCATGAATCTCCATAAATCTCCAAGAATCTCCGTGAATCTCCATGAATCTCCATGAATCTCCATGAATCTCCTCCATGAATCTCCTCCATGAATCTCCATGAATCTCCATGAATCTCCTGATCCATGAATCTCTATGAATCTCCATGAATCTCCATGAATATCCTCCATGAATCTCCATGAATCTTCATGAATCTCCTGATCCATGAATCTCTATGAATCCCCATGAATCTCCATGAATATCCTCCATGAATCTACATGAATCTCCATGAATCGCCATGAATCTCCATGTATCTCCATGAGTTTCCAAGAATCTCCATGAATGTCCATGAATGTCCTCCATGAATCTCCATGCATCTCCATGAATCTCCATGAATCTCCATGAACCTCCTCCATGAATCACCATAAATCTCCATGAATATCCATGAATCTCCATGAGTCTCCATGAATCTCCATGTATCTCCATGAATCTACATGAATCTCCATGAATCTCCATGAATCTCCTCGATGAATCTCCATGAATCTTCATGAATCTCCTGATCCATGAACCTCTATGAATCTCCATGAATCTCCATGAATCTCCTTCATGAATCTCCATGAATCTCCATGAATCTCCATGCATCTCCATGAATCTCCATGAATCTCCATGAACCTCCTCCATGAATCTCCATGAATCTCCATGAATCTACATGAATCTCCATGAATCTCCATGAATCTCCTCCATGAATCTCCATGAATCACCTCCATGAATCTACATGAATCTCCATGAATCTCCATGAATCTCCTCCATGAATCTCCATGAATCTCCATGATATCCTGTATGAATCTCCATGAATCTCCATGAACCTCCTCCATGAATCTCCATGAATCTCCATGAATATCCATGAATCTCCATGAATCTCCATGAATCTCCATGTATCTCCATGAATCTCCATGAATCTCCATATATCTCCAAGAATCTGCGTGAATCTCCATGAATCTCCATGAATCTCCATGAATCTCCTCCATGAATCTCCATGAATCTCCATGAATCTCCATGAACCTCCTCCATGAATCACCATAAATCTCCATGAATATCCATGAATCTCCATGAGTCTCCATGAATCTCCATGTATCTCCATGAATCTACATGAATCTCCATGAATCTCCATGAATCTCCTCGATGAATCTCCATGAATCTTCATGAATCTCCTGATCCATGAACCTCTATGAATCTCCATGAATCTCCATGAATCTCCTTCATGAATCTCCATGAATCTCCATGAATCTCCTTCATGAATCTCCATGAATCTCCATGAATCTCCATGCATCTCCATGAATCTCCATGAATCTCCATGAACCTCCTCCATGAATCTCCATGAATCTCCATGAATCTACATGAATCTCCATGAATCTCCATGAATCTCCTCCATGAATCTCCATGAATCACCTCCATGAATCTACTTGAATCTCCATGAATCTCCATGAATCTCCTCCATGAATCTCCATGAATCTCCATGATATCCTGTATGAATCTCCATGAATCTCCATGAACCTCCTCCATGAATCTCCATGAATCTCCATGAATATCCATGAATCTCCATGAATCTCCATGAATCTCCATGTATCTCCATGAATCTCCATGAATCTCCATAAATCTCCAAGAATCTCCGTGAATCTCCATGAATCTCCATGAATCTCCATGAATCTCCTCCATGAATCTCCATGAATCTCCAAGAATCTCCTCCATGAATCTCCATGAATCTCCATGAATCTCCATGTATCTCCATGAATCTACATGAATCTCCATGAATCTCAATGAATCTCCTCGATGAATCTCCATGAATCTTCATGAATCTCCTGATCCATGAATCTCCATGAATCTCCATGAACCTCCTCCATGAATCTCCATGAATCTCCATAAATCTCCAAGAATCTCCGTGAATCTCCATGAATCTCCATGAATCTCCATGAATCTCCATGAATCTCCATGAATCTCCAAGAATCTCCTCCATGAATCTCCATGAATCTCCATGAATCTCCATGTATCTCCATGAATCTACATGAATCTCCATGAATCTCAATGAATCTCCTCGATGAATCTCCATGAATCTTCATGAATCTCCTGATCCATGAATCTCCATGAATCTCCATGAACCTCCTCCATGAATCTCCATGAATCTCCATGCATATCCATGAATCTCCATGAATCTGCATGAATATCCACGAATCTCCATGAATCTCCATGAATCTCCACGAATCTCCATGAATCTCCATGAATCTCCTCCATGAATCTCCATGAATCTCCATAAATCTCCATGAATCTCCATGAATATCCTCCATGAATCTCCATGAATCTCCATGAATGTCCATGAATCTCCTCCATGAAACTCCTGTATGAATCTCCATGAATCTCCATGAATCTCCATGAATCTCCTTCATCAATCTCCACGAATCTCCATGACTCTCCATGAATCTCCATGAATCTCCTCCATGAATCTCCATGAATCTCTTATCCTGTATGAATCTTCATGAATCTCCATGAATCTCCATGCATCTCCATGAATCTCCATGAATCTCCATGAACCTCCTCCATGAACCTCCATGAATCTCCATGAATCTCCATGAATCTCCTCCATGAATCTCCATGAATCACCTCCATGAATCTCCATGAATCTCCTCCATGAATCTCCATGAATCTCCAAGAATCTCCTCCATGAATCTCCATGAATCTCCATGAATCTCCATGTATCTCCATGAATCTACATGAATCTCCATGAATCTCAATGAATCTCCTCGATGAATCTCCATGAATCTTCATGAATCTCCTGATCCATGAATCTCCATGAATCTCCATGAACCTCCTCCATGAATCTCCATGAATCTCCATGCATATCCATGAATCTCCATGAATCTGCATGAATATCCACGAATCTCCATGAATCTCCATGAATCTCCATGAATCTCCATGAATCTCCTCCATGAATCTCCATGAATCTCCATAGATCTCCATGAATCTCCATGAATATCCTCCATGAATCTCCATGAATCTCCATGAATGTCCATGAATCTCCTCCATGAAACTCCTGTATGAATCTCCATGAATCTCCATGAATCTCCATGAATCTCCTTCATCAATCTCCACGAATCTCCATGAATCTCCATGAATCTCCTCCATGAATCTCCATGAATCTCTTATCCTGTATGAATCTTCATGAATCTCCATGAATCTCCATGCATCTCCATGAATCTCCATGAATCTCCATGAACCTCCTCCATGAATCTCCATGAATCTCCATGAATCTCCATGAATCTCCTCCATGTATCTCCATGAATCACCTCCATGAATCTCCATGAATCTCCATGAATGTCTATGAATCTCCATGACTCTCCATGAATCTCCTTGAATCTCCATGAATCTCCATAAATCTCCAAGAATCTCCGTGAATCTCCATGAATCTCCATGAATCTCCATGAATCTCCTCCATGAATCTCCATGAATCTCCATGAATCTCCTGATCCATGAATCTCTATGAATCTCCATGAATCTCCATGAATATCCTCCATGAATCTCCATGAATCTTCATGAATCTCCTGATCCATGAATCTCTATGAATCCCCATGAATCTCCATGAATATCCTCCATGAATCTACATGAATCTCCATGAATCGCCATGAATCTCCATGTATCTCCATGAGTTTCCAAGAATCTCCATGAATGTCCATGAATGTCCTCCATGAATCTCCATGCATCTCCATGAATCTCCATGAATCTCCATGAACCTCCTCCATGAATCACCATAAATCTCCATGAATATCCATGAATCTCCATGAGTCTCCATGAATCTCCATGTATCTCCATGAATCTACATGAATCTCCATGAATCTCCATGAATCTCCTCGATGAATCTCCATGAATCTTCATGAATCTCCTGATCCATGAACCTCTATGAATCTCCATGAATCTCCATGAATCTCCTTCATGAATCTCCATGAATCTCCATGAATCTCCATGCATCTCCATGAATCTCCATGAATCTCCATGAACCTCCTCCATGAATCTCCATGAATCTCCATGAATCTACATGAATCTCCATGAATCTCCATGAATCTCCTCCATGAATCTCCATGAATCACCTCCATGAATCTACATGAATCTCCATGAATCTCCATGAATCTCCTCCATGAATCTCCATGAATCTCCATGATATCCTGTATGAATCTCCATGAATCTCCATGAACCTCCTCCATGAATCTCCATGAATCTCCATGAATATCCATGAATCTCCATGAATCTCCATGAATCTCCATGTATCTCCATGAATCTCCATGAATCTCCATATATCTCCAAGAATCTGCGTGAATCTCCATGAATCTCCATGAATCTCCATGAATCTCCATGAATCTCCATGAATCTCCATGAACCTCCTCCATGAATCACCATAAATCTCCAAGAATATCCATGAATCTCCATGAGTCTCCATGAGTCTCCATGAATCTCCATGTATCTCCATGAATCTACATGAATCTCCATGAATCTCCATGAATCTCCATGAATCTCTATGAATCTCCATGAACCTCCTCCATGAATCTCCATGAATCTCCATGAATCTACATGAATCTCCATGAATCTCCATGAATCTCCTCCATGAATATCCATGAATCACCTCCATGAATCTACATGAATCTCCATGAATCTCCATGAATCTCCTCCATGAATCTCCATGAATCTCCATGATATCCTGTATGAATCTCCATGAATCTCCATGAACCTCCTCCATGAATCTCCATGAATCTCCATGAATATCCATGAATCTCCATGAATCTCCATGAATCTCCATGTATCTCCATGAATCTCCATGAATCTCCATAAATCTCCAAGAATCTCCGTGAATCTCCATGAATCTCCATGAATCTCCATGAATCTCCTCCATGAATCTCCATGAATCTCCAAGAATCTCCTCCATGAATCTCCATGAATCTCCATGAATCTCCATGTATCTCCATGAATCTACATGAATCTCCATGAATCTCAATGAATCTCCTCGATGAATCTCCATGAATCTTCATGAATCTCCTGATCCATGAATCTCCATGAATCTCCATGAACCTCCTCCATGAATCTCCATGAATCTCCATAAATCTCCAAGAATCTCCGTGAATCTCCATGAATCTCCATGAATCTCCTGATCCATGAATCTCCATGAATCTCCATGAACCTCCTCCATGAATCTCCATGAGTCTCCATGAATCTCCATGTATCTCCATGAATCTACATGAATCTCCATGAATCTCCATGAATCTCCTCGATGAATCTCCATGAATCTCCATGAATCTCCATGAATCTCCGCCATGAATCTCCATGAATCTCCATGAATATCCATGAATCTCCATGAATCTCCATGAATCTCCATGTATCTCCATGAATCTACATGAATCTCCATGAATCTCCATGAATCTCCTCGATGAATCTCCATGAATCTTCATGAATCTCCTGATCCATGAATCTCTATGAATCTCCATGATTCTCCATGAATATCCTCCATGAATCTCCATGAATCTCCATGAATCTCCATGAATCTCCATGATATCCTGTATGAATCTTCATGAATCTCCATGAATCTCCATGCATCTCCATTCATCTCCATGAATCTCCATGAACCTCCTCCATGAATCTCCACGAATCTCCATGAATATCCATGAATCTCCATGAATATCCATGAATCTCCATGAATCTCCATGAATCTCCATGTATCTCCATGAATTTCCAAGAATCTCCATGAATGTCCATGAATGTTCTCCACGAATCTCCATGAATCTCCATGAATCTCCATGAATCTCCATGAATCTCCATGATATCCTGTATGAATCTCCATGATATCCTGTATGAATCTCCATGAATCTCCATGAACCTCCATGAATCTCCATGAATATCCATGAATCTCCATGAATCTCCATGAATCTCCATGTATCTCCATGAATCTCCATGAATCTCCATAAATCTCCAAGAATCTCCGTGAATCTCCATGAATCTCCATGAATCTCCATGAATCTCCATGAATCTCCATGAATCTCCAAGAATCTCCTCCATGAATCTCCATGAATCTCCATGAATCTCCATGTATCTCCATGAATCTACATGAATCTCCATGAATCTCAATGAATCTCCTCGATGAATCTCCATGAATCTTCATGAATCTCCTGATCCATGAATCTCCATGAATCTCCATGAACCTCCTCCATGAATCTCCATGAATCTCCATGCATATCCATGAATCTCCATGAATCTGCATGAATATCCACGAATCTCCATGAATCTCCACGAATCTCCATGAATCTCCATGAATCTCCTCCATGAATCTCCATGAATCTCCATGAATCTCCATGAATCTCCATGAATATCCTCCATGAATCTCCATGAATCTCCATGAATGTCCATGAATCTCCTCCATGAAACTCCTGTATGAATCTCCATGAATCTCCATGAATCTCCTTCATCAATCTCCACGAATCTCCATGAATCTCCATGAATCTCCATGAATCTCCTCCATGAATCTCCATGAATCTCTTATCCTGTATGAATCTCCATGCATCTCCATGAATCTCCATGAATCTCCATGAACCTCCTCCATGAATCTCCATGAATCTCCATGAATCTCCTCCATGAATCTCCATGAATCACCTCCATGAATCTCCATGAATCTCCATGCATATCCATGAATCTCCATGAATCTGCATGAATATCCACGAATCTCCATGAATCTCCACGAATCTCCATGAATCTCCATGAATCTCCTCCATGAATCTCCATGAATCTCCATGAATCTCCATGAATATCCTCCATGAATCTCCATGAATCTCCATGAATGTCCATGAATCTCCTCCATGAAACTCCTGTATGAATCTCCATGAATCTCCATGAATCTCCTTCATCAATCTCCACGAATCTCCATGAATCTCCATGAATCTCCATGAATCTCCTCCATGAATCTCCATGAATCTCTTATCCTGTATGAATCTCCATGCATCTCCATGAATCTCCATGAATCTCCATGAACCTCCTCCATGAATCTCCATGAATCTCCATGAATCTCCTCCATGAATCTCCATGAATCACCTCCATGAATCTCCATGAATCTCCATGAATGTCTATGAATCTCCATGACTCTCCATGAATCTCCTTGAATCTCCATGAATCTCCATAAATCTCCAAGAATCTCCGTGAATCTCCATGAATCTCCATGAATCTCCATGAATCTCCTCCATGAATCTCCTCCATGAATCTCCATGAATCTCCATGAATCTCCTGATCCATGAATCTCTATGAATCTCCATGAATCTCCATGAATATCCTCCATGAATCTCCATGAATCTTCATGAATCTCCTGATCCATGAATCTCTATGAATCCCCATGAATCTCCATGAATATCCTCCATGAATCTACATGAATCTCCATGAATCGCCATGAATCTCCATGTATCTCCATGAGTTTCCAAGAATCTCCATGAATGTCCATGAATGTCCTCCATGAATCTCCATGCATCTCCATGAATCTCCATGAATCTGCATGAACCTCCTCCATGAATCACCATAAATCTCCATGAATATCCATGAATCTCCATGAGTCTCCATGAATCTCCATGTATCTCCATGAATCTACATGAATCTCCATGAATCTCCATGAATCTCCTCGATGAATCTCCATGAATCTTCATGAATCTCCTGATCCATGAACCTCTATGAATCTCCATGAATCTCCATGAATCTCCTTCATGAATCTCCATGAATCTCCATGAATCTCCATGCATCTCCATGAATCTCCATGAATCACCATGAACCTCCTCTATGAATCTCCATGAATCTCCATGAATCTACATGAATCTCCATGAATCTCCATGAATCTCCTCCATGAATCTCCATGAATCACCTCCATGAATCTACATGAATCTCCATGAATCTCCATGAATCTCCTCCATGAATCTCCATGAATCTCCATGATATCCTGTATGAATCTCCATGAATCTCCATGAACCTCCTCCATGAATCTCCATGAATCTCCATGAATATCCATGAATCTCCATGAATCTCCATGAATCTCCATGTATCTCCATGAATCTCCATGAATCTCCATAAATCTCCAAGAATCTCCGTGAATCTCCATGAATCTCCATGAATCTCCATGAATCTCCATGTATCTCCATGAATCTCCATGAATCTCCATAAATCTCCAAGAATCTCCGTGAATCTCCATGAATCTCCATGAATCTCCATGAATCTCCTCCATGAATCTCCATGAATCTCCAAGAATCTCCTCCATGAATCTCCATGAATCTCCATGAATCTCCATGATATCCTGTATGAATCTCCATGATATCCAGTATGAATCTCCATGAATCTCCATGAACCTCCATGAATCTCCATGAATCTCCATGAATCTCCATGAATCTCCATGCATATCCATGAATCTCCATGAATCTGCATGAATATCCACGAATCTCCATGAATCTCCACGAATCTCCATGAATCTCCATGAATCTCCTCCATGAATCTCCATGAATCTCCATGAATCTCCATGAATCTCCATGAATATCCTCCATGAATCTCCATGAATCTCCATGAATGTCCATGAATCTCCTTCATGAATCTCCATGAATCTCCATGAATCTCCATGCATCTCCATGAATCTCCATGAATCTCCATGAACCTCCTCCATGAATCTCCATGAATCTCCATGAATCTACATGAATCTCCATGAATCTCCATGAATCTCCTCCATGAATCTCCATGAATCACCTCCATGAATCTACATGAATCTCCATGAATCTCCATGAATCTCCTCCATGAATCTCCATGAATCTCCATGATATCCTGTATGAATCTCCATGAATCTCCATGAACCTCCTCCATGAATCTCCATGAATCTCCATGAATATCCATGAATCTCCATGAATCTCCATGAATCTCCATGTATCTCCATGAATCTCCATGAATCTCCATATATCTCCAAGAATCTGCGTGAATCTCCATGAATCTCCATGAATCTCCATGAATCTCCATGAATCTCCATGAATCTCCATGAACCTCCTCCATGAATCACCATAAATCTCCAAGAATATCCATGAATCTCCATGAGTCTCCATGAGTCTCCATGAATCTCCATGTATCTCCATGAATCTACATGAATCTCCATGAATCTCCATGAATCTCCATGAATCTCTATGAATCTCCATGAACCTCCTCCATGAATCTCCATGAATCTCCATGAATCTACATGAATCTCCATGAATCTCCATGAATCTCCTCCATGAATCTCCATGAATCACCTCCATGAATCTACATGAATCTCCATGAATCTCCATGAATCTCCTCCATGAATCTCCATGAATCTCCATGATATCCTGTATGAATCTCCATGAATCTCCATGAACCTCCTCCATGAATCTCCATGAATCTCCATGAATATCCATGAATCTCCATGAATCTCCATGAATCTCCATGTATCTCCATGAATCTCCATGAATCTCCATAAATCTCCAAGAATCTCCGTGAATCTCCATGAATCTCCATGAATCTCCATGAATCTCCTCCATGAATCTCCATGAATCTCCAAGAATCTCCTCCATGAATCTCCATGAATCTCCATGAATCTCCATGTATCTCCATGAATCTACATGAATCTCCATGAATCTCAATGAATCTCCTCGATGAATCTCCATGAATCTTCATGAATCTCCTGATCCATGAATCTCCATGAATCTCCATGAACCTCCTCCATGAATCTCCATGAATCTCCATAAATCTCCAAGAATCTCCGTGAATCTCCATGAATCTCCATGAATCTCCTGATCCATGAATCTCCATGAATCTCCATGAACCTCCTCCATGAATCTCCATGAGTCTCCATGAATCTCCATGTATCTCCATGAATCTACATGAATCTCCATGAATCTCCATGAATCTCCTCGATGAATCTCCATGAATCTCCATGAATCTCCATGAATCTCCGCCATGAATCTCCATGAATCTCCATGAATATCCATGAATCTCCATGAATCTCCATGAATCTCCATGTATCTCCATGAATCTACATGAATCTCCATGAATCTCCTCGATGAATCTCCATGAATCTTCATGAATCTCCTGATCCATGAATCTCTATGAATCTCCATGATTCTCCATGAATATCCTCCATGAATCTCCATGAATCTCCATGAATCTCCATGAATCTCCATGATATCCTGTATGAATCTTCATGAATCTCCATGAATCTCCATGCATCTCCATTCATCTCCATGAATCTCCATGAACCTCCTCCATGAATCTCCACGAATCTCCATGAATATCCATGAATCTCCATGAATATCCATGAATCTCCATGAATCTCCATGAATCTCCATGTATCTCCATGAATTTCCAAGAATCTCCATGAATGTCCATGAATGTTCTCCACGAATCTCCATGAATCTCCATGAATCTCCATGAATCTCCATGAATCTCCATGATATCCTGTATGAATCTCCATGATATCCTGTATGAATCTCCATGAATCTCCATGAACCTCCATGAATCTCCATGAATATCCATGAATCTCCATGAATCTCCATGAATCTCCATGTATCTCCATGAATCTCCATGAATCTCCATAAATCTCCAAGAATCTCCGTGAATCTCCATGAATCTCCATGAATCTCCATGAATCTCCATGAATCTCCATGAATCTCCAAGAATCTCCTCCATGAATCTCCATGAATCTCCATGAATCTCCATGTATCTCCATGAATCTACATGAATCTCCATGAATCTCAATGAATCTCCTCGATGAATCTCCATGAATCTTCATGAATCTCCTGATCCATGAATCTCCATGAATCTCCATGAACCTCCTCCATGAATCTCCATGAATCTCCATGAATCTCCATGAATCTCCATGCATATCCATGAATCTCCATGAATCTGCATGAATATCCACGAATCTCCATGAATCTCCACGAATCTCCATGAATCTCCATGAATCTCCTCCATGAATCTCCATGAATCTCCATGAATCTCCATGAATCTCCATGAATATCCTCCATGAATCTCCATGAATCTCCATGAATGTCCATGAATCTCCTTCATGAATCTCCATGAATCTCCATGAATCTCCATGCATCTCCATGAATCTCCATGAATCTCCATGAACCTCCTCCATGAATCTCCATGAATCTCCATGAATCACCTCCATGAATCTACATGAATCTCCATGAATCTCCATGAATCTCCTCCATGAATCTCCATGAATCTCCATGATATCCTGTATGAATCTCCATGAATCTCCATGAACCTCCTCCATGAATCTCCATGAATCTCCATGAATATCCATGAATCTCCATGAATCTCCATGAATCTCCATGTATCTCCATGAATCTCCATGAATCTCCATATATCTCCAAGAATCTGCGTGAATCTCCATGAATCTCCATGAATCTCCATGAATCTCCATGAATCTCCATGAATCTCCATGAACCTCCTCCATGAATCACCATAAATCTCCAAGAATATCCATGAATCTCCATGAGTCTCCATGAGTCTCCATGAATCTCCATGTATCTCCATGAATCTACATGAATCTCCATGAATCTCCATGAATCTCCATGAATCTCTATGAATCTCCATGAACCTCCTCCATGAATCTCCATGAATCTCCATGAATCTACATGAATCTCCATGAATCTCCATGAATCTCCTCCATGAATCTCCATGAATCACCTCCATGAATCTACATGAATCTCCATGAATCTCCATGAATCTCCTCCATGAATCTCCATGAATCTCCATGATATCCTGTATGAATCTCCATGAATCTCCATGAACCTCCTCCATGAATCTCCATGAATCTCCATGAATATCCATGAATCTCCATGAATCTCCATGAATCTCCATGTATCTCCATGAATCTCCATGAATCTCCATAAATCTCCAAGAATCTCCGTGAATCTCCATGAATCTCCATGAATCTCCATGAATCTCCTCCATGAATCTCCATGAATCTCCAAGAATCTCCTCCATGAATCTCCATGAATCTCCATGAATCTCCATGTATCTCCATGAATCTACATGAATCTCCATGAATCTCAATGAATCTCCTCGATGAATCTCCATGAATCTTCATGAATCTCCTGATCCATGAATCTCCATGAATCTCCATGAACCTCCTCCATGAATCTCCATGAATCTCCATAAATCTCCAAGAATCTCCGTGAATCTCCATGAATCTCCATGAATCTCCTGATCCATGAATCTCCATGAATCTCCATGAACCTCCTCCATGAATCTCCATGAGTCTCCATGAATCTCCATGTATCTCCATGAATCTACATGAATCTCCATGAATCTCCATGAATCTCCTCGATGAATCTCCATGAATCTCCATGAATCTCCATGAATCTCCGCCATGAATCTCCATGAATCTCCATGAATATCCATGAATCTCCATGAATCTCCATGAATCTCCATGTATCTCCATGAATCTACATGAATCTCCATGAATCTCCTCGATGAATCTCCATGAATCTTCATGAATCTCCTGATCCATGAATCTCTATGAATCTCCATGATTCTCCATGAATATCCTCCATGAATCTCCATGAATCTCCATGAATCTCCATGAATCTCCATGATATCCTGTATGAATCTTCATGAATCTCCATGAATCTCCATGCATCTCCATTCATCTCCATGAATCTCCATGAACCTCCTCCATGAATCTCCACGAATCTCCATGAATATCCATGAATCTCCATGAATATCCATGAATCTCCATGAATCTCCATGAATCTCCATGTATCTCCATGAATTTCCAAGAATCTCCATGAATGTCCATGAATGTTCTCCACGAATCTCCATGAATCTCCATGAATCTCCATGAATCTCCATGATATCCTGTATGAATCTCCATGATATCCTGTATGAATCTCCATGAATCTCCATGAACCTCCATGAATCTCCATGAATATCCATGAATCTCCATGAATCTCCATGAATCTCCATGTATCTCCATGAATCTCCATGAATCTCCATAAATCTCCAAGAATCTCCGTGAATCTCCATGAATCTCCATGAATCTCCATGAATCTCCATGAATCTCCATGAATCTCCAAGAATCTCCTCCATGAATCTCCATGAATCTCCATGAATCTCCATGTATCTCCATGAATCTACATGAATCTCCATGAATCTCAATGAATCTCCTCGATGAATCTCCATGAATCTTCATGAATCTCCTGATCCATGAATCTCCATGAATCTCCATGAACCTCCTCCATGAATCTCCATGAATCTCCATGCATATCCATGAATCTCCATGAATCTGCATGAATATCCACGAATCTCCACGAATCTCCACGAATCTCCATGAATCTCCATGAATCTCCTCCATGAATCTCCATGAATCTCCATGAATCTCCATGAATCTCCATGAATATCCTCCATGAATCTCCATGAATCTCCATGAATGTCCATGAATCTCCTCCATGAAACTCCTGTATGAATCTCCATGAATCTCCATGAATCTCCTTCATCAATCTCCACGAATCTCCATGAATCTCCATGAATCTCCATGAATCTCCTCCATGAATCTCCATGAATCTCTTATCCTGTATGAATCTCCATGCATCTCCATGCATCTCCATGAATCTCCATGAATCTCCATGAACCTCCTCCATGAATCTCCATGAATCTCCATGAATCTCCTCCATGAATCTCCATGAATCACCTCCATGAATCTCCATGAATCTCCATGCATATCCATGAATCTCCATGAATCTGCATGAATATCCACGAATCTCCATGAATCTCCACGAATCTCCATGAATCTCCATGAATCTCCTCCATGAATCTCCATGAATCTCCATGAATCTCCATGAATATCCTCCATGAATCTCCATGAATCTCCATGAATGTCCATGAATCTCCTCCATGAAACTCCTGTATGAATCTCCATGAATCTCCATGAATCTCCTTCATCAATCTCCACGAATCTCCATGAATCTCCATGAATCTCCATGAATCTCCTCCATGAATCTCCATGAATCTCTTATCCTGTATGAATCTCCATGCATCTCCATGAATCTCCATGAATCTCCATGAACCTCCTCCATGAATCTCCATGAATCTCCATGAATCTCCTCCATGAATCTCCATGAATCACCTCCATGAATCTCCATGAATCTCCATGAATGTCTATGAATCTCCATGACTCTCCATGAATCTCCTTGAATCTCCATGAATCTCCATAAATCTCCAAGAATCTCCGTGAATCTCCATGAATCTCCATGAATCTCCATGAATCTCCTCCATGAATCTCCTCCATGAATCTCCATGAATCTCCATGAATCTCCTGATCCATGAATCTCTATGAATCTCCATGAATCTCCATGAATATCCTCCATGAATCTCCATGAATCTTCATGAATCTCCTGATCCATGAATCTCTATGAATCCCCATGAATCTCCATGAATATCCTCCATGAATCTACATGAATCTCCATGAATCGCCATGAATCTCCATGTATCTCCATGAGTTTCCAAGAATCTCCATGAATGTCCATGAATGTCCTCCATGAATCTCCATGCATCTCCATGAATCTCCATGAATCTCCATGAACCTCCTCCATGAATCACCATAAATCTCCATGAATATCCATGAATCTCCATGAGTCTCCATGAATCTCCATGTATCTCCATGAATCTACATGAATCTCCATGAATCTCCATGAATCTCCTCGATGAATCTCCATGAATCTTCATGAATCTCCTGATCCATGAACCTCTATGAATCTCCATGAATCTCCATGAATCTCCTTCATGAATCTCCATGAATCTCCATGAATCTCCATGCATCTCCATGAATCTCCATGAATCACCATGAACCTCCTCTATGAATCTCCATGAATCTCCATGAATCTACATGAATCTCCATGAATCTCCATGAATCTCCTCCATGAATCTCCATGAATCACCTCCATGAATCTACATGAATCTCCATGAATCTCCATGAATCTCCTCCATGAATCTCCATGAATCTCCATGATATCCTGTATGAATCTCCATGAATCTCCATGAACCTCCTCCATGAATCTCCATGAATCTCCATGAATATCCATGAATCTCCATGAATCTCCATGAATCTCCATGTATCTCCATGAATCTCCATGAATCTCCATAAATCTCCAAGAATCTCCGTGAATCTCCATGAATCTCCATGAATCTCCATGAATCTCCATGTATCTCCATGAATCTCCATGAATCTCCATAAATCTCCAAGAATCTCCGTGAATCTCCATGAATCTCCATGAATCTCCATGAATCTCCTCCATGAATCTCCATGAATCTCCAAGAATCTCCTCCATGAATCTCCATGAATCTCCATGAATCTCCATGATATCCTGTATGAATCTCCATGATATCCAGTATGAATCTCCATGAATCTCCATGAACCTCCATGAATCTCCATGAATCTCCATGAATCTCCATGAATCTCCATGCATATCCATGAATCTCCATGAATCTGCATGAATATCCACGAATCTCCATGAATCTCCATGAATCTCCATGAATCTCCTCGATGAATCTCCATGAATCTCCATGAATCTCCATGAATCTCCGCCATGAATCTCCATGAATCTCCATGAATATCCATGAATCTCCATGAATCTCCATGAATCTCCATGTATCTCCATGAATCTACATGAATCTCCATGAATCTCCTCGATGAATCTCCATGAATCTTCATGAATCTCCTGATCCATGAATCTCTATGAATCTCCATGATTCTCCATGAATATCCTCCATGAATCTCCATGAATCTCCATGAATCTCCATGAATCTCCATGATATCCTGTATGAATCTTCATGAATCTCCATGAATCTCCATGCATCTCCATTCATCTCCATGAATCTCCATGAACCTCCTCCATGAATCTCCACGAATCTCCATGAATATCCATGAATCTCCATGAATATCCATGAATCTCCATGAATCTCCATGAATCTCCATGTATCTCCATGAATTTCCAAGAATCTCCATGAATGTCCATGAATGTTCTCCACGAATCTCCATGAATCTCCATGAATCTCCATGAATGTTCTCCACGAATCTCCATGAATCTCCATGAATCTCCATGAATCTCCATGAACCTCCATGAATCTCCATGAATATCCATGAATCTCCATGAATCTCCATGAATCTCCATGTATCTCCATGAATCTCCATGAATCTCCATAAATCTCCAAGAATCTCCGTGAATCTCCATGAATCTCCATGAATCTCCATGAATCTCCATGAATCTCCATGAATCTCCAAGAATCTCCTCCATGAATCTCCATGAATCTCCATGAATCTCCATGTATCTCCATGAATCTACATGAATCTCCATGAATCTCAATGAATCTCCTCGATGAATCTCCATGAATCTTCATGAATCTCCTGATCCATGAATCTCCATGAATCTCCATGAACCTCCTCCATGAATCTCCATGAATCTCCATGCATATCCATGAATCTCCATGAATCTGCATGAATATCCACGAATCTCCACGAATCTCCACGAATCTCCATGAATCTCCATGAATCTCCTCCATGAATCTCCATGAATCTCCATGAATCTCCATGAATCTCCATGAATATCCTCCATGAATCTCCATGAATCTCCATGAATGTCCATGAATCTCCTCCATGAAACTCCTGTATGAATCTCCATGAATCTCCATGAATCTCCTTCATCAATCTCCACGAATCTCCATGAATCTCCATGAATCTCCATGAATCTCCTCCATGAATCTCCATGAATCTCTTATCCTGTATGAATCTCCATGCATCTCCATGCATCTCCATGAATCTCCATGAATCTCCATGAACCTCCTCCATGAATCTCCATGAATCTCCATGAATCTCCTCCATGAATCTCCATGAATCACCTCCATGAATCTCCATGAATCTCCATGCATATCCATGAATCTCCATGAATCTGCATGAATATCCACGAATCTCCATGAATCTCCACGAATCTCCATGAATCTCCATGAATCTCCTCCATGAATCTCCATGAATCTCCATGAATCTCCATGAATATCCTCCATGAATCTCCATGAATCTCCATGAATGTCCATGAATCTCCTCCATGAAACTCCTGTATGAATCTCCATGAATCTCCATGAATCTCCTTCATCAATCTCCACGAATCTCCATGAATCTCCATGAATCTCCATGAATCTCCTCCATGAATCTCCATGAATCTCTTATCCTGTATGAATCTCCATGCATCTCCATGAATCTCCATGAATCTCCATGAACCTCCTCCATGAATCTCCATGAATCTCCATGAATCTCCTCCATGAATCTCCATGAATCACCTCCATGAATCTCCATGAATCTCCATGAATGTCTATGAATCTCCATGACTCTCCATGAATCTCCTTGAATCTCCATGAATCTCCATAAATCTCCAAGAATCTCCGTGAATCTCCATGAATCTCCATGAATCTCCATGAATCTCCTCCATGAATCTCCTCCATGAATCTCCATGAATCTCCATGAATCTCCTGATCCATGAATCTCTATGAATCTCCATGAATCTCCATGAATATCCTCCATGAATCTCCATGAATCTTCATGAATCTCCTGATCCATGAATCTCTATGAATCCCCATGAATCTCCATGAATATCCTCCATGAATCTACATGAATCTCCATGAATCGCCATGAATCTCCATGTATCTCCATGAGTTTCCAAGAATCTCCATGAATGTCCATGAATGTCCTCCATGAATCTCCATGCATCTCCATGAATCTCCATGAATCTCCATGAACCTCCTCCATGAATCACCATAAATCTCCATGAATATCCATGAATCTCCATGAGTCTCCATGAATCTCCATGTATCTCCATGAATCTACATGAATCTCCATGAATCTCCATGAATCTCCTCGATGAATCTCCATGAATCTTCATGAATCTCCTGATCCATGAACCTCTATGAATCTCCATGAATCTCCATGAATCTCCTTCATGAATCTCCATGAATCTCCATGAATCTCCATGCATCTCCATGAATCTCCATGAATCACCATGAACCTCCTCTATGAATCTCCATGAATCTCCATGAATCTACATGAATCTCCATGAATCTCCATGAATCTCCTCCATGAATCTCCATGAATCACCTCCATGAATCTACATGAATCTCCATGAATCTCCATGAATCTCCTCCATGAATCTCCATGAATCTCCATGATATCCTGTATGAATCTCCATGAATCTCCATGAACCTCCTCCATGAATCTCCATGAATCTCCATGAATATCCATGAATCTCCATGAATCTCCATGAATCTCCATGTATCTCCATGAATCTCCATGAATCTCCATAAATCTCCAAGAATCTCCGTGAATCTCCATGAATCTCCATGAATCTCCATGAATCTCCATGTATCTCCATGAATCTCCATGAATCTCCATAAATCTCCAAGAATCTCCGTGAATCTCCATGAATCTCCATGAATCTCCATGAATCTCCTCCATGAATCTCCATGAATCTCCAAGAATCTCCTCCATGAATCTCCATGAATCTCCATGAATCTCCATGATATCCTGTATGAATCTCCATGATATCCAGTATGAATCTCCATGAATCTCCATGAACCTCCATGAATCTCCATGAATCTCCATGAATCTCCATGAATCTCCATGCATATCCATGAATCTCCATGAATCTGCATGAATATCCACGAATCTCCATGAATCTCCACGAATCTCCATGAATCTCCATGAATCTCCTCCATGAATCTCCATGAATCTCCATGAATCTCCATGAATATCCTCCATGAATCTCCATGAATCTCCATGAATGTCCATGAATCTCCTCCATGAAACTCCTGTATGAATCTCCATGAATCTCCATGAATCTCCTTCATCAATCTCCACGAATCTCCATGAATCTCCATGAATCTCCATGAATCTCCTCCATGAATCTCCATGAATCTCTTATCCTGTATGAATCTCCATGCATCTCCATGAATCTCCATGAATCTCCATGAACCTCCTCCATGAATCTCCATGAATCTCCATGAATCTCCTCCATGAATCTCCATGAATCACCTCCATGAATCTCCATGAATCTCCAAGAATGTCTATGAATCTCCATGACTCTCCATGAATCTCCTTGAATCTCCATGAATCTCCATAAATCTCCAAGAATCTCCGTGAATCTCCATGAATCTCCATGAATCTCCATGAATCTCCTCCATGAATCTCCTCCATGAATCTCCATGAATCTCCATGAATCTCCTGATCCATGAATCTCTATGAATCTCCATGAATCTCCATGAATATCCTCCATGAATCTCCATGAATCTTCATGAATCTCCTGATCCATTAATCTCTATGAATCCCCATGAATCTCCATGAATATCCTCCATGAATCTACATGAATCTCCATGAATCGCCATGAATCTCCATGTATCTCCATGAGTTTCCAAGAATCTCCATGAATGTCCATGAATGTCCTCCATGAATCTCCATGCATCTCCATGAATCTCCATGAATCTCTATGAATCCCCATGAATCTCCATGAATATCCTCCATGAATCTACATGAATCTCCATGAATCGCCATGAATCTCCATGTATCTCCATGAGTTTCCAAGAATCTCCATGAATGTCCATGAATGTCCTCCATGAATCTCCATGCATCTCCATGAATCTCCATGAATCTCCATGAACCTCCTCCATGAATCACCATAAATCTCCATGAATATCCATGAATCTCCATGAGTCTCCATGAATCTCCATGTATCTCCATGAATCTACATGAATCTCCATGAATCTCCATGAATCTCCTCGATGAATCTCCATGAATCTTCATGAATCTCCTGATCCATGAACCTCTATGAATCTCCATGAATCTCCATGAATCTCCTTCATGAATCTCCATGAATCTCCATGAATCTCCATGCATCTCCATGAATCTCCATGAATCACCATGAACCTCCTCTATGAATCTCCATGAATCTCCATGAATCTACATGAATCTCCATGAATCTCCATGAATCTCCTCCATGAATCTCCATGAATCACCTCCATGAATCTACATGAATCTCCATGAATCTCCATGAATCTCCTCCATGAATCTCCATGAATCTCCATGATATCCTGTATGAATCTCCATGAATCTCCATGAACCTCCTCCATGAATCTCCATGAATCTCCATGAATATCCATGAATCTCCATGAATCTCCATGAATCTCCATGTATCTCCATGAATCTCCATGAATCTCCATAAATCTCCAAGAATCTCCGTGAATCTCCATGAATCTCCATGAATCTCCATGAATCTCCATGTATCTCCATGAATCTCCATGAATCTCCATAAATCTCCAAGAATCTCCGTGAATCTCCATGAATCTCCATGAATCTCCATGAATCTCCTCCATGAATCTCCATGAATCTCCAAGAATCTCCTCCATGAATCTCCATGAATCTCCATGAATCTCCATGATATCCTGTATGAATCTCCATGATATCCAGTATGAATCTCCATGAATCTCCATGAACCTCCATGAATCTCCATGAATCTCCATGAATCTCCATGAATCTCCATGCATATCCATGAATCTCCATGAATCTGCATGAATATCCACGAATCTCCATGAATCTCCACGAATCTCCATGAATCTCCATGAATCTCCTCCATGAATCTCCATGAATCTCCATGAATCTCCATGAATCTCCATGAATATCCTCCATGAATCTCCATGAATCTCCATGAATGTCCATGAATCTCCTCCATGAAACTCCTGTATGAATCTCCATGAATCTCCATGAATCTCCTTCATCAATCTCCACGAATCTCCATGAATCTCCATGAATCTCCATGAATCACCTCCATGAATCTCCATGAATCTCCAAGAATGTCTATGAATCTCCATGACTCTCCATGAATCTCCTTGAATCTCCATGAATCTCCATAAATCTCCAAGAATCTCCGTGAATCTCCATGAATCTCCATGAATCTCCATGAATCTCCTCCATGAATCTCCTCCATGAATCTCCATGAATCTCCATGAATCTCCTGATCCATGAATCTCTATGAATCTCCATGAATCTCCATGAATATCCTCCATGAATCTCCATGAATCTTCATGAATCTCCTGATCCATGAATCTCTATGAATCCCCATGAATCTCCATGAATATCCTCCATGAATCTACATGAATCTCCATGAATCGCCATGAATCTCCATGTATCTCCATGAGTTTCCAAGAATCTCCATGAATGTCCATGAATGTCCTCCATGAATCTCCATGCATCTCCATGAATCTCCATGAATCTCCATGAACCTCCTCCATGAATCACCATAAATCTCCATGAATATCCATGAATCTCCATGAGTCTCCATGAATCTCCATGTATCTCCATGAATCTACATGAATCTCCATGAATCTCCATGAATCTCCTCGATGAATCTCCATGAATCTTCATGAATCTCCTGATCCATGAACCTCTATGAATCTCCATGAATCTCCATGAATCTCCTTCATGAATCTCCATGAATCTCCATGAATCTCCATGCATCTCCATGAATCTCCATGAATCTCCATGAACCTCCTCCATGAATCTCCATGAATCTCCATGAATCTACATGAATCTCCATGAATCTCCATGAATCTCCTCCATGAATCTCCATGAATCACCTCCATGAATCTACATGAATCTCCATGAATCTCCATGAATCTCCTCCATGAATCTCCATGAATCTCCATGATATCCTCTATGAATCTCCATGAATCTCCATGAACCTCCTCCATGAATCTCCATGAATCTCCATGAATATCCATGAATCTCCATGAATCTCCATGAATCTCCATGTATCTCCATGAATCTCCATGAATCTCCATAAATCTCCAAGAATCTCCGTGAATCTCCATGAATCTCCATGAATCTCCATGAATCTCCTCCATGAATCTCCATGAATCTCCAAGAATCTCCTCCATGAATCTCCATGAATCTCCATGAATCTCCATGTATCTCCATGAATCTACATGAATCTCCATGAATCTCAATGAATCTCCTCGATGAATCTCCATGAATCTTCATGAATCTCCTGATCCATGAATCTCCATGAATCTCCATGAACCTCCTCCATGAATCTCCATGAATCTCCATAAATCTCCAAGAATCTCCGTGAATCTCCATGAATCTCCATGAATCTCCATGAATCTCCATGAATCTCCATGAATCTCCAAGAATCTCCTCCATGAATCTCCATGAATCTCCATGAATCTCCATGTATCTCCATGAATCTACATGAATCTCCATGAATCTCAATGAATCTCCTCGATGAATCTCCATGAATCTTCATGAATCTCCTGATCCATGAATCTCCATGAATCTCCATGAACCTCCTCCATGAATCTCCATGAATCTCCATGCATATCCATGAATCTCCATGAATCTGCATGAATATCCACGAATCTCCATGAATCTCCATGAATCTCCACGAATCTCCATGAATCTCCATGAATCTCCTCCATGAATCTCCATGAATCTCCATAAATCTCCATGAATCTCCATGAATATCCTCCATGAATCTCCATGAATCTCCATGAATGTCCATGAATCTCCTCCATGAAACTCCTGTATGAATCTCCATGAATCTCCATGAATCTCCATGAATCTCCTTCATCAATCTCCACGAATCTCCATGACTCTCCATGAATCTCCATGAATCTCCTCCATGAATCTCCATGAATCTCTTATCCTGTATGAATCTTCATGAATCTCCATGAATCTCCATGCATCTCCATTAATCTCCATGAATCTCCATGAACCTCCTCCATGAATCTCCATGAATCTCCATGAATCTCCATGAATCTCCTCCATGAATCTCCATGAATCACCTCCATGAATCTCCATGAATCTCCTCCATGAATCTCCATGAATCTCCAAGAATCTCCTCCATGAATCTCCATGAATCTCCATGAATCTCCATGTATCTCCATGAATCTACATGAATCTCCATGAATCTCAATGAATCTCCTCGATGAATCTCCATGAATCTTCATGAATCTCCTGATCCATGAATCTCCATGAATCTCCATGAACCTCCTCCATGAATCTCCATGAATCTCCATGCATATCCATGAATCTCCATGAATCTGCATGAATATCCACGAATCTCCATGAATCTCCATGAATCTCCATGAATCTCCATGAATCTCCTCCATGAATCTCCATGAATCTCCATAGATCTCCATGAATCTCCATGAATATCCTCCATGAATCTCCATGAATCTCCATGAATGTCCATGAATCTCCTCCATGAAACTCCTGTATGAATCTCCATGAATCTCCATGAATCTCCATGAATCTCCTTCATCAATCTCCACGAATCTCCATGAATCTCCATGAATCTCCTCCATGAATCTCCATGAATCTCTTATCCTGTATGAATCTTCATGAATCTCCATGAATCTCCATGCATCTCCATGAATCTCCATGAATCTCCATGAACCTCCTCCATGAATCTCCATGAATCTCCATGAATCTCCATGAATCTCCTCCATGAATCTCCATGAATCACCTCCATGAATCTCCATGAATCTCCATGAATGTCTATGAATCTCCATGACTCTCCATGAATCTCCTTGAATCTCCATGAATCTCCATAAATCTCCAAGAATCTCCGTGAATCTCCATGAATCTCCATGAATCTCCATGAATCTCCTCCATGAATCTCCTCCATGAATCTCCATGAATCTCCATGAATCTCCTGATCCATGAATCTCTATGAATCTCCATGAATCTCCATGAATATCCTCCATGAATCTCCATGAATCTTCATGAATCTCCTGATCCATGAATCTCTATGAATCCCCATGAATCTCCATGAATATCCTCCATGAATCTACATGAATCTCCATGAATCGCCATGAATCTCCATGTATCTCCATGAGTTTCCAAGAATCTCCATGAATGTCCATGAATGTCCTCCATGAATCTCCATGCATCTCCATGAATCTCCATGAATCTCCATGAACCTCCTCCATGAATCACCATAAATCTCCATGAATATCCATGAATCTCCATGAGTCTCCATGAATCTCCATGTATCTCCATGAATCTACATGAATCTCCATGAATCTCCATGAATCTCCTCGATGAATCTCCATGAATCTTCATGAATCTCCTGATCCATGAACCTCTATGAATCTCCATGAATCTCCATGAATCTCCTTCATGAATCTCCATGAATCTCCATGAATCTCCATGCATCTCCATGAATCTCCATGAATCTCCATGAACCTCCTCCATGAATCTCCATGAATCTCCATGAATCTACATGAATCTCCATGAATCTCCATGAATCTCCTCCATGAATCTCCATGAATCACCTCCATGAATCTACATGAATCTCCATGAATCTCCATGAATCTCCTCCATGAATCTCCATGAATCTCCATGATATCCTGTATGAATCTCCATGAATCTCCATGAACCTCCTCCATGAATCTCCATGAATCTCCATGAATATCCATGAATCTCCATGAATCTCCATGAATCTCCATGTATCTCCATGAATCTCCATGAATCTCCATAAATCTCCAAGAATCTGCGTGAATCTCCATGAATCTCCATGAATCTCCATGAATCTCCTCCATGAATCTCCATGAATCTCCATGAATCTCCATGAACCTCCTCCATGAATCACCATAAATCTCCAAGAATATCCATGAATCTCCATGAGTCTCCATGAATCTCCATGTATCTCCATGAATCTACATGAATCTCCATGAATCTCCATGAATCTCCATGAATCTCCATGAATCTCCATGAACCTCCTCCATGAATCTCCATGAATCTCCATGAATCTACATGAATCTCCATGAATCTCCATGAATCTCCTCCATGAATCTCCATGAATCACCTCCATGAATCTACATGAATCTCCATGAATCTCCATGAATCTCCTCCATGAATCTCCATGAATCTCCATGATATCCTGTATGAATCTCCATGAATCTCCATGAACCTCCTCCATGAATCTCCATGAATCTCCATGAATATCCATGAATCTCCATGAATCTCCATGAATCTCCATGTATCTCCATGAATCTCCATGAATCTCCATAAATCTCCAAGAATCTCCGTGAATCTCCATGAATCTCCATGAATCTCCATGAATCTCCTCCATGAATCTCCATGAATCTCCAAGAATCTCCTCCATGAATCTCCATGAATCTCCATGAATCTCCATGTATCTCCATGAATCTACATGAATCTCCATGAATCTCAATGAATCTCCTCGATGAATCTCCATGAATCTTCATGAATCTCCTGATCCATGAATCTCCATGAATCTCCATGAACCTCCTCCATGAATCTCCATGAATCTCCATAAATCTCCAAGAATCTCCGTGAATCTCCATGAATCTCCATGAATCTCCATGAATCTCCATGAATCTCCATGAATCTCCAAGAATCTCCTCCATGAATCTCCATGAATCTCCATGAATCTCCATGTATCTCCATGAATCTACATGAATCTCCATGAATCTCAATGAATCTCCTCGATGAATCTCCATGAATCTTCATGAATCTCCTGATCCATGAATCTCCATGAATCTCCATGAACCTCCTCCATGAATCTCCATGAATCTCCATGCATATCCATGAATCTCCATGAATCTGCATGAATATCCACGAATCTCCATGAATCTCCATGAATCTCCATGAGTCTCCATGAATCTCCATGTATCTCCATGAATCTACATGAATCTCCATGAATCTCCATGAATCTCCTCGATGAATCTCCATGAATCTTCATGAATCTCCTGATCCATGAACCTCTATGAATCTCCATGAATCTCCATGAATCTCCTTCATGAATCTCCATGAATCTCCATGAATCTCCATGCATCTCCATGAATCTCCATGAATCTCCATGAACCTCCTCCATGAATCTCCATGAATCTCCATGAATCTACATGAATCTCCATGAATCTCCATGAATCTCCTCCATGAATCTCCATGAATCACCTCCATGAATCTACATGAATCTCCATGAATCTCCATGAATCTCCTCCATGAATCTCCATGAATCTCCATGATATCCTCTATGAATCTCCATGAATCTCCATGAACCTCCTCCATGAATCTCCATGAATCTCCATGAATATCCATGAATCTCCATGAATCTCCATGAATCTCCATGTATCTCCATGAATCTCCATGAATCTCCATAAATCTCCAAGAATCTCCGTGAATCTCCATGAATCTCCATGAATCTCCATGAATCTCCTCCATGAATCTCCATGAATCTCCAAGAATCTCCTCCATGAATCTCCATGAATCTCCATGAATCTCCATGTATCTCCATGAATCTACATGAATCTCCATGAATCTCAATGAATCTCCTCGATGAATCTCCATGAATCTTCATGAATCTCCTGATCCATGAATCTCCATGAATCTCCATGAACCTCCTCCATGAATCTCCATGAATCTCCATAAATCTCCAAGAATCTCCGTGAATCTCCATGAATCTCCATGAATCTCCATGAATCTCCATGAATCTCCATGAATCTCCAAGAATCTCCTCCATGAATCTCCATGAATCTCCATGAATCTCCATGTATCTCCATGAATCTACATGAATCTCCATGAATCTCAATGAATCTCCTCGATGAATCTCCATGAATCTTCATGAATCTCCTGATCCATGAATCTCCATGAATCTCCATGAACCTCCTCCATGAATCTCCATGAATCTCCATGCATATCCATGAATCTCCATGAATCTGCATGAATATCCACGAATCTCCATGAATCTCCATGAATCTCCACGAATCTCCATGAATCTCCATGAATCTCCTCCATGAATCTCCATGAATCTCCATAAATCTCCATGAATCTCCATGAATATCCTCCATGAATCTCCATGAATCTCCATGAATGTCCATGAATCTCCTCCATGAAACTCCTGTATGAATCTCCATGAATCTCCATGAATCTCCATGAATCTCCTTCATCAATCTCCACGAATCTCCATGACTCTCCATGAATCTCCATGAATCTCCTCCATGAATCTCCATGAATCTCTTATCCTGTATGAATCTTCATGAATCTCCATGAATCTCCATGCATCTCCATTAATCTCCATGAATCTCCATGAACCTCCTCCATGAATCTCCATGAATCTCCATGAATCTCCATGAATCTCCTCCATGAATCTCCATGAATCACCTCCATGAATCTCCATGAATCTCCTCCATGAATCTCCATGAATCTCCAAGAATCTCCTCCATGAATCTCCATGAATCTCCATGAATCTCCATGTATCTCCATGAATCTACATGAATCTCCATGAATCTCAATGAATCTCCTCGATGAATCTCCATGAATCTTCATGAATCTCCTGATCCATGAATCTCCATGAATCTCCATGAACCTCCTCCATGAATCTCCATGAATCTCCATGCATATCCATGAATCTCCATGAATCTGCATGAATATCCACGAATCTCCATGAATCTCCATGAATCTCCATGAATCTCCATGAATCTCCTCCATGAATCTCCATGAATCTCCATAGATCTCCATGAATCTCCATGAATATCCTCCATGAATCTCCATGAATCTCCATGAATGTCCATGAATCTCCTCCATGAAACTCCTGTATGAATCTCCATGAATCTCCATGAATCTCCATGAATCTCCTTCATCAATCTCCACGAATCTCCATGAATCTCCATGAATCTCCTCCATGAATCTCCATGAATCTCTTATCCTGTATGAATCTTCATGAATCTCCATGAATCTCCATGCATCTCCATGAATCTCCATGAATCTCCATGAACCTCCTCCATGAATCTCCATGAATCTCCATGAATCTCCATGAATCTCCTCCATGAATCTCCATGAATCACCTCCATGAATCTCCATGAATCTCCATGAATGTCTATGAATCTCCATGACTCTCCATGAATCTCCTTGAATCTCCATGAATCTCCATAAATCTCCAAGAATCTCCGTGAATCTCCATGAATCTCCATGAATCTCCATGAATCTCCTCCATGAATCTCCTCCATGAATCTCCATGAATCTCCATGAATCTCCTGATCCATGAATCTCTATGAATCTCCATGAATCTCCATGAATATCCTCCATGAATCTCCATGAATCTTCATGAATCTCCTGATCCATGAATCTCTATGAATCCCCATGAATCTCCATGAATATCCTCCATGAATCTACATGAATCTCCATGAATCGCCATGAATCTCCATGTATCTCCATGAGTTTCCAAGAATCTCCATGAATGTCCATGAATGTCCTCCATGAATCTCCATGCATCTCCATGAATCTCCATGAATCTCCATGAACCTCCTCCATGAATCACCATAAATCTCCATGAATATCCATGAATCTCCATGAGTCTCCATGAATCTCCATGTATCTCCATGAATCTACATGAATCTCCATGAATCTCCATGAATCTCCTCGATGAATCTCCATGAATCTTCATGAATCTCCTGATCCATGAACCTCTATGAATCTCCATGAATCTCCATGAATCTCCTTCATGAATCTCCATGAATCTCCATGAATCTCCATGCATCTCCATGAATCTCCATGAATCTCCATGAACCTCCTCCATGAATCTCCATGAATCTCCATGAATCTACATGAATCTCCATGAATCTCCATGAATCTCCTCCATGAATCTCCATGAATCACCTCCATGAATCTACATGAATCTCCATGAATCTCCATGAATCTCCTCCATGAATCTCCATGAATCTCCATGATATCCTGTATGAATCTCCATGAATCTCCATGAACCTCCTCCATGAATCTCCATGAATCTCCATGAATATCCATGAATCTCCATGAATCTCCATGAATCTCCATGTATCTCCATGAATCTCCATGAATCTCCATAAATCTCCAAGAATCTGCGTGAATCTCCATGAATCTCCATGAATCTCCATGAATCTCCTCCATGAATCTCCATGAATCTCCATGAATCTCCATGAACCTCCTCCATGAATCACCATAAATCTCCAAGAATATCCATGAATCTCCATGAGTCTCCATGAATCTCCATGTATCTCCATGAATCTACATGAATCTCCATGAATCTCCATGAATCTCCATGAATCTCCATGAATCTCCATGAACCTCCTCCATGAATCTCCATGAATCTCCATGAATCTACATGAATCTCCATGAATCTCCATGAATCTCCTCCATGAATCTCCATGAATCACCTCCATGAATCTACATGAATCTCCATGAATCTCCATGAATCTCCTCCATGAATCTCCATGAATCTCCATGATATCCTGTATGAATCTCCATGAATCTCCATGAACCTCCTCCATGAATCTCCATGAATCTCCATGAATATCCATGAATCTCCATGAATCTCCATGAATCTCCATGTATCTCCATGAATCTCCATGAATCTCCATAAATCTCCAAGAATCTCCGTGAATCTCCATGAATCTCCATGAATCTCCATGAATCTCCTCCATGAATCTCCATGAATCTCCAAGAATCTCCTCCATGAATCTCCATGAATCTCCATGAATCTCCATGTATCTCCATGAATCTACATGAATCTCCATGAATCTCAATGAATCTCCTCGATGAATCTCCATGAATCTTCATGAATCTCCTGATCCATGAATCTCCATGAATCTCCATGAACCTCCTCCATGAATCTCCATGAATCTCCATAAATCTCCAAGAATCTCCGTGAATCTCCATGAATCTCCATGAATCTCCATGAATCTCCATGAATCTCCATGAATCTCCAAGAATCTCCTCCATGAATCTCCATGAATCTCCATGAATCTCCATGTATCTCCATGAATCTACATGAATCTCCATGAATCTCAATGAATCTCCTCGATGAATCTCCATGAATCTTCATGAATCTCCTGATCCATGAATCTCCATGAATCTCCATGAACCTCCTCCATGAATCTCCATGAATCTCCATGCATATCCATGAATCTCCATGAATCTGCATGAATATCCACGAATCTCCATGAATCTCCATGAATCTCCACGAATCTCCATGAATCTCCATGAATCTCCTCCATGAATCTCCATGAATCTCCATGAATCTCCATGAATCTCCATGAATATCCTCCATGAATCTCCATGAATCTCCATGAATGTCCATGAATCTCCTCCATGAAACTCCTGTATGAATCTCCATGAATCTCCTTCATCAATCTCCACGAATCTCCATGACTCTCCATGAATCTCCATGAATCTCCTCCATGAATCTCCATGAATCTCTTATCCTGTATGAATCTTCATGAATCTCCATGAATCTCCATGCATCTCCATGAATCTCCATGAATCTCCATGAACCTCCTCCATGAATCTCCATGAATCTCCATGAATCTCCATGAATCTCCTCCATGAATCTCCATGAATCACCTCCATGAATCTCCATGAATCTCCTCCATGAATCTCCATGAATCTCCAAGAATCTCCTCCATGAATCTCCATGAATCTCCATGAATCTCCATGTATCTCCATGAATCTACATGAATCTCCATGAATCTCAATGAATCTCCTCGATGAATCTCCATGAATCTTCATGAATCTCCTGATCCATGAATCTCCATGAATCTCCATGAACCTCCTCCATGAATCTCCATGAATCTCCATGCATATCCATGAATCTCCATGAATCTGCATGAATATCCACGAATCTCCATGAATCTCCATGAATATCCATGAATCTCCATGAATCTCCATGAATCTCCATGTATCTCCATGAATCTCCATGAATCTCCATAAATCTCCAAGAATCTCCGTGAATCTCCATGAATCTCCATGAATCTCCATGAATCTCCTCCATGAATCTCCATGAATCTCCAAGAATCTCCTCCATGAATCTCCATGAATCTCCATGAATCTCCATGTATCTCCATGAATCTACATGAATCTCCATGAATCTCAATGAATCTCCTCGATGAATCTCCATGAATCTTCATGAATCTCCTGATCCATGAATCTCCATGAATCTCCATGAACCTCCTCCATGAATCTCCATGAATCTCCATAAATCTCCAAGAATCTCCGTGAATCTCCATGAATCTCCATGAATCTCCATGAATCTCCATGAATCTCCATGAATCTCCAAGAATCTCCTCCATGAATCTCCATGAATCTCCATGAATCTCCATGTATCTCCATGAATCTACATGAATCTCCATGAATCTCAATGAATCTCCTCGATGAATCTCCATGAATCTTCATGAATCTCCTGATCCATGAATCTCCATGAATCTCCATGAACCTCCTCCATGAATCTCCATGAATCTCCATGCATATCCATGAATCTCCATGAATCTGCATGAATATCCACGAATCTCCATGAATCTCCATGAATCTCCACGAATCTCCATGAATCTCCATGAATCTCCTCCATGAATCTCCATGAATCTCCATGAATCTCCATGAATCTCCATGAATATCCTCCATGAATCTCCATGAATCTCCATGAATGTCCATGAATCTCCTCCATGAAACTCCTGTATGAATCTCCATGAATCTCCTTCATCAATCTCCACGAATCTCCATGACTCTCCATGAATCTCCATGAATCTCCTCCATGAATCTCCATGAATCTCTTATCCTGTATGAATCTTCATGAATCTCCATGAATCTCCATGCATCTCCATGAATCTCCATGAATCTCCATGAACCTCCTCCATGAATCTCCATGAATCTCCATGAATCTCCATGAATCTCCTCCATGAATCTCCATGAATCACCTCCATGAATCTCCATGAATCTCCTCCATGAATCTCCATGAATCTCCAAGAATCTCCTCCATGAATCTCCATGAATCTCCATGAATCTCCATGTATCTCCATGAATCTACATGAATCTCCATGAATCTCAATGAATCTCCTCGATGAATCTCCATGAATCTTCATGAATCTCCTGATCCATGAATCTCCATGAATCTCCATGAACCTCCTCCATGAATCTCCATGAATCTCCATGCATATCCATGAATCTCCATGAATCTGCATGAATATCCACGAATCTCCATGAATCTCCATGAATCTCCATGAATCTCCATGAATCTCCTCCATGAATCTCCATGAATCTCCATAGATCTCCATGAATCTCCATGAATATCCTCCATGAATCTCCATGAATCTCCATGAATGTCCATGAATCTCCTCCATGAAACTCCTGTATGAATCTCCATGAATCTCCATGAATCTCCATGAATCTCCTTCATCAATCTCCACGAATCTCCATGAATCTCCATGAATCTCCTCCATGAATCTCCATGAATCTCTTATCCTGTATGAATCTTCATGAATCTCCATGAATCTCCATGCATCTCCATGAATCTCCATGAATCTCCATGAACCTCCTCCATGAATCTCCATGAATCTCCATGAATCTCCATGAATCTCCTCCATGAATCTCCATGAATCACCTCCATGAATCTCCATGAATCTCCATGAATGTCTATGAATCTCCATGACTCTCCATGAATCTCCTTGAATCTCCATGAATCTCCATAAATCTCCAAGAATCTCCGTGAATCTCCATGAATCTCCATGAATCTCCATGAATCTCCTCCATGAATCTCCTCCATGAATCTCCATGAATCTCCATGAATCTCCTGATCCATGAATCTCTATGAATCTCCATGAATCTCCATGAATATCCTCCATGAATCTCCATGAATCTTCATGAATCTCCTGATCCATGAATCTCTATGAATCCCCATGAATCTCCATGAATATCCTCCATGAATCTACATGAATCTCCATGAATCGCCATGAATCTCCATGTATCTCCATGAGTTTCCAAGAATCTCCATGAATGTCCATGAATGTCCTCCATGAATCTCCATGCATCTCCATGAATCTCCATGAATCTCCATGAACCTCCTCCATGAATCACCATAAATCTCCATGAATATCCATGAATCTCCATGAGTCTCCATGAATCTCCATGTATCTCCATGAATCTACATGAATCTCCATGAATCTCCATGAATCTCCTCGATGAATCTCCATGAATCTTCATGAATCTCCTGATCCATGAACCTCTATGAATCTCCATGAATCTCCATGAATCTCCTTCATGAATCTCCATGAATCTCCATGAATCTCCATGCATCTCCATGAATCTCCATGAATCTCCATGAACCTCCTCCATGAATCTCCATGAATCTCCATGAATCTACATGAATCTCCATGAATCTCCATGAATCTCCTCCATGAATCTCCATGAATCACCTCCATGAATCTACATGAATCTCCATGAATCTCCATGAATCTCCTCCATGAATCTCCATGAATCTCCATGATATCCTGTATGAATCTCCATGAATCTCCATGAACCTCCTCCATGAATCTCCATGAATCTCCATGAATATCCATGAATCTCCATGAATCTCCATGAATCTCCATTTATCTCCATGAATCTCCATGAATCTCCATAAATCTCCAAGAATCTGCGTGAATCTCCATGAATCTCCATGAATCTCCATGAATCTCCATGAATCTCCATGAATCTCCAAGAATCTCCTCCATGAATCTCCATGAATCTCCATGAATCTCCATGTATATCCATGAATCTACATGAATCTCCATGAATCTCAATGAATCTCCTCGATGAATCTCCATGAATCTTCATGAATCTCCTGATCCATGAATCTCCATGAATCTCCATGAACCTCCTCCATGAATCTCCATGAATCTCCATGCATATCCATGAATCTCCATGAATCTGCATGAATATCCACGAATCTCCATGAATCTCCACGAATCTCCATGAATCTCCATGAATCTCCTCCATGAATCTCCATGAATCTCCATGAATCTCCATGAATCTCCATGAATATCCTCCATGAATCTCCATGAATCTCCATGAATGTCCATGAATCTCCTCCCTGAAACTCCTGTATGAATCTCCATGAATCTCCTTCATCAATCTCCACGAATCTCCATGAATCTCCATGAATCTCCATGAATCTCCTCCATGAATCTCCATGAATCTCTTATCCTGTATGAATCTTCATCAATCTCCACGAATCTCCATGAATCTCCTTCATCAATCTCCACGAATCTCCATGAATCTCGATGAATCTCCATGAATCTCCTCCATGAATCTCCATGAATCTCTTATGATATCCTGTATGAATCTTCATGAATCTCCATGAATCTCCATGCATCTCCATGAATCTCCATGAATCTCCATGAACCTCCTCCATGAATCTCCATGAATCTCCATGAATCAACATGAATCTCCATGAATCTCCATGAATCTCCTCCATGAATCTCCATGAATCACCTCCATGAATCTCCATGAATCTCCATGAATGTCTATGAATCTCCATGACTCTCCATGAATCAACATGAATCTCCATGAATCTCCATGAATCTCCTCCATGAATCTCCATGAATCACCTCCATGAATCTCCATGAATCTCCTGATCCATGAATCTCTATGAATCTCCATGAATATCCTCCATGAATCTCCATGAATCTTCATGAATCTCCTGATCCATGAATCTCTATGAATCCCCATGAATCTCCATGAATATCCTCCATGAATCTCCATGAATCTCCATGAATCGCCATGAATCTCCATGTATCTCCATGAATCTCCATGAATCTCCATGAACCTCCTCCATGAATCACCATAAATCTCCATGAATATCCATGAATCTCCATGAATCTCCATGAATCTCCATGAATCTCCATGTATCTCCATGAATCTACATGAATCACCATGAATCTCAATGAATCTCCTCGATGAATCTCCATGAATATTCATGAATCTCCTGATCCATGAATCTCTATGAATCTCCATGAATCTCCATGAATATCCTCCATGAATCTCCATGAATCTCCACGAATCTCCATGAATATCCATGAATCTCCATGAATATCCATGAATCTCCATGAATCTCCATGAATCTCCATGTATCTCCATGAATTTCCAAGAATCTCCATGAATGTCCATGAATGTCCTCCATGAATCTCCATGCATCTCCATGAATCTCCATGAATCTCCATGAACCTCCTCCATGAATCTCCATGAATCTCCATGCATCTCCATGAATCTCCATGAATCTCCATGGACCTCCTCCATGAATCTCCATGAATCTCCATGAATCTACATGAATCTCCATGAATCTCCATAAATCTCCAAGAATCTCCGTGAATCTCCATGAATCTCCATGAATCTCCATGAATCTCCTCCATGAATCTCCATGAATCACCTCCATGAATTTCCATGAATCTCCGTGATTGTCTATGAATCTCCATGACTCTCCATGAATCTCCTTGAATCTCCATGAATCTCCATAAATCTCCAAGAATCTCCGTGAATCTCCATGAATCTCCATGAATCTCCATGAATCTCCATGGACCTCCTCCATGAATCTCCATGAATCTACATGAATCTACATGAATCTCCATGAATCTCCATGAATGTCTATGAATCTCCATGACTCTCCATGAATCTCCTTGAATCTCCATGAATCTCCATAAATCTCCAAGAATCTCCGTGAATCTCCATGAATCTCCATGAATCTCCATGAATCTCCTCCATGAATCTCCTCCACGAATCTCCTGATCCATGAATCTCTATGAATCTCCATGAATCTCCATGAATATCCTCCATGAATCTCCATGAATCTTCATGAATCTGCTGATCCATGAATCTCTATGAATCCCCATGAATCTCCATGAATATCCTCCATGAATCTCCATGAATCTCCATGAATGTCTATGAATCTCCATGACTCTCCATGAATCTCCATGAATCTCCATAAATCTCCAAGAATCTCCGTGAATCTCCATGAATCTCCATGAATCTCCATGAATCTCCTCCATGAATCTCCTCCATGAATCTCCATGAATCTCCATGAATCTCCTGATCCATGAATCTCTATGAATCTCCATGAATCTCCATGAATATCCTCCATGAATCTCCATGAATCTACATGAATCTCCTGATCCATGAATCTCTATGAATCCCCATGAATCTCCATGAATATCCTCCATGAATCTCCATGAATCGCCATGAATCTCCATGTATCTCCATGAATTTCCAAGAATCTCCATGAATGTCCATGAATGTCCTCCATGAATCTCCATGCATCTCCATGAATCTCCATGAATCTCCATGAACCTCCTCCATGAATCACCATAAATCTCCATGAATATCCATGAATCTCCATGAATCTCCATGAATCTCCATGAATCTCCATGTATCTCCATGAATCTACATGAATCACCATGAATCTCAATGAATCTCCTCGATGAATCTCCATGAATATTCATGAATCTCCTGATCCATGAATCTCTATGAATCTCCATGAATCTCCATGAATATCCTCCATGAATCTCCATGAATCTCCACGAATCTCCATGAATATCCATGAATCTCCATGAATATCCATGAATCTCCATGAATCTCCATGAATCTCCATGTATCTCCATGAATTTCCAAGAATCTCCATGAATGTCCATGAATGTCCTCCATGAATCTCCATGCATCTCCATGAATCTCCATGAATCTCCATGAACCTCCTCCATGAATCTCCATCAATCTCCATGCATCTCCATGAATCTCCATGAATCTCCATGGACCTCCTCCATGAATCTCCATGAATCTCCATGAATCTACATGAATCTCCATGAATCTCCATGAATCTCCATGAATCTCCATGAATGTCTATGAATCTCCATGACTCTCCTTGAATCTCCTTGAATCTCCATGAATCTCCATAAATCTCCAAGAATCTCCGTGAATCTCCATGAATCTCCATGAATCTCCATGAATCTCCTCCATGAATCTCCATGAATCACCTCCATGAATCTCCATGAATCTCCATGATTGTCTATGAATCTCCATGACTCTCCATGAATCTCCTTGAATCTCCATGAATCTCCATAAATCTCCAAGAATCTCCGTGAATCTCCATGAATCTCCATGAATCTCCATGAATCTCCTCCATGAATCTCCTCCACGAATCTCCTGATCCATGAATCTCTATGAATCTCCATGAATCTCCATGAATATCCTCCATGAATCTCCATGAATCTCCATGAATCTCCATGAATCTCCATGAATCTCCAAGAATCTCCTCCATGAATCTCCATGAATCTCCATGAATCTCCATGTATCTCCATGAATCTACATGAATCTCCATGAATCTCAATGAATCTCCTCGATGAATCTCCATGAATCTTCATGAATCTCCTGATCCATGAATCTCCATGAATCTCCATGAACCTCCTCCATGAATCTCCATGAATCTCCATGCATATCCATGAATCTCCATGAATCTGCATGAATATCCACGAATCTCCATGAATCTCCATGAATCTCCACGAATCTCCATGAATCTCCATGAATCTCCTTCATCAATCTCCACGAATCTCCATGAATCTCCATGAATCTCCTCCATGAATCTCCATGAATCTCTTATCCTGTATGAATCTTCATGAATCTCCATGAATCTCCATGCATCTCCATGAATCTCCATGAATCTCCATGAACCTCCTCCATGAATCTCCATGAATCTCCATGAATCTCCATGAATCTCCTCCATGAATCTCCATGAATCACCTCCATGAATCTCCATGAATCTCCATGAATGTCTATGAATCTCCATGACTCTCCATGAATCTCCTTGAATCTCCATGAATCTCCATAAATCTCCAAGAATCTCCGTGAATCTCCATGAATCTCCATGAATCTCCATGAATCTCCTCCATGAATCTCCTCCATGAATCTCCATGAATCTCCATGAATCTCCTGATCCATGAATCTCTATGAATCTCCATGAATCTCCATGAATATCCTCCATGAATCTCCATGAATCTTCATGAATCTCCTGATCCATGAATCTCTATGAATCCCCATGAATCTCCATGAATATCCTCCATGAATCTACATGAATCTCCATGAATCGCCATGAATCTCCATGTATCTCCATGAGTTTCCAAGAATCTCCATGAATGTCCATGAATGTCCTCCATGAATCTCCATGCATCTCCATGAATCTCCATGAATCTCCATGAACCTCCTCCATGAATCACCATAAATCTCCATGAATATCCATGAATCTCCATGAGTCTCCATGAATCTCCATGTATCTCCATGAATCTACATGAATCTCCATGAATCTCCATGAATCTCCTCGATGAATCTCCATGAATCTTCATGAATCTCCTGATCCATGAACCTCTATGAATCTCCATGAATCTCCATGAATCTCCTTCATGAATCTCCATGAATCTCCATGAATCTCCATGCATCTCCATGAATCTCCATGAATCTCCATGAACCTCCTCCATGAATCTCCATGAATCTCCATGAATCTACATGAATCTCCATGAATCTCCTCCATGAATCTCCATGAATCACCTCCATGAATCTACATGAATCTCCATGAATCTCCATGAATCTCCTCCATGAATCTCCATGAATCTCCATGATATCCTGTATGAATCTCCATGAATCTCCATGAACCTCCTCCATGAATCTCCATGAATCTCCATGAATATCCATGAATCTCCATGAATCTCCATGAATCTCCATGTATCTCCATGAATCTCCATGAATCTCCATAAATCTCCAAGAATCTGCGTGAATCTCCATGAATCTCCATGAATCTCCATGAATCTCCTCCATGAATCTCCATGAATCTCCATGAATCTCCATGAACCTCCTCCATGAATCACCATAAATCTCCAAGAATATCCATGAATCTCCATGAGTCTCCATGAATCTCCATGTATCTCCATGAAGTTTCATGAATCTCCTGATCCATGAATCTCCATGAATCTCCATGAACCTCCTCCATGAATCTCCATGCATATCCATGAATCTCCATGAATCTGCATGAATATCCACGAATCTCCATGAATCTCCATGAATCTCCACGAATCTCCATGAATCTCCATGAATCTCCTCCATGAATCTCCATGAATCTCCATGAATCTCCATGAATCTCCATGAATATCCTCCATGAATCTCCATGAATCTCCATGAATGTCCATGAATCTCCTCCATGAAACTCCTGTATGAATCTCCATGAATCTCCTTCATCAATCTCCACGAATCTCCATGACTCTCCATGAATATCCATGAATCTCCTCCATGAATCTCCATGAATCTCTTATCCTGTATGAATCTTCATGAATCTCCATGAATCTCCATGCATCTCCATGAATCTCCATGAATCTCCATGAACCTCCTCCATGAATCTCCATGAATCTCCATGAATCTCCATGAATCTCCTCCATGAATCTCCATGAATCACCTCCATGAATCTCCATGAATCTCCTCCATGAATCTCCATGAATCTCCAAGAATCTCCTCCATGAATCTCCATGAATCTCCATGAATCTCCATGTATCTCCATGAATCTACATGAATCTCCATGAATCTCAATGAATCTCCTCGATGAATCTCCATGAATCTTCATGAATCTCCTGATCCATGAATCTCCATGAATCTCCATGAACCTCCTCCATGAATCTCCATGAATCTCCATGAATCTCCATGAATCTCCATGTATCTCCATGAATCTCCATGAATCTCCATGAATATCCTCCATGAATCTCCATGAATCTCCATGAATGTCCATGAATCTCCTCCATGAAACTCCTGTATGTATCTCCATGAATCTCCATGAATCTCCATGAATCTCCTTCATCAATCTCCACGAATCTCCATGAATCTCCTTCATCAATCTCCACGAATCTCCATGAATCTCGATGAATCTCCATGAATCTCCTCCATGAATCTCCATGAATCTCTTATGATATCCTGTATGAATCTTCATGAATCTCCATGAATCTCCATGCATCTCCATGAATCTCCATGAATCTCCATGAACCTCCTCCATGAATCTCCATGAATCTCCATGAATCAACATGAATCTCCATGAATCTCCATGAATCTCCTCCATGAATCTCCATGAATCACCTCCATGAATCTCCATGAATCTCCATGAATGTCTATGAATCTCCATGACTCTCCATGAATCAACATGAATCTCCATGAATCTCCATGAATCTCCTCCATGAATCTCCATGAATCACCTCCATGAATCTCCATGAATCTCCTGATCCATGAATCTCTATGAATCTCCATGAATATCCTCCATGAATCTCCATGAATCTTCATGAATCTCCTGATCCATGAATCTCTATGAATCCCCATGAATCTCCATGAATATCCTCCATGAATCTCCATGAATCTCCATGAATCGCCATGAATCTCCATGTATCTCCATGAATCTCCATGAATCTCCATGAACCTCCTCCATGAATCACCATAAATCTCCATGAATATCCATGAATCTCCATGAATCTCCATGAATCTCCATGAATCTCCATGTATCTCCATGAATCTACATGAATCACCATGAATCTCAATGAATCTCCTCGATGAATCTCCATGAATATTCATGAATCTCCTGATCCATGAATCTCTATGAATCTCCATGAATCTCCATGAATATCCTCCATGAATCTCCATGAATCTCCACGAATCTCCATGAATATCCATGAATCTCCATGAATATCCATGAATCTCCATGAATCTCCATGAATCTCCATGTATCTCCATGAATTTCCAAGAATCTCCATGAATGTCCATGAATGTCCTCCATGAATCTCCATGCATCTCCATGAATCTCCATGAATCTCCATGAACCTCCTCCATGAATCTCCATGAATCTCCATGCATCTCCATGAATCTCCATGAATCTCCATGGACCTCCTCCATGAATCTCCATGAATCTCCATGAATCTACATGAATCTCCATGAATCTCCATAAATCTCCAAGAATCTCCGTGAATCTCCATGAATCTCCATGAATCGCCATGAATCTCCATGTATCTCCATGAGTTTCCAAGAATCTCCATGAATGTCCATGAATGTCCTCCATGAATCTCCATGCATCTCCATGAATCTCCATGAATCTCCATGAACCTCCTCCATGAATCACCATAAATCTCCATGAATATCCATGAATCTCCATGAGTCTCCATGAATCTCCATGTATCTCCATGAATCTACATGAATCTCCATGAATCTCCATGAATCTCCTCGATGAATCTCCATGAATCTTCATGAATCTCCTGATCCATGAACCTCTATGAATCTCCATGAATCTCCATGAATCTCCTTCATGAATCTCCATGAATCTCCATGAATCTCCATGCATCTCCATGAATCTCCATGAATCTCCATGAACCTCCTCCATGAATCTCCATGAATCTCCATGAATCTACATGAATCTCCATGAATCTCCTCCATGAATCTCCATGAATCACCTCCATGAATCTACATGAATCTCCATGAATCTCCATGAATCTCCTCCATGAATCTCCATGAATCTCCATGATATCCTGTATGAATCTCCATGAATCTCCATGAACCTCCATGAATCTCCTCCATGAATCTCCATGAATCACCTCCATGAATCTCCATGAATCTCCATGAATGTCTATGAATCTCCATGACTCTCCATGAATCAACATGAATCTCCATGAATCTCCATGAATCTCCTCCATGAATCTCCATGAATCACCTCCATGAATCTCCATGAATCTCCTGATCCATGAATCTCTATGAATCTCCATGAATATCCTCCATGAATCTCCATGAATCTTCATGAATCTCCTGATCCATGAATCTCTATGAATCCCCATGAATCTCCATGAATATCCTCCATGAATCTCCATGAATCTCCATGAATCGCCATGAATCTCCATGTATCTCCATGAATCTCCATGAATCTCCATGAACCTCCTCCATGAATCACCATAAATCTCCATGAATATCCATGAATCTCCATGAATCTCCATGAATCTCCATGAATCTCCATGTATCTCCATGAATCTACATGAATCACCATGAATCTCAATGAATCTCCTCGATGAATCTCCATGAATATTCATGAATCTCCTGATCCATGAATCTCTATGAATCTCCATGAATCTCCATGAATATCCTCCATGAATCTCCATGAATCTCCACGAATCTCCATGAATATCCATGAATCTCCATGAATATCCATGAATCTCCATGAATCTCCATGAATCTCCATGTATCTCCATGAATTTCCAAGAATCTCCATGAATGTCCATGAATGTCCTCCATGAATCTCCATGCATCTCCATGAATCTCCATGAATCTCCATGAACCTCCTCCATGAATCTCCATGAATCTCCATGCATCTCCATGAATCTCCATGAATCTCCATGGACCTCCTCCATGAATCTCCATGAATCTCCATGAATCTACATGAATCTCCATGAATCTCCATAAATCTCCAAGAATCTCCGTGAATCTCCATGAATCTCCATGAATCTCCATGAATCTCCTCCATGAATCTCCATGAATCACCTCCATGAATTTCCATGAATCTCCGTGATTGTCTATGAATCTCCATGACTCTCCATGAATCTCCTTGAATCTCCATGAATCTCCATAAATCTCCAAGAATCTCCGTGAATCTCCATGAATCTCCATGAATCTCCATGAATCTCCATGGACCTCCTCCATGAATCTCCATGAATCTACATGAATCTACATGAATCTCCATGAATCTCCATGAATGTCTATGAATCTCCATGACTCTCCATGAATCTCCTTGAATCTCCATGAATCTCCATAAATCTCCAAGAATCTCCGTGAATCTCCATGAATCTCCATGAATCTCCATGAATCTCCTCCATGAATCTCCTCCACGAATCTCCTGATCCATGAATCTCTATGAATCTCCATGAATCTCCATGAATATCCTCCATGAATCTCCATGAATCTTCATGAATCTGCTGATCCATGAATCTCTATGAATCCCCATGAATCTCCATGAATATCCTCCATGAATCTCCATGAATCTCCATGAATGTCTATGAATCTCCATGACTCTCCATGAATCTCCATGAATCTCCATAAATCTCCAAGAATCTCCGTGAATCTCCATGAATCTCCATGAATCTCCATGAATCTCCTCCATGAATCTCCTCCATGAATCTCCATGAATCTCCATGAATCTCCTGATCCATGAATCTCTATGAATCTCCATGAATCTCCATGAATATCCTCCATGAATCTCCATGAATCTACATGAATCTCCTGATCCATGAATCTCTATGAATCCCCATGAATCTCCATGAATATCCTCCATGAATCTCCATGAATCGCCATGAATCTCCATGTATCTCCATGAATTTCCAAGAATCTCCATGAATGTCCATGAATGTCCTCCATGAATCTCCATGCATCTCCATGAATCTCCATGAATCTCCATGAACCTCCTCCATGAATCACCATAAATCTCCATGAATATCCATGAATCTCCATGAATCTCCATGAATCTCCATGAATCTCCATGTATCTCCATGAATCTACATGAATCACCATGAATCTCAATGAATCTCCTCGATGAATCTCCATGAATATTCATGAATCTCCTGATCCATGAATCTCTATGAATCTCCATGAATCTCCATGAATATCCTCCATGAATCTCCATGAATCTCCACGAATCTCCATGAATATCCATGAATCTCCATGAATATCCATGAATCTCCATGAATCTCCATGAATCTCCATGTATCTCCATGAATTTCCAAGAATCTCCATGAATGTCCATGAATGTCCTCCATGAATCTCCATGCATCTCCATGAATCTCCATGAATCTCCATGAACCTCCTCCATGAATCTCCATCAATCTCCATGCATCTCCATGAATCTCCATGAATCTCCATGGACCTCCTCCATGAATCTCCATGAATCTCCATGAATCTACATGAATCTCCATGAATCTCCATGAATCTCCATGAATCTCCATGAATGTCTATGAATCTCCATGACTCTCCTTGAATCTCCTTGAATCTCCATGAATCTCCATAAATCTCCAAGAATCTCCGTGAATCTCCATGAATCTCCATGAATCTCCATGAATCTCCTCCATGAATCTCCATGAATCACCTCCATGAATCTCCATGAATCTCCATGATTGTCTATGAATCTCCATGACTCTCCATGAATCTCCTTGAATCTCCATGAATCTCCATAAATCTCCAAGAATCTCCGTGAATCTCCATGAATCTCCATGAATCTCCATGAATCTCCTCCATGAATCTCCTCCACGAATCTCCTGATCCATGAATCTCTATGAATCTCCATGAATCTCCATGAATATCCTCCATGAATCTCCATGAATCTCCATGAATCTCCATGAATCTCCATGAATCTCCAAGAATCTCCTCCATGAATCTCCATGAATCTCCATGAATCTCCATGTATCTCCATGAATCTACATGAATCTCCATGAATCTCAATGAATCTCCTCGATGAATCTCCATGAATCTTCATGAATCTCCTGATCCATGAATCTCCATGAATCTCCATGAACCTCCTCCATGAATCTCCATGAATCTCCATGCATATCCATGAATCTCCATGAATCTGCATGAATATCCACGAATCTCCATGAATCTCCATGAATCTCCACGAATCTCCATGAATCTCCATGAATCTCCTTCATCAATCTCCACGAATCTCCATGAATCTCCATGAATCTCCTCCATGAATCTCCATGAATCTCTTATCCTGTATGAATCTTCATGAATCTCCATGAATCTCCATGCATCTCCATGAATCTCCATGAATCTCCATGAACCTCCTCCATGAATCTCCATGAATCTCCATGAATCTCCATGAATCTCCTCCATGAATCTCCATGAATCACCTCCATGAATCTCCATGAATCTCCATGAATGTCTATGAATCTCCATGACTCTCCATGAATCTCCTTGAATCTCCATGAATCTCCATAAATCTCCAAGAATCTCCGTGAATCTCCATGAATCTCCATGAATCTCCATGAATCTCCTCCATGAATCTCCTCCATGAATCTCCATGAATCTCCATGAATCTCCTGATCCATGAATCTCTATGAATCTCCATGAATCTCCATGAATATCCTCCATGAATCTCCATGAATCTTCATGAATCTCCTGATCCATGAATCTCTATGAATCCCCATGAATCTCCATGAATATCCTCCATGAATCTACATGAATCTCCATGAATCGCCATGAATCTCCATGTATCTCCATGAGTTTCCAAGAATCTCCATGAATGTCCATGAATGTCCTCCATGAATCTCCATGCATCTCCATGAATCTCCATGAATCTCCATGAACCTCCTCCATGAATCACCATAAATCTCCATGAATATCCATGAATCTCCATGAGTCTCCATGAATCTCCATGTATCTCCATGAATCTACATGAATCTCCATGAATCTCCATGAATCTCCTCGATGAATCTCCATGAATCTTCATGAATCTCCTGATCCATGAACCTCTATGAATCTCCATGAATCTCCATGAATCTCCTTCATGAATCTCCATGAATCTCCATGAATCTCCATGCATCTCCATGAATCTCCATGAATCTCCATGAACCTCCTCCATGAATCTCCATGAATCTCCATGAATCTACATGAATCTCCATGAATCTCCTCCATGAATCTCCATGAATCACCTCCATGAATCTACATGAATCTCCATGAATCTCCATGAATCTCCTCCATGAATCTCCATGAATCTCCATGATATCCTGTATGAATCTCCATGAATCTCCATGAACCTCCTCCATGAATCTCCATGAATCTCCATGAATATCCATGAATCTCCATGAATCTCCATGAATCTCCATGTATCTCCATGAATCTCCATGAATCTCCATAAATCTCCAAGAATCTGCGTGAATCTCCATGAATCTCCATGAATCTCCATGAATCTCCTCCATGAATCTCCATGAATCTCCATGAATCTCCATGAACCTCCTCCATGAATCACCATAAATCTCCAAGAATATCCATGAATCTCCATGAGTCTCCATGAATCTCCATGTATCTCCATGAAGTTTCATGAATCTCCTGATCCATGAATCTCCATGAATCTCCATGAACCTCCTCCATGAATCTCCATGCATATCCATGAATCTCCATGAATCTGCATGAATATCCACGAATCTCCATGAATCTCCATGAATCTCCACGAATCTCCATGAATCTCCATGAATCTCCTCCATGAATCTCCATGAATCTCCATGAATCTCCATGAATCTCCATGAATATCCTCCATGAATCTCCATGAATCTCCATGAATGTCCATGAATCTCCTCCATGAAACTCCTGTATGAATCTCCATGAATCTCCTTCATCAATCTCCACGAATCTCCATGACTCTCCATGAATATCCATGAATCTCCTCCATGAATCTCCATGAATCTCTTATCCTGTATGAATCTTCATGAATCTCCATGAATCTCCATGCATCTCCATGAATCTCCATGAATCTCCATGAACCTCCTCCATGAATCTCCATGAATCTCCATGAATCTCCATGAATCTCCTCCATGAATCTCCATGAATCACCTCCATGAATCTCCATGAATCTCCTCCATGAATCTCCATGAATCTCCAAGAATCTCCTCCATGAATCTCCATGAATCTCCATGAATCTCCATGTATCTCCATGAATCTACATGAATCTCCATGAATCTCAATGAATCTCCTCGATGAATCTCCATGAATCTTCATGAATCTCCTGATCCATGAATCTCCATGAATCTCCATGAACCTCCTCCATGAATCTCCATGAATCTCCATGCATATCCATGAATCTCCATGAATCTGCATGAATATCCACGAATCTCCATGAATCTCCATGAATATCCATGAATCTCCATGAATCTCCATGAATCTCCATGTATCTCCATGAATCTCCATGAATCTCCATAAATCTCCAAGAATCTCCGTGAATCTCCATGAATCTCCATGAATCTCCATGAATCTCCTCCATGAATCTCCATGAATCTCCAAGAATCTCCTCCATGAATCTCCATGAATCTCCATGAATCTCCATGTATCTCCATGAATCTACATGAATCTCCATGAATCTCAATGAATCTCCTCGATGAATCTCCATGAATCTTCATGAATCTCCTGATCCATGAATCTCGATGAATCTCCATGAACCTCCTCCATGAATCTCCATGAATCTCCATAAATCTCCAAGAATCTCCGTGAATCTCCATGAATCTCCATGAATCTCCATGAATCTCCATGAATCTCCATGAATCTCCAAGAATCTCCTCCATGAATCTCCATGAATCTCCATGAATCTCCATGTATCTCCATGAATCTACATGAATCTCCATGAATCTCAATGAATCTCCTCGATGAATCTCCATGAATCTTCATGAATCTCCTGATCCATGAATCTCCATGAATCTCCATGAACCTCCTCCATGAATCTCCATGAATCTCCATGCATATCCATGAATCTCCATGAATCTGCATGAATATCCACGAATCTCCATGAATCTCCATGAATCTCCACGAATCTCCATGAATCTCCATGAATCTCCTCCATGAATCTCCATGAATCTCCATGAATCTCCATGAATCTCCATGAATATCCTCCATGAATCTCCATGAATCTCCATGAAGGTCCATGAATCTCCTCCATGAAACTCCTGTATGAATCTCCATGAATCTCCTTCATCAATCTCCACGAATCTCCATGACTCTCCATGAATCTCCATGAATCTCCTCCATGAATCTCCATGAATCTCTTATCCTGTATGAATCTTCATGAATCTCCATGAATCTCCATGCATCTCCATGAATCTCCATGAATCTCCATGAACCTCCTCCATGAATCTCCATGAATCTCCATGAATCTCCATGAATCTCCTCCATGAATCTCCATGAATCACCTCCATGAATCTCCATGAATCTCCTCCATGAATCTCCATGAATCTCCAAGAATCTCCTCCATGAATCTCCATGAATCTCCATGAATCTCCATGTATCTCCATGAATCTACATGAATCTCCATGAATCTCAATGAATCTCCTCGATGAATCTCCATGAATCTTCATGAATCTCCTGATCCATGAATCTCCATGAATCTCCATGAACCTCCTCCATGAATCTCCATGAATCTCCATGCATATCCATGAATCTCCATGAATCTGCATGAATATCCACGAATCTCCATGAATCTCCATGAATCTCCATGAATCTCCATGAATCTCCTCCATGAATCTCCATGAATCTCCATAGATCTCCATGAATCTCCATGAATATCCTCCATGAATCTCCATGAATCTCCATGAATGTCCATGAATCTCCTCCATGAAACTCCTGTATGAATCTCCATGAATCTCCATGAATCTCCTTCATCAATCTCCACGAATCTCCATGAATCTCCATGAATCTCCTCCATGAATCTCCATGAATCTCTTATCCTGTATGAATCTTCATGAATCTCCATGAATCTCCATGCATCTCCATGAATCTCCATGAATCTCCATGAACCTCCTCCATGAATCTCCATGAATCTCCATGAATCTCCATGAATCTCCTCCATGAATCTCCATGAATCACCTCCATGAATCTCCATGAATCTTCATGAATCTCCTGATCCATGAACCTCTATGAATCTCCATGAATCTCCATGAATCTCCTTCATGAATCTCCATGAATCTCCATGAATCTCCATGCATCTCCATGAATCTCCATGAATCTCCATGAACCTCCTCCATGAATCTCCATGAATCTCCATGAATCTACATGAATCTCCATGAATCTCCATGAATCTCCTCCATGAATCTCCATGAATCACCTCCATGAATCTACATGAATCTCCATGAATCTCCATGAATCTCCTCCATGAATCTCCATGATATCCTGTATGAATCTCCATGAATCTCCATGAACCTCCTCCATGAATCTCCATGAATCTCCATGAATATCCATGAATCTCCATGAATCTCCATGAATCTCCATGTATCTCCATGAATCTCCATGAATCTCCATAAATCTCCAAGAATCTGCGTGAATCTCCATGAATCTCCATGAATCTCCATGAATCTCCATGAATCTCCATGAATCTCCAAGAATCTCCTCCATGAATCTCCATGAATCTCCATGAATCTCCATGTATATCCATGAATCTACATGAATCTCCATGAATCTCAATGAATCTCCTCGATGAATCTCCATGAATCTTCATGAATCTCCTGATCCATGAATCTCCATGAATCTCCATGAACCTCCTCCATGAATCTCCATGAATCTCCATGCATATCCATGAATCTCCATGAATCTGCATGAATATCCACGAATCTCCATGAATCTCCACGAATCTCCATGAATCTCCATGAATCTCCTCCATGAATCTCCATGAATCACCATGAATCTCCATGAATCTCCATGAATATCCTCCATGAATCTCCATGAATCTCCATGAATGTCCATGAATCTCCTCCCTGAAACTCCTGTATGAATCTCCATGAATCTCCTTCATCAATCTCCACGAATCTCCATGAATCTCCATGAATCTCCATGAATCTCCTCCATGAATCTCCATGAATCTCTTATCCTGTATGAATCTTCATGAATCTCCATGAATCTCCATGCATCTCCATGAATCTCCATGAATCTCCATGAACCTCCTCCATGAATCTCCATGAATCTCCATGAATCTCCATGAATCTCCTCCATGAATCTCCATGAATCACCTACATGAATCTCCATGAATCTCCATGAATGTCTATGAATCTCCATGACTCTCCATGAATCTCCTTGAATCTCCATGAATCTCCATAAATCTCCAAGAATCTCCGTGAATCTCCATGAATCTCCATGAATCTCCATGAATCTCCTCCATGAATCTCCTCCATGAATCTCCATGAATCTCCATGAATCTCCATGAATCTCCATGTATCTCCATGAATCTCCATGAATCTCCATAAATCTCCAAGAATCTCCGTGAATCTCCATGAATCTCCATGAATCTCCATGAATCTCCTCCATGAATCTCCATGAATCTCCAAGAATCTCCTCCATGAATCTCCATGAATCTCCATGAATCTCCATGTATCTCCATGAATCTACATGAATCTCCATGAATCTCAATGAATCTCCTCGATGAATCTCCATGAATCTTCATGAATCTCCTGATCCATGAATCTCCATGAATCTCCATGAACCTCCTCCATGAATCTCCATGAATCTCCATGCATATCCATGAATCTCCATGAATCTGCATGAATATCCACGAATCTCCATGAATCTCCATGAATCTCCATGAATCTCCATGAATCTCCTCCATGAATCTCCATGAATCTCCATAGATCTCCATGAATCTCCATGAATATCCATGAATCTCCATGAATCTCCATGAATCTCCATGTATCTCCATGAATCTCCATGAATCTCCATGAATATCCTCCATGAATCTCCATGAATCTCCATGAATGTGCATGAATCTCCTCCATGAAACTCCTGTATGAATCTCCATGAATCTCCATGAATCTCCATGAATCTCCTTCATCAATCTCCACGAATCTCCATGAATCTCCTTCATCAATCTCCACGAATCTCCATGAATCTCGATGAATCTCCATGAATCTCCTCCATGAATCTCCATGAATCTCTTATGATATCCTGTATGAATCTTCATGAATCTCCATGAATCTCCATGCATCTCCATGAATCTCCATGAATCTCCATGAACCTCCTCCATGAATCTCCATGAATCTCCATGAATCAACATGAATCTCCATGAATCTCCATGAATCTCCTCCATGAATCTCCATGAATCACCTCCATGAATCTCCATGAATCTCCATGAATGTCTATGAATCTCCATGACTCTCCATGAATCTCCTTGAATCTCCATGAATCTCCATAAATCTCCAAGAATCTCCGTGAATCTCCATGAATCTCCATGAATCTCCATGAATCTCCTCCATGAATCTCCTCCATGAATCTCCATGAATCTCCATGAATCTCCTGATCCATGAATCTCTATGAATCTCCATGAATATCCTCCATGAATCTCCATGAATCTTCATGAATCTCCTGATCCATGAATCTCTATGAATCCCCATGAATCTCCATGAATATCCTCCATGAATCTCCATGAATCTCCATGAATCGCCATGAATCTCCATGTATCTCCATGAATCTCCATGAATCTCCATGAACCTCCTCCATGAATCACCATAAATCTCCATGAATATCCATGAATCTCCATGAATCTCCATGAATCTCCATGAATCTCCATGTATCTCCATGAATCTACATGAATCACCATGAATCTCAATGAATCTCCTCGATGAATCTCCATGAATATTCATGAATCTCCTGATCCATGAATCTCTATGAATCTCCATGAATCTCCATGAATATCCTCCATGAATCTCCATGAATCTCCACGAATCTCCATGAATATCCATGAATCTCCATGAATATCCATGAATCTCCATGAATCTCCATGAATCTCCATGTATCTCCATGAATTTCCAAGAATCTCCATGAATGTCCATGAATGTCCTCCATGAATCTCCATGCATCTCCATGAATCTCCATGAATCTCCATGAACCTCCTCCATGAATCTCCATGAATCTCCATGCATCTCCATGAATCTCCATGAATCTCCATGGACCTCCTCCATGAATCTCCATGAATCTCCATGAATCTACATGAATCTCCATGAATCTCCATAAATCTCCAAGAATCTCCGTGAATCTCCATGAATCTCCATGAATCTCCATGAATCTCCTCCATGAATCTCCATGAATCACCTCCATGAATTTCCATGAATCTCCGTGATTGTCTATGAATCTCCATGACTCTCCATGAATCTCCTTGAATCTCCATGAATCTCCATAAATCTCCAAGAATCTCCGTGAATCTCCATGAATCTCCATGAATCTCCATGAATCTCCATGGACCTCCTCCATGAATCTCCATGAATCTACATGAATCTACATGAATCTCCATGAATCTCCATGAATGTCTATGAATCTCCATGACTCTCCATGAATCTCCTTGAATCTCCATGAATCTCCATAAATCTCCAAGAATCTCCGTGAATCTCAATGAATCTCCTCGATGAATCTCCATGAATCTTCATGAATCTCCTGATCCATGAATCTCCATGAATCTCCATGAACCTCCTCCATGAATCTCCATGAATCTCCATGCATATCCATGAATCTCCATGAATCTGCATGAATATCCACGAATCTCCATGAATCTCCATGAATCTACATGAATCTCCATGAATCTCAATGAATCTCCTCGATGAATCTCCATGAATCTTCATGAATCTCCTGATCCATGAATCTCCATGAATCTCCATGAACCTCCTCCATGAATCTCCATGAATCTCCATGCATATCCATGAATCTCCATGAATCTGCATGAATATCCACGAATCTCCATGAATCTCCAAGAATCTCCTCCATGAATCTCCATGAATCTCCATGAATCTCCATGTATCTCCATGAATCTACATGAATCTCCATGAATCTCAATGAATCTCCTCGATGAATCTCCATGAATCTTCATGAATCTCCTGATCCATGAATCTCCATGAATCTCCATGAACCTCCTCCATGAATCTCCATGAATCTCCATAAATCTCCAAGAATCTCCGTGAATCTCCATGAATCTCCATGAATCTCCATGAATCTCCATGAATCTCCATGAATCTCCAAGAATCTCCTCCATGAATCTCCATGAATCTCCATGAATCTCCATGTATCTCCATGAATCTACATGAATCTCCATGAATCTCAATGAATCTCCTCGATGAATCTCCATGAATCTTCATGAATCTCCTGATCCATGAATCTCCATGAATCTCCATGAACCTCCTCCATGAATCTCCATGAATCTCCATGCATATCCATGAATCTCCATGAATCTGCATGAATATCCACGAATCTCCATGAATCTCCATGAATCTCCACGAATCTCCATGAATCTCCATGAATCTCCTCCATGAATCTCCATGAATCTCCATGAATCTCCATGAATCTCCATGAATATCCTCCATGAATCTCCATGAATCTCCATGAATGTCCATGAATCTCCTCCATGAAACTCCTGTATGAATCTCCATGAATCTCCTTCATCAATCTCCACGAATCTCCATGACTCTCCATGAATCTCCATGAATCTCCTCCATGAATCTCCATGAATCTCTTATCCTGTATGAATCTTCATGAATCTCCATGAATCTCCATGCATCTCCATGAATCTCCATGAATCTCCATGAACCTCCTCCATGAATCTCCATGAATCTCCATGAATCTCCATGAATCTCCTCCATGAATCTCCATGAATCACCTCCATGAATCTCCATGAATCTCCTCCATGAATCTCCATGAATCTCCAAGAATCTCCTCCATGAATCTCCATGAATCTCCATGAATCTCCATGTATCTCCATGAATCTACATGAATCTCCATGAATCTCAATGAATCTCCTCGATGAATCTCCATGAATCTTCATGAATCTCCTGATCCATGAATCTCCATGAATCTCCATGAACCTCCTCCATGAATCTCCATGAATCTCCATGCATATCCATGAATCTCCATGAATCTGCATGAATATCCACGAATCTCCATGAATCTCCATGAATCTCCATGAATCTCCATGAATCTCCTCCATGAATCTCCATGAATCTCCATGAATATCCTCCATGAATCTCCATGAATCTCCATGAATGTCCATGAATCTCCTCCATGAAACTCCTGTATGAATCTCCATGAATCTCCATGAATCTCCTTCATCAATCTCCACGAATCTCCATGAATCTCCATGAATCTCCTCCATGAATCTCCATGAATCTCTTATCCTGTATGAATCTTCATGAATCTCCATGAATCTCCATGCATCTCCATGAATCTCCATGAATCTCCATGAACCTCCTCCATGAATCTCCATGAATCTCCATGAATCTCCATGAATCTCCTCCATGAATCTCCATGAATCACCTCCATGAATCTCCATGAATCTTCATGAATCTCCTGATCCATGAACCTCTATGAATCTCCATGAATCTCCATGAATCTCCTTCATGAATCTCCATGAATCTCCATGAATCTCCATGCATCTCCATGAATCTCCATGAATCTCCATGAACCTCCTCCATGAATCTCCATGAATCTCCATGAATCTACATGAATCTCCATGAATCTCCATGAATCTCCTCCATGAATCTCCATGAATCACCTCCATGAATCTACATGAATCTCCATGAATCTCCATGAATCTCCTCCATGAATCTCCATGAATCTCCATGATATCCTGTATGAATCTCCATGAATCTCCATGAACCTCCTCCATGAATCTCCATGAATCTCCATGAATATCCATGAATCTCCATGAATCTCCATGAATCTCCATGTATCTCCATGAATCTCCATGAATCTCCATAAATCTCCAAGAATCTGCGTGAATCTCCATGAATCTCCATGAATCTCCATGAATCTCCATGAATCTCCATGAATCTCCAAGAATCTCCTCCATGAATCTCCATGAATCTCCATGAATCTCCATGTATATCCATGAATCTACATGAATCTCCATGAATCTCAATGAATCTCCTCGATGAATCTCCATGAATCTTCATGAATCTCCTGATCCATGAATCTCCATGAATCTCCATGAACCTCCTCCATGAATCTCCATGAATCTCCATGCATATCCATGAATCTCCATGAATCTGCATGAATATCCACGAATCTCCATGAATCTCCACGAATCTCCATGAATCTCCATGAATCTCCTCCATGAATCTCCATGAATCACCATGAATCTCCATGAATCTCCATGAATATCCTCCATGAATCTCCATGAATCTCCATGAATGTCCATGAATCTCCTCCCTGAAACTCCTGTATGAATCTCCATGAATCTCCTTCATCAATCTCCACGAATCTCCATGAATCTCCATGAATCTCCATGAATCTCCTCCATGAATCTCCATGAATCTCTTATCCTGTATGAATCTTCATGAATCTCCATGAATCTCCATGCATCTCCATGAATCTCCATGAATCTCCATGAACCTCCTCCATGAATCTCCATGAATCTCCATGAATCTCCATGAATCTCCTCCATGAATCTCCATGAATCACCTACATGAATCTCCATGAATCTCCATGAATGTCTATGAATCTCCATGACTCTCCATGAATCTCCTTGAATCTCCATGAATCTCCATAAATCTCCAAGAATCTCCGTGAATCTCCATGAATCTCCATGAATCTCCATGAATCTCCTCCATGAATCTCCTCCATGAATCTCCATGAATCTCCATGAATCTCCATGAATCTCCATGTATCTCCATGAATCTCCATGAATCTCCATAAATCTCCAAGAATCTCCGTGAATCTCCATGAATCTCCATGAATCTCCATGAATCTCCTCCATGAATCTCCATGAATCTCCAAGAATCTCCTCCATGAATCTCCATGAATCTCCATGAATCTCCATGTATCTCCATGAATCTACATGAATCTCCATGAATCTCAATGAATCTCCTCGATGAATCTCCATGAATCTTCATGAATCTCCTGATCCATGAATCTCCATGAATCTCCATGAACCTCCTCCATGAATCTCCATGAATCTCCATGCATATCCATGAATCTCCATGAATCTGCATGAATATCCACGAATCTCCATGAATCTCCATGAATCTCCATGAATCTCCATGAATCTCCTCCATGAATCTCCATGAATCTCCATAGATCTCCATGAATCTCCATGAATATCCATGAATCTCCATGAATCTCCATGAATCTCCATGTATCTCCATGAATCTCCATGAATCTCCATGAATATCCTCCATGAATCTCCATGAATCTCCATGAATGTGCATGAATCTCCTCCATGAAACTCCTGTATGAATCTCCATGAATCTCCATGAATCTCCATGAATCTCCTTCATCAATCTCCACGAATCTCCATGAATCTCCTTCATCAATCTCCACGAATCTCCATGAATCTCGATGAATCTCCATGAATCTCCTCCATGAATCTCCATGAATCTCTTATGATATCCTGTATGAATCTTCATGAATCTCCATGAATCTCCATGCATCTCCATGAATCTCCATGAATCTCCATGAACCTCCTCCATGAATCTCCATGAATCTCCATGAATCAACATGAATCTCCATGAATCTCCATGAATCTCCTCCATGAATCTCCATGAATCACCTCCATGAATCTCCATGAATCTCCATGAATGTCTATGAATCTCCATGACTCTCCATGAATCTCCTTGAATCTCCATGAATCTCCATAAATCTCCAAGAATCTCCGTGAATCTCCATGAATCTCCATGAATCTCCATGAATCTCCTCCATGAATCTCCTCCATGAATCTCCATGAATCTCCATGAATCTCCTGATCCATGAATCTCTATGAATCTCCATGAATATCCTCCATGAATCTCCATGAATCTTCATGAATCTCCTGATCCATGAATCTCTATGAATCCCCATGAATCTCCATGAATATCCTCCATGAATCTCCATGAATCTCCATGAATCGCCATGAATCTCCATGTATCTCCATGAATCTCCATGAATCTCCATGAACCTCCTCCATGAATCACCATAAATCTCCATGAATATCCATGAATCTCCATGAATCTCCATGAATCTCCATGAATCTCCATGTATCTCCATGAATCTACATGAATCACCATGAATCTCAATGAATCTCCTCGATGAATCTCCATGAATATTCATGAATCTCCTGATCCATGAATCTCTATGAATCTCCATGAATCTCCATGAATATCCTCCATGAATCTCCATGAATCTCCACGAATCTCCATGAATATCCATGAATCTCCATGAATATCCATGAATCTCCATGAATCTCCATGAATCTCCATGTATCTCCATGAATTTCCAAGAATCTCCATGAATGTCCATGAATGTCCTCCATGAATCTCCATGCATCTCCATGAATCTCCATGAATCTCCATGAACCTCCTCCATGAATCTCCATGAATCTCCATGCATCTCCATGAATCTCCATGAATCTCCATGGACCTCCTCCATGAATCTCCATGAATCTCCATGAATCTACATGAATCTCCATGAATCTCCATAAATCTCCAAGAATCTCCGTGAATCTCCATGAATCTCCATGAATCTCCATGAATCTCCTCCATGAATCTCCATGAATCACCTCCATGAATTTCCATGAATCTCCGTGATTGTCTATGAATCTCCATGACTCTCCATGAATCTCCTTGAATCTCCATGAATCTCCATAAATCTCCAAGAATCTCCGTGAATCTCCATGAATCTCCATGAATCTCCATGAATCTCCATGGACCTCCTCCATGAATCTCCATGAATCTACATGAATCTACATGAATCTCCATGAATCTCCATGAATGTCTATGAACCTCTATGAATCTCCATGAATCTCCATGAATCTCCTTCATGAATCTCCATGAATCTCCATGAATCTCCATGCATCTCCATGAATCTCCATGAATCTCCATGAACCTCCTCCATGAATCTCCATGAATCTCCATGAATCTACATGAATCTCCATGAATCTCCATGAATCTCCTCCATGAATCTCCATGAATCACCTCCATGAATCTACATGAATCTCCATGAATCTCCATGAATCTCCTCCATGAATCTCCATGAATCTCCATGATATCCTGTATGAATCTCCATGAATCTCCATGAACCTCCTCCATGAATCTCCATGAATCTCCATGAATATCCATGAATCTCCATGAATCTCCATGAATCTCCATGTATCTCCATGAATCTCCATGAATCTCCATAAATCTCCAAGAATCTGCGTGAATCTCCATGAATCTCCATGAATCTCCATGAATCTCCATGAATCTCCATGAATCTCCAAGAATCTCCTCCATGAATCTCCATGAATCTCCATGAATCTCCATGTATATCCATGAATCTACATGAATCTCCATGAATCTCAATGAATCTCCTCGATGAATCTCCATGAATCTTCATGAATCTCCTGATCCATGAATCTCCATGAATCTCCATGAACCTCCTCCATGAATCTCCATGAATCTCCATGCATATCCATGAATCTCCATGAATCTGCATGAATATCCACGAATCTCCATGAATCTCCACGAATCTCCATGAATCTCCATGAATCTCCTCCATGAATCTCCATGAATCACCATGAATCTCCATGAATCTCCATGAATATCCTCCATGAATCTCCATGAATCTCCATGAATGTCCATGAATCTCCTCCCTGAAACTCCTGTATGAATCTCCATGAATCTCCTTCATCAATCTCCACGAATCTCCATGAATCTCCATGAATCTCCATGAATCTCCTCCATGAATCTCCATGAATCTCTTATCCTGTATGAATCTTCATGAATCTCCATGAATCTCCATGCATCTCCATGAATCTCCATGAATCTCCATGAACCTCCTCCATGAATCTCCATGAATCTCCATGAATCTCCATGAATCTCCTCCATGAATCTCCATGAATCACCTACATGAATCTCCATGAATCTCCATGAATGTCTATGAATCTCCATGACTCTCCATGAATCTCCTTGAATCTCCATGAATCTCCATAAATCTCCAAGAATCTCCGTGAATCTCCATGAATCTCCATGAATCTCCATGAATCTCCTCCATGAATCTCCTCCATGAATCTCCATGAATCTCCATGAATCTCCATGAATCTCCATGTATCTCCATGAATCTCCATGAATCTCCATAAATCTCCAAGAATCTCCGTGAATCTCCATGAATCTCCATGAATCTCCATGAATCTCCTCCATGAATCTCCATGAATCTCCAAGAATCTCCTCCATGAATCTCCACGAATCTCCATGAATCTCCATGTATCTCCATGAATCTACATGAATCTCCATGAATCTCAATGAATCTCCTCGATGAATCTCCATGAATCTTCATGAATCTCCTGATCCATGAATCTCCATGAATCTCCATGAACCTCCTCCATGAATCTCCATGAATCTCCATGCATATCCATGAATCTCCATGAATCTGCATGAATATCCACGAATCTCCATGAATCTCCATGAATCTCCATGAATCTCCATGAATCTCCTCCATGAATCTCCATGAATCTCCATAGATCTCCATGAATCTCCATGAATATCCATGAATCTCCATGAATCTCCATGAATCTCCATGTATCTCCATGAATCTCCATGAATCTCCATGAATATCCTCCATGAATCTCCATGAATCTCCATGAATGTGCATGAATCTCCTCCATGAAACTCCTGTATGAATCTCCATGAATCTCCATGAATCTCCATGAATCTCCTTCATCAATCTCCACGAATCTCCATGAATCTCCTTCATCAATCTCCACGAATCTCCATGAATCTCGATGAATCTCCATGAATCTCCTCCATGAATCTCCATGAATCTCTTATGATATCCTGTATGAATCTTCATGAATCTCCATGAATCTCCATGCATCTCCATGAATCTCCATGAATCTCCATGAACCTCCTCCATGAATCTCCATGAATCTCCATGAATCAACATGAATCTCCATGAATCTCCATGAATCTCCTCCATGAATCTCCATGAATCACCTCCATGAATCTCCATGAATCTCCATGAATGTCTATGAATCTCCATGACTCTCCATGAATCTCCTTGAATCTCCATGAATCTCCATAAATCTCCAAGAATCTCCGTGAATCTCCATGAATCTCCATGAATCTCCATGAATCTCCTCCATGAATCTCCTCCATGAATCTCCATGAATCTCCATGAATCTCCTGATCCATGAATCTCTATGAATCTCCATGAATATCCTCCATGAATCTCCATGAATCTTCATGAATCTCCTGATCCATGAATCTCTATGAATCCCCATGAATCTCCATGAATATCCTCCATGAATCTCCATGAATCTCCATGAATCGCCATGAATCTCCATGTATCTCCATGAATCTCCATGAATCTCCATGAACCTCCTCCATGAATCACCATAAATCTCCATGAATATCCATGAATCTCCATGAATCTCCATGAATCTCCATGAATCTCCATGTATCTCCATGAATCTACATGAATCACCATGAATCTCAATGAATCTCCTCGATGAATCTCCATGAATATTCATGAATCTCCTGATCCATGAATCTCTATGAATCTCCATGAATCTCCATGAATATCCTCCATGAATCTCCATGAATCTCCACGAATCTCCATGAATATCCATGAATCTCCATGAATATCCATGAATCTCCATGAATCTCCATGAATCTCCATGTATCTCCATGAATTTCCAAGAATCTCCATGAATGTCCATGAATGTCCTCCATGAATCTCCATGCATCTCCATGAATCTCCATGAATCTCCATGAACCTCCTCCATGAATCTCCATGAATCTCCATGCATCTCCATGAATCTCCATGAATCTCCATGGACCTCCTCCATGAATCTCCATGAATCTCCATGAATCTACATGAATCTCCATGAATCTCCATAAATCTCCAAGAATCTCCGTGAATCTCCATGAATCTCCATGAATCTCCATGAATCTCCTCCATGAATCTCCATGAATCACCTCCATGAATTTCCATGAATCTCCGTGATTGTCTATGAATCTCCATGACTCTCCATGAATCTCCTTGAATCTCCATGAATCTCCATAAATCTCCAAGAATCTCCGTGAATCTCCATGAATCTCCATGAATCTCCATGAATCTCCATGGACCTCCTCCATGAATCTCCATGAATCTACATGAATCTACATGAATCTCCATGAATCTCCATGAATGTCTATGAATCTCCATGACTCTCCATGAATCTCCTTGAATCTCCATGAATCTCCATAAATCTCCAAGAATCTCCGTGAATCTCCATGAATCTCCATGAATCTCCATGAATCTCCTCCATGAATCTCCTCCACGAATCTCCTGATCCATGAATCTCTATGAATCTCCATGAATCTCCATGAATATCCTCCATGAATCTCCATGAATCTTCATGAATCTGCTGATCCATGAATCTCTATGAATCCCCATGAATCTCCATGAATATCCTCCATGAATCTCCATGAATCTCCATGAATGTCTATGAATCTCCATGACTCTCCATGAATCTCCTTGAATCTCCATGAATCTCCATAAATCTCCAAGAATCTCCGTGAATCTCCATGAATCTCCATGAATCTCCATGAATCTCCTCCATGAATCTCCTCCATGAATCTCCATGAATCTCCATGAATCTCCTGATCCATGAATCTCTATGAATCTCCATGAATCTCCATGAATATCCTCCATGAATCTCCATGAATCTTCATGAATCTCCTGATCCATGAATCTCTATGAATCCCCATGAATCTCCATGAATATCCTCCATGAATCTCCATGAATCGCCATGAATCTCCATGTATCTCCATGAATTTCCAAGAATCTCCATGAATGTCCATGAATGTCCTCCATGAATCTCCATGCATCTCCATGAATCTCCATGAATCTCCATGAACCTCCTCCATGAATCACCATAAATCTCCATGAATATCCATGAATCTCCATGAATCTCCATGAATCTCCATGAATCTCCATGTATCTCCATGAATCTACATGAATCACCATGAATCTCAATGAATCTCCTCGATGAATCTCCATGAATATTCATGAATCTCCTGATCCATGAATCTCTATGAATCTCCATGAATCTCCATGAATATCCTCCATGAATCTCCATGAATCTCCACGAATCTCCATGAATATCCATGAATCTCCATGAATATCCATGAATCTCCATGAATCTCCATGAATCTCCATGTATCTCCATGAATTTCCAAGAATCTCCATGAATGTCCATGAATGTCCTCCATGAATCTCCATGCATCTCCATGAATCTCCATGAATCTCCATGAACCTCCTCCATGAATCTCCATGAATCTCCATGCATCTCCATGAATCTCCATGAATCTCCATGGACCTCCTCCATGAATCTCCATGAATCTCCATGAATCTACATGAATCTCCATGAATCTCCATAAATCTCCAAGAATCTCCGTGAATCTCCATGAATCTCCATGAATCTCCATGAATCTCCTCCATGAATCTCCATGAATCACCTCCATAAATCTCCAAGAATCTCCGTGAATCTCCATGAATCTCCATGAATCTCCATGAATCTCCTCCATGAATCTCCATGAATCACCTCCATGAATCTCCATGAATCTCCATGATTGTCTATGAATCTCCATGACTCTCCATGAATCTCCTTGAATCTCCATGAATCTCCATAAATCTCCAAGAATCTCCGTGAATCTCCATGAATCTCCATGAATCTCCATGAATCTCCTCCATGAATCTCCTCCACGAATCTCCTGATCCATGAATCTCTATGAATCTCCATGAATCTCCATGAATATCCTCCATGAATCTCCATGAATCTTCATGAATCTGCTGATCCATGAATCTCTATGGATCCCCATGAATCTCCATGAATATCCTCCATGAATCTCCATGAATCTCCATGAATCTCCACGAATCTTCATGAATGTCCTGATCCATGAACCTCTATGAATCTCCATGAATCTCCATGAAGATCCTCCATGAATCTCCATGAATCTCCATGAATGTCCATGAATCTCCTCCATGAATTTCCTGTATGAATCTCCATGAATTTCCTGTATGAATCTCCATGAATCTCCATGAATCTCCACGAATCTCCATGAATCTCCTTCTTCAATCTCCACGAATCTCCATGAACCTCCATGAATCTCAATGAATCTCCATGAATCTCCGCCATGAATCTTCATGAATCTCCATGAATATCCATGAATCTCCATGAATCTCCATGAATCTCCATGTATCTCCATGAATCTACATGAATCTCCATGAATCTCCATGAATCTCCTCGATGAATCTCCATTAATCTTCATGAATCTCCTGATCCATGAATCTCTATGAATCTCCATGATTCTCCATGAATATCCTCCATGAATCTCCATGAATCTCCATGAATCTCCATGAATCTCCATGATATCCTGTATGAATCTTCATGAATCTCCATGAATCTCCATGCATCTCCATTAATCTCCATGAATCTCCATGAACCTCCTCCATGAATCTCCACGAATCTCCATGAATATCCATGAATCTCCATGAATATCCATGAATCTCCATGAATCTCCATGAATCTCCATGTATCTCCATGAATTTCCAAGAATCTCCATGAATGTCCATGAATGTCCTCCATGAATCTCCATGCATCTCCATGAATCTCCATGAATCTCCATGAACCTCCTCCATGAATCTCCATGAATCTCCATGCATATCCATGAATCTCCATGAATCTGCATGAATCTCCATGAATCTCAATGAATCTCCTCGATGAATCTCCATGAATATTCATGAATCTCCTGATCCATGAATCTCTATGAATCTCCATGAATCTCCATGAATATCCTCCATGAATCTCCATGAATCTCCACGAATCTCCATGAATATCCATGAATCTCCATGAATATCCATGAATCTCCATGAATCTCCATGAATCTCCATGTATCTCCATGAATTTCCAAGAATCTCCATGAATGTCCATGAATGTCCTCCATGAATCTCCATGCATCTCCATGAATCTCCATGAATCTCCATGAACCTCCTCCATGAATCTCCATGAATCTCCATGCATCTCCATGAATCTCCATGAATCTCCATGGACCTCCTCCATGAATCTCCATGAATCTCCATGAATCTACATGAATCTCCATGAATCTCCATGAATCTCCATGAATCTCCATGAATGTCTATGAATCTCCATGACTCTCCATGAATCTCCTTGAATCTCCATGAATCTCCATAAATCTCCAAGAATCTCCGTGAATCTCCATGAATCTCCATGAATCTCCATGAATCTCCTCCATGAATCTCCATGAATCACCTCCATGAATCTCCATGAATCTCCATGATTGTCTATGAATCTCCATGACTCTCCATGAATCTCCTTGAATCTCCATGAATCTCCATAAATCTCCAAGAATCTCCGTGAATCTCCATGAATCTCCATGAATCTCCAAGAATCTCCATGGACCTCCTCCATGAATCTCCATGAATCTCCATGAATCTACATGAATCTCCATGAATCTCCATGAATGTCTATGAATCTCCATGACTCTCCATGAATCTCCTTGAATCTCCATGAATCTCCATAAATCTCCAAGAATCTCCGTGAATCTCCATGAATCTCCATGAATCTCCATGAATCTCCTCCATGAATCTCCATGAATCACCTCCATGAATCTCCATGAATCTCCATGATTGTCTATGAATCTCCATGACTCTCCATGAATCTCCTTGAATCTCCATGAATCTCCATAAATCTCCAAGAATCTCCGTGAATCTCCATGAATCTCCATGAATCTCCATGAATCTCCTCCATGAATCTCCTCCACGAATCTCCTGATCCATGAATCTCTATGAATCCCCATGAATCTCCATGAATATCCTCCATGAATCTCCATGAATCTCCATGAATCGCCATGAATCTCCATGTATCTCCATGAATTTCCAAGAATCTCCATGAATGTCCATGAATGTCCTCCATGAATCTCCATGCATCTCCATGAATCTCCATGAATCTCCATGAACCTCCTCCATGAATCACCATAAATCTCCATGAATATCCATGAATCTCCATGAATCTCCATGAATCTCCATGAATCTCCATGTATCTCCATGAATCTACATGAATCACCATGAATCTCAATGAATCTCCTCGATGAATCTCCATGAATATTCATGAATCTCCTGATCCATGAATCTCTATGAATCTCCATGAATCTCCATGAATATCCTCCATGAATCTCCATGAATCTCCACGAATCTCCATGAATATCCATGAATCTCCATGAATATCCATGAATCTCCATGAATCTCCATGAATCTCCATGTATCTCCATGAATTTCCAAGAATCTCCATGAATGTCCATGAATGTCCTCCATGAATCTCCATGCATCTCCATGAATCTCCATGAATCTCCATGAACCTCCTCCATGAATCTCCATGCATCTCCATGAATCTCCATGAATCTCCATGGACCTCCTCCATGAATCTCCATGAATCTCCATGAATCTACATGAATCTCCATGAATCTCCATGAATCTCCATGAATCTCCATGTATCTCCATGAATCTACATGAATCTCCATGAATCTCCATGAATCTCCTCGATGAATCTCCATTAATCTTCATGAATCTCCTGATCCATGAATCTCTATGAATCTCCATGATTCTCCATGAATATCCTCCATGAATCTCCATGAATCTCCATGAATCTCCATGAATCTCCATGATATCCTGTATGAATCTTCATGAATCTCCATGAATCTCCATGCATCTCCATTAATCTCCATGAATCTCCATGAACCTCCTCCATGAATCTCCACGAATCTCCATGAATATCCATGAATCTCCATGAATATCCATGAATCTCCATGAATCTCCATGAATCTCCATGTATCTCCATGAATTTCCAAGAATCTCCATGAATGTCCATGAATGTCCTCCATGAATCTCCATGCATCTCCATGAATCTCCATGAATCTCCATGAACCTCCTCCATGAATCTCCATGAATCTCCATGCATATCCATGAATCTGCATGAATCTCCATGAATCTCAATGAATCTCCTCGATGAATCTCCATGAATATTCATGAATCTCCTGATCCATGAATCTCTATGAATCTCCATGAATCTCCATGAATATCCTCCATGAATCTCCATGAATCTCCACGAATCTCCATGAATATCCATGAATCTCCATGAATATCCATGAATCTCCATGAATCTCCATGAATCTCCATGTATCTCCATGAATTTCCAAGAATCTCCATGAATGTCCATGAATGTCCTCCATGAATCTCCATGCATCTCCATGAATCTCCATGAATCTCCATGAACCTCCTCCATGAATCTCCATGAATCTCCATGCATCTCCATGAATCTCCATGAATCTCCATGGACCTCCTCCATGAATCTCCATGAATCTCCATGAATCTACATGAATCTCCATGAATCTCCATGAATCTCCATGAATCTCCATGAATGTCTATGAATCTCCATGACTCTCCATGAATCTCCTTGAATCTCCATGAATCTCCATAAATCTCCAAGAATCTCCGTGAATCTCCATGAATCTCCATGAATCTCCATGAATCTCCTCCATGAATCTCCATGAATCACCTCCATGAATCTCCATGAATCTCCATGATTGTCTATGAATCTCCATGACTCTCCATGAATCTCCTTGAATCTCCATGAATCTCCATAAATCTCCAAGAATCTCCGTGAATCTCCATGAATCTCCATGAATCTCCAAGAATCTCCATGGACCTCCTCCATGAATCTCCATGAATCTCCATGAATCTACATGAATCTCCATGAATCTCCATGAATGTCCATGAATCTCCATGAATCTCCATGAATCTCCATGAATCTCCATGAATCTCCTCCATGAATCTCCTCCATGAACCTCCTCCATGAATCACCATAAATCTCCATGAATATCCATGAATCTCCATGAATCTCCACGAATCTTCATGAATCTCCTGATCCATGAACCTCTATGAATCTCCATGAATCTCCATGAAGATCCTCCATGAATCTCCATGAATCTCCATGAATGTCCATGAATCTCCTCCATGAATTTCCTGTATGAATCTCCATGAATCTCCATGAATCTCCTCCATGAATCTCCATGAATCTCTATGAATATCCTCCATGAATCTCCATGAATCTCCATGAATGTCCATGAATCTCCTCCATGAATTTCCTGTATGAATCTCCATGAATCTCCATGAATCTCCTCCATGAATCTCCATGAATCTCCATGAATATCCTCCATGAATCTCCATGAATCTCCATGAATGTCCATGAATCTCCGCCATGAAACTCCTGTATGAATCTCCATGAATCTCCATGAATCTCCATGAATCTCCTGCATCAATCTCCACGAATCTCCATGAATCTCCATGAATCTCCATGAATCTCTTATGATATCCTGTATGAATCTTCATGAATCTCCATGAATCTCCATGCATCTCCATGAATCTCCATGAATCTCCATGAATCTCCTCCATGAATCTCCATGAATCTCCATGAATCTCCATGAATCTCCTCCATGAATCTCCATGAATCACCTCCATGAATCTCCATGAATCTCCATGAATGTCTATGAATCTCCATGACTCTCCATGAATCTCCTTGAATCTCCATGAATCTCCATAAATCTCCAAGAATCTCCGTGAATCTCCATGAATCTCCATGAATCTCCATGAATCTCCTCCATGAATCTCCTCCATGAATCTCCATGAATCTCCATGGATCTCCTGATCCATGAATCTCTATGAATCTCCATGAATCTCCATGAATATCCTCCATGAATCTCCATGAATCTTCATGAATCTCCTGATCCATGAATCTCTATGAATCCCCATGAATCTCCATGAATATCCTCCATGAATCTCCATGAATCTCCATGAATCGCCATGAATCTCCATGTATCTCCATGAGTTTCCAAGAATCTCCATGAATGTCCATGAATGTCCTCCATGAATCTCCATGCATCTCCATGAATCTCCATGTATCTCCATGAATCTACATGAATCTCCATGAATCTCCATGAATCTCCTCGATGAATCTCCATGAATCTGCATGAATCTCCTGATCCATGAACCTCTATGAATCTCCATGAATCTCCATGAACCTCTATGAATCTCCATGAATCTCCATGAATCTCCTTCATGAATCTCCATGAATCTCCATGAATCTCCATGCATCTCCATGAATCTCCATGAATCTCCATGAACCTCCTCCATGAATCTCCATGAATCTCCATGAATCTAAATGAATCTCCATGAATCTCCATGAATCTCCTCCATGAATCTCCATGAATCACCTCCATGAATCTCCATGAATCTCCATGAATGTCTATAAATCTCCATGACTCTCCATGAATCTCCTTGAATCTCCATGAATCTCCATAAATCTCCAAGAATCTCCGTGAATCTCCATGAATCTCCATGAATCTCCATCAATCTCCTCCATGAATCTCCATCAATCTCGAAGAATCTCCTCCATGAATCTCCATGAATCTCCATGAATCTCCATGTATCTCCATGAATCTACATGAATCACCATGAATCTCAATGAATCTCCTCGATGAATCTCCATGAATATTCATGAATCTCCTGATCCATGAATCTCTATGAATCTCCATGAATCTCCATGAATATCCTCCATGAATCTCCATGAATCTCCATGAATCGCCATGAATCTCCATGTATCTCCATGAATTTCCAAGAATCTCCATGAATGTCCATGAATGTCCTCCATGAATCTCCATGAATCTCCATGATATCCTGTATGAATCTCCATGAATCTCCATGAACCTCCTCCATGAATCTCCATGAATCTCCATGAATATCCATGAATCTCCATGAATCTCCATGAATCTCCATGTGTCTCCATGAATCTACATGAATCTCCATGAATCTCCATGAATCTCCATGAATCGCCATGAATCTCCATGTATCTCCATGAGTTTCCAAGAATCTCCATGAATGTCCATGAATGTCCTCCATGAATCTCCATGCATCTCCATGAATCTCCATGTATCTCCATGAATCTCCATGCATCTCCATGAATCTCCATGAATCTCCATGAACCTCCTCCATGAATCTCCATGAATCTCCATGAATCTACATGAATCTCCATGAATCTCCATGAATCTCCTCCATGAATCTCCATGAATCACCTCCATGAATCTCCATGAATCTCCATGAATGTCTATAAATCTCCATGACTCTCCATGAATCTCCTTGAATCTCCATGAATCTCCATAAATCTCCAAGAATCTCCGTGAATCTCCATGAATCTCCATGAATCTCCATCAATCTCCTCCATGAATCTCCATCAATCTCCAAGAATCTCCTCCATGAATCTCCATGAATCACCATGAATCTCAATGAATCTCCTCGATGAATCTCCATGAATATTCATGAATCTCCTGATCCATGAATCTCTATGAATCTCCATGAATCTCCATGAATATCCTCCATGAATCTCCATGAATCTCCATGAATCGCCATGAATCTCCATGTATCTCCATGAATTTCCAAGAATCTCCATGAATGTCCATGAATGTCCTCCATGAATCTCCATGAATCTCCATGATATCCTGTATGAATCTCCATGAATCTCCATGAACCTCCTCCATGAATCTCCATGAATCTCCATGAATATCCATGAATCTCCATGAATCTCCATGAATCTCCATGTGTCTCCATGAATCTACATGAATCTCCATGAATCTCCATGAATCTCCTCCATGAATCTCCATGAATTACCTCCATGAATCTCCATGAATCTCCATGAATGTCTATCAATCTCCATGACTCTCCATTAATCTCCATGAATCTCCATAAATCTCCAAGAATCTCCGTGAATCTCCATGAATCTCCATGAATCTCCATGAATCTCCAAGAATCTCCATGAATCTCCATGAATCTCCATGAATCTCCTGATCCATGAATCTCTATGAATCTCCATGAATCTCCATGAATATCCTCCATGAATCTCCATGAATCTCCATGAATCGCCATGAATCTCCATGTATCTCCATGAATTGACAAGAATCTCCATGAATGTCCATGAATGTCCTCCATGAATCTCCATGCATCTCCATGAATCTCCATGAATCTCCATGAACCTCCTCCATGAATCACCATAAATCTCCATGAATATCCATGAATCTCCATGAATCTCCACGAATCTTCATGAATCTCCAGATCAATGAACCTCTATGAATCTCCATGAATCTCCATGAAGATCCTCCATGAATCTCCATGAATCTCCATGAATGTCCATGAATCTCCTCCATGAATTTCCTGTATGAATCTCCATGAATCTCCATGAATCTCCACGAATCTCCATGAATCTCCTTCATCAATCTCCACGAATCTCCATGAATCTCCATGAATCTCCATGAATCTCCATGAATCTCCGCCTTGAATCTCCATGAATCTCCATGAATACCCATGAATCTCCATGAATCTCCATGAATCTCCATGTATCTCCATGAATCTACATGAATCTCCATGAATCTCCATGAATCTCCTCGATGAATCTCCATGAATCTTCATGAACCTCCTCCATGAATCTCCATGAATCTCCATGAATATCCATGAATCTGCATGAATATCCACGAATCTCCATGAATCTCCACGAATCTCCATGAATCTCCATGAATCTCCTCCATGAATCTCCATGAATCTCCTTGAATCTCCATGAATCTCCATGAATATCCTCCATGAATCTCCATGAATCTCCATGAATGTCCATGAATCTCCTCCATGAAACTCCTGTATGAATCTCCATGAATCTCCATGAATCTCCATGAATCTCCTTCATCAATCTCCACGAATCTCCATGAATCTCCATGAATCTCCATGAATCTCTTATGATATCCTGTATGAATCTTCATGAATCTCCATGAATCTCCATGCATCTCCATGAATCTCCTCCATGAATTTCCTGTATGAATCTCCATGAATCTCCATGAATCTCCACGAATCTCCATGAATCTCCTTCATCAATCTCCACGAATCTCCATGAATCTCCATGAATCTCCATGAATCTCCATGAATCTCCGCCTTGAATCTCCATGAATCTCCATGAATACCCATGAATCTCCATGAATCTCCATGAATCTCCATGTATCTCCATGAATCTACATGAATCTCCATGAATCTCCATGAATCTCCTCGATGAATCTCCATGAATCTTCATGAACCTCCTCCATGAATCTCCATGAATCTCCATGAATATCCATGAATCTGCATGAATATCCACGAATCTCCATGAATCTCCACGAATCTCCATGAATCTCCATGAATCTCCTCCATGAATCTCCATGAATCTCCTTGAATCTCCATGAATCTCCATGAATATCCTCCATGAATCTCCATGAATCTCCATGAATGTCCATGAATCTCCTCCATGAAACTCCTGTATGAATCTCCATGAATCTCCATGAATCTCCATGAATCTCCTTCATCAATCTCCACGAATCTCCATGTATCTCCATGAATCTACATGAATCTCCATGAATCTCCATGAATCTCCTCGATGAATCTCCATGAATCTCCATGAATGTCCATGAATCTCCTCCATGAAACTCCTGTATGAATCTCCATGAATCTCCATGAATCTCCATGAATCTCCTTCATGAATCTCCAAGAATCTCCATGAATCTCCATGAATCTCCATGAATCTCCTGATCCATGAATCTCTATGAATCTCCATGAATCTCCATGAATATCCTCCATGAATCTCCATGAATCTCCATGAATCGCCATGAATCTCCATGTATCTCCATGAATTGACAAGAATCTCCATGAATGTCCATGAATGTCCTCCATGAATCTCCATGCATCTCCATGAATCTCCATGAATCTCCATGAACCTCCTCCATGAATCACCATAAATCTCCATGAATATCCATGAATCTCCATGAATCTCCACGAATCTTCATGAATCTCCAGATCAATGAACCTCTATGAATCTCCATGAATCTCCATGAAGATCCTCCATGAATCTCCATGAATCTCCATGAATGTCCATGAATCTCCTCCATGAATTTCCTGTATGAATCTCCATGAATCTCCATGAATCTCCACGAATCTCCATGAATCTCCTTCATCAATCTCCACGAATCTCCATGAATCTCCATGAATCTCCATGAATCTCCATGAATCTCCGCCTTGAATCTCCATGAATCTCCATGAATACCCATGAATCTCCATGAATCTCCATGAATCTCCATGTATCTCCATGAATCTACATGAATCTCCATGAATCTCCATGAATCTCCTCGATGAATCTCCATGAATCTTCATGAACCTCCTCCATGAATCTCCATGAATCTCCATGAATATCCATGAATCTGCATGAATATCCACGAATCTCCATGAATCTCCACGAATCTCCATGAATCTCCATGAATCTCCTCCATGAATCTCCATGAATCTCCTTGAATCTCCATGAATCTCCATGAATATCCTCCATGAATCTCCATGAATCTCCATGAATGTCCATGAATCTCCTCCATGAAACTCCTGTATGAATCTCCATGAATCTCCATGAATATCCATGAATCTCCTTCATCAATCTCCACGAATCTCCATGAATCTCCATGAATCTCCATGAATCTCTTATGATATCCTGTATGAATCTTCATGAATCTCCATGAATCTCCATGCATCTCCATGAATCTCCTCCATGAATTTCCTGTATGAATCTCCATGAATCTCCATGAATCTCCACGAATCTCCATGAATCTCCTTCATCAATCTCCACGAATCTCCATGAATCTCCATGAATCTCCATGCATCTCCATGAATCTCCATGAATCTCCATGAACCTCCTCCATGAATCTCCATGAATCTCCATGAATCTCCATGAATCTCCTCCATGAATCTCCATGAATCACCTACATGAATCTCCATGAATCTCCATGAATGTCTATGAATCTCCATGACTCTCCATGAATCTCCTTGAATCTCCATGAATCTCCATAAATCTCCAAGAATCTCCGTGAATCTCCATGAATCTCCATGAATCTCCATGAATCTCCTCCATGAATCTCCTCCATGAATCTCCATGAATCTCCATGAATCTCCATGAATCTCCATGTATCTCCATGAATCTCCATGAATCTCCATAAATCTCCAAGAATCTCCGTGAATCTCCATGAATCTCCATGAATCTCCATGAATCTCCTCCATGAATCTCCATGAATCTCCAAGAATCTCCTCCATGAATCTCCATGAATCTCCATGAATCTCCATGTATCTCCATGAATCTACATGAATCTCCATGAATCTCAATGAATCTCCTCGATGAATCTCCATGAATCTTCATGAATCTCCTGATCCATGAATCTCCATGAATCTCCATGAACCTCCTCCATGAATCTCCATGAATCTCCATGCATATCCATGAATCTCCATGAATCTGCATGAATATCCACGAATCTCCATGAATCTCCATGAATCTCCATGAATCTCCATGAATCTCCTCCATGAATCTCCATGAATCTCCATAGATCTCCATGAATCTCCATGAATATCCATGAATCTCCATGAATCTCCATGAATCTCCATGTATCTCCATGAATCTCCATGAATCTCCATGAATATCCTCCATGAATCTCCATGAATCTCCATGAATGTGCATGAATCTCCTCCATGAAACTCCTGTATGAATCTCCATGAATCTCCATGAATCTCCATGAATCTCCTTCATCAATCTCCACGAATCTCCATGAATCTCCTTCATCAATCTCCACGAATCTCCATGAATCTCGATGAATCTCCATGAATCTCCTCCATGAATCTCCATGAATCTCTTATGATATCCTGTATGAATCTTCATGAATCTCCATGAATCTCCATGCATCTCCATGAATCTCCATGAATCTCCATGAACCTCCTCCATGAATCTCCATGAATCTCCATGAATCAACATGAATCTCCATGAATCTCCATGAATCTCCTCCATGAATCTCCATGAATCACCTCCATGAATCTCCATGAATCTCCATGAATGTCTATGAATCTCCATGACTCTCCATGAATCTCCTTGAATCTCCATGAATCTCCATAAATCTCCAAGAATCTCCGTGAATCTCCATGAATCTCCATGAATCTCCATGAATCTCCTCCATGAATCTCCTCCATGAATCTCCATGAATCTCCATGAATCTCCTGATCCATGAATCTCTATGAATCTCCATGAATATCCTCCATGAATCTCCATGAATCTTCATGAATCTCCTGATCCATGAATCTCTATGAATCCCCATGAATCTCCATGAATATCCTCCATGAATCTCCATGAATCTCCATGAATCGCCATGAATCTCCATGTATCTCCATGAATCTCCATGAATCTCCATGAACCTCCTCCATGAATCACCATAAATCTCCATGAATATCCATGAATCTCCATGAATCTCCATGAATCTCCATGAATCTCCATGTATCTCCATGAATCTACATGAATCACCATGAATCTCAATGAATCTCCTCGATGAATCTCCATGAATATTCATGAATCTCCTGATCCATGAATCTCTATGAATCTCCATGAATCTCCATGAATATCCTCCATGAATCTCCATGAATCTCCACGAATCTCCATGAATATCCATGAATCTCCATGAATATCCATGAATCTCCATGAATCTCCATGAATCTCCATGTATCTCCATGAATTTCCAAGAATCTCCATGAATGTCCATGAATGTCCTCCATGAATCTCCATGCATCTCCATGAATCTCCATGAATCTCCATGAACCTCCTCCATGAATCTCCATGAATCTCCATGCATCTCCATGAATCTCCATGGACCTCCTCCATGAATCTCCATGAATCTCCATGAATCTACATGAATCTCCATGAATCTCCATAAATCTCCAAGAATCTCCGTGAATCTCCATGAATCTCCATGAATCTCCATGAATCTCCTCCATGAATCTCCATGAATCACCTCCATGAATTTCCATGAATCTCCGTGATTGTCTATGAATCTCCATGACTCTCCATGAATCTCCTTGAATCTCCATGAATCTCCATAAATCTCCAAGAATCTCCGTGAATCTCCATGAATCTCCATGAATCTCCATGAATCTCCATGGACCTCCTCCATGAATCTCCATGAATCTACATGAATCTACATGAATCTCCATGAATCTCCATGAATGTCTATGAATCTCCATGACTCTCCATGAATCTCCTTGAATCTCCATGAATCTCCATAAATCTCCAAGAATCTCCGTGAATCTCCATGAATCTCCATGAATCTCCATGAATCTCCTCCATGAATCTCCTCCACGAATCTCCTGATCCATGAATCTCTATGAATCTCCATGAATCTCCATGAATATCCTCCATGAATCTCCATGAATCTTCATGAATCTGCTGATCCATGAATCTCTATGAATCCCCATGAATCTCCATGAATATCCTCCATGAATCTCCATGAATCTCCATGAATGTCTATGAATCTCCATGACTCTCCATGAATCTCCTTGAATCTCCATGAATCTCCATAAATCTCCAAGAATCTCCGTGAATCTCCATGAATCTCCATGAATCTCCATGAATCTCCTCCATGAATCTCCTCCATGAATCTCCATGAATCTCCATGAATCTCCTGATCCATGAATCTCTATGAATCTCCATGAATCTCCATGAATATCCTCCATGAATCTCCATGAATCTTCATGAATCTCCTGATCCATGAATCTCTATGAATCCCCATGAATCTCCATGAATATCCTCCATGAATCTCCATGAATCGCCATGAATCTCCATGTATCTCCATGAATTTCCAAGAATCTCCATGAATGTCCATGAATGTCCTCCATGAATCTCCATGCATCTCCATGAATCTCCATGAATCTCCATGAACCTCCTCCATGAATCACCATAAATCTCCATGAATATCCATGAATCTCCATGGATCTCCATGAATCTCCATGAATCTCCATGTATCTCCATGAATCTACATGAATCACCATGAATCTCAATGAATCTCCTCGATGAATCTCCATGAATATTCATGAATCTCCTGATCCATGAATCTCTATGAATCTCCATGAATCTCCATGAATATCCTCCATGAATCTCCATGAATCTCCACGAATCTCCATGAATATCCATGAATCTCCATGAATATCCATGAATCTCCATGAATCTCCATGAATCTCCATGTATCTCCATGAATTTCCAAGAATCTCCATGAATGTCCATGAATGTCCTCCATGAATCTCCATGCATCTCCATGAATCTCCATGAATCTCCATGAATCTCCATGAACCTCCTCCATGAATCTCCATGAATCTCCATGCATCTCCATGAATCTCCATGAATCTCCATGGACCTCCTCCATGAATCTCCATGAATCTCCATGAATCTACATGAATCTCCATGAATCTCCATAAATCTCCAAGAATCTGCGTGAATCTCCATGAATCTCCATGAATCTCCATGAATCTCCTCCATGAATCTCCATGAATCACCTCCATAAATCTCCAAGAATCTCCGTGAATCTCCATGAATCTCCATGAATCTCCATGAATCTCCTCCATGAATCTCCATGAATCACCTCCATGAATCTCCATGAATCTCCATGATTGTCTATGAATCTCCATGACTCTCCATGAATCTCCTTGAATCTCCATGAATCTCCATAAATCTCCAAGAATCTCCGTGAATCTCCATGAATCTCCATGAATCTCCATGAATCTCCTCCATGAATCTCCTCCACGAATCTCCTGATCCATGAATCTCTATGAATCTCCATGAATCTCCATGAATATCCTCCATGAATCTCCATGAATCTTCATGAATCTGCTGATCCATGAATCTCTATGGATCCCCATGAATCTCCATGAATATCCTCCATGAATCTCCATGAATCTCCATGAATCTCCACGAATCTTCATGAATGTCCTGATCCATGAACCTCTATGAATCTCCATGAATCTCCATGAAGATCCTCCATGAATCTCCATGAATCTCCATGAATGTCCATGAATCTCCTCCATGAATTTCCTGTATGAATCTCCATGAATTTCCTGTATGAATCTCCATGAATCTCCATGAATCTCCACGAATCTCCATGAATCTCCTTCTTCAATCTCCACGAATCTCCATGAACCTCCATGAATCTCAATGAATCTCCATGAATCTCCGCCATGAATCTTCATGAATCTCCATGAATATCCATGAATCTCCATGAATCTCCATGAATCTCCATGTATCTCCATGAATCTACATGAATCTCCATGAATCTCCATGAATCTCCTCGATGAATCTCCATTAATCTTCATGAATCTCCTGATCCATGAATCTCTATGAATCTCCATGATTCTCCATGAATATCCTCCATGAATCTCCATGAATCTCCATGAATCTCCATGAATCTCCATGATATCCTGTATGAATCTTCATGAATCTCCATGAATCTCCATGCATCTCCATTAATCTCCATGAATCTCCATGAACCTCCTCCATGAATCTCCACGAATCTCCATGAATATCCATGAATCTCCATGAATATCCATGAATCTCCATGAATCTCCATGAATCTCCATGTATCTCCATGAATTTCCAAGAATCTCCATGAATGTCCATGAATGTCCTCCATGAATCTCCATGCATCTCCATGAATCTCCATGAATCTCCATGAACCTCCTCCATGAATCTCCATGAATCTCCATGCATATCCATGAATCTCCATGAATCTGCATGAATCTCCATGAATCTCAATGAATCTCCTCGATGAATCTCCATGAATATTCATGAATCTCCTGATCCATGAATCTCTATGAATCTCCATGAATCTCCATGAATATCCTCCATGAATCTCCATGAATCTCCACGAATCTCCATGAATATCCATGAATCTCCATGAATATCCATGAATCTCCATGAATCTCCATGAATCTCCATGTATCTCCATGAATTTCCAAGAATCTCCATGAATGTCCATGAATGTCCTCCATGAATCTCCATGCATCTCCATGAATCTCCATGAATCTCCATGAACCTCCTCCATGAATCTCCATGAATCTCCATGCATCTCCATGAATCTCCATGAATCTCCATGGACCTCCTCCATGAATCTCCATGAATCTCCATGAATCTACATGAATCTCCATGAATCTCCATGAATCTCCATGAATCTCCATGAATGTCTATGAATCTCCATGACTCTCCATGAATCTCCTTGAATCTCCATGAATCTCCATAAATCTCCAAGAATCTCCGTGAATCTCCATGAATCTCCATGAATCTCCATGAATCTCCTCCATGAATCTCCATGAATCACCTCCATGAATCTCCATGAATCTCCATGATTGTCTATGAATCTCCATGACTCTCCATGAATCTCCTTGAATCTCCATGAATCTCCATAAATCTCCAAGAATCTCCGTGAATCTCCATGAATCTCCATGAATCTCCAAGAATCTCCATGGACCTCCTCCATGAATCTCCATGAATCTCCATGAATCTACATGAATCTCCATGAATCTCCATGAATGTCTATGAATCTCCATGACTCTCCATGAATCTCCTTGAATCTCCATGAATCTCCATAAATCTCCAAGAATCTCCGTGAATCTCCATGAATCTCCATGAATCTCCATGAATCTCCTCCATGAATCTCCATGAATCACCTCCATGAATCTCCATGAATCTCCATGATTGTCTATGAATCTCCATGACTCTCCATGAATCTCCTTGAATCTCCATGAATCTCCATAAATCTCCAAGAATCTCCGTGAATCTCCATGAATCTCCATGAATCTCCATGAATCTCCTCCATGAATCTCCTCCACGAATCTCCTGATCCATGAATCTCTATGAATCCCCATGAATCTCCATGAATATCCTCCATGAATCTCCATGAATCTCCATGAATCGCCATGAATCTCCATGTATCTCCATGAATTTCCAAGAATCTCCATGAATGTCCATGAATGTCCTCCATGAATCTCCATGCATCTCCATGAATCTCCATGAATCTCCATGAACCTCCTCCATGAATCACCATAAATCTCCATGAATATCCATGAATCTCCATGAATCTCCATGAATCTCCATGAATCTCCATGTATCTCCATGAATCTACATGAATCACCATGAATCTCAATGAATCTCCTCGATGAATCTCCATGAATATTCATGAATCTCCTGATCCATGAATCTCTATGAATCTCCATGAATCTCCATGAATATCCTCCATGAATCTCCATGAATCTCCACGAATCTCCATGAATATCCATGAATCTCCATGAATATCCATGAATCTCCATGAATCTCCATGAATCTCCATGTATCTCCATGAATTTCCAAGAATCTCCATGAATGTCCATGAATGTCCTCCATGAATCTCCATGCATCTCCATGAATCTCCATGAATCTCCATGAACCTCCTCCATGAATCTCCATGCATCTCCATGAATCTCCATGAATCTCCATGGACCTCCTCCATGAATCTCCATGAATCTCCATGAATCTACATGAATCTCCATGAATCTCCATGAATCTCCATGAATCTCCATGTATCTCCATGAATCTACATGAATCTCCATGAATCTCCATGAATCTCCTCGATGAATCTCCATTAATCTTCATGAATCTCCTGATCCATGAATCTCTATGAATCTCCATGATTCTCCATGAATATCCTCCATGAATCTCCATGAATCTCCATGAATCTCCATGAATCTCCATGATATCCTGTATGAATCTTCATGAATCTCCATGAATCTCCATGCATCTCCATTAATCTCCATGAATCTCCATGAACCTCCTCCATGAATCTCCACGAATCTCCATGAATATCCATGAATCTCCATGAATATCCATGAATCTCCATGAATCTCCATGAATCTCCATGTATCTCCATGAATTTCCAAGAATCTCCATGAATGTCCATGAATGTCCTCCATGAATCTCCATGCATCTCCATGAATCTCCATGAATCTCCATGAACCTCCTCCATGAATCTCCATGAATCTCCATGCATATCCATGAATCTGCATGAATCTCCATGAATCTCAATGAATCTCCTCGATGAATCTCCATGAATATTCATGAATCTCCTGATCCATGAATCTCTATGAATCTCCATGAATCTCCATGAATATCCTCCATGAATCTCCATGAATCTCCACGAATCTCCATGAATATCCATGAATCTCCATGAATATCCATGAATCTCCATGAATCTCCATGAATCTCCATGTATCTCCATGAATTTCCAAGAATCTCCATGAATGTCCATGAATGTCCTCCATGAATCTCCATGCATCTCCATGAATCTCCATGAATCTCCATGAACCTCCTCCATGAATCTCCATGAATCTCCATGCATCTCCATGAATCTCCATGAATCTCCATGGACCTCTTCCATGAATCTCCATGAATCTCCATGAATCTACATGAATCTCCATGAATCTCCATGAATCTCCATGAATCTCCATGAATGTCTATGAATCTCCATGACTCTCCATGAATCTCCTTGAATCTCCATGAATCTCCATAAATCTCCAAGAATCTCCGTGAATCTCCATGAATCTCCATGAATCTCCATGAATCTCCTCCATGAATCTCCATGAATCACCTCCATGAATCTCCATGAATCTCCATGATTGTCTATGAATCTCCATGACTCTCCATGAATCTCCTTGAATCTCCATGAATCTCCATAAATCTCCAAGAATCTCCGTGAATCTCCATGAATCTCCATGAATCTCCAAGAATCTCCATGGACCTCCTCCATGAATCTCCATGAATCTCCATGAATCTACATGAATCTCCATGAATCTCCATGAATGTCCATGAATCTCCATGAATCTCCATGAATCTCCATGAATCTCCATGAATCTCCTCCATGAATCTCCTCCATGAACCTCCTCCATGAATCACCATAAATCTCCATGAATATCCATGAATCTCCATGAATCTCCACGAATCTTCATGAATCTCCTGATCCATGAACCTCTATGAATCTCCATGAATCTCCATGAAGATCCTCCATGAATCTCCATGAATCTCCATGAATGTCCATGAATCTCCTCCATGAATTTCCTGTATGAATCTCCATGAATCTCCATGAATCTCCTCCATGAATCTCCATGAATCTCTATGAATATCCTCCATGAATCTCCATGAATCTCCATGAATGTCCATGAATCTCCTCCATGAATTTCCTGTATGAATCTCCATGAATCTCCATGAATCTCCTCCATGAATCTCCATGAATCTCCATGAATATCCTCCATGAATCTCCATGAATCTCCATGAATGTCCATGAATCTCCGCCATGAAACTCCTGTATGAATCTCCATGAATCTCCATGAATCTCCATGAATCTCCTGCATCAATCTCCACGAATCTCCATGAATCTCCATGAATCTCCATGAATCTCTTATGATATCCTGTATGAATCTTCATGAATCTCCATGAATCTCCATGCATCTCCATGAATCTCCATGAATCTCCATGAATCTCCTCCATGAATCTCCATGAATCTCCATGAATCTCCATGAATCTCCTCCATGAATCTCCATGAATCTCCATGAATCTCCATGAATCTCCTCCATGAATCTCCTCCATGAATCTCCATGAATCTCCATGGATCTCCTGATCCATGAATCTCTATGAATCTCCATGAATCTCCATGAATATCCTCCATGAATCTCCATGAATCTTCATGAATCTCCTGATCCATGAATCTCTATGAATCCCCATGAATCTCCATGAATATCCTCCATGAATCTCCATGAATCTCCATGAATCGCCATGAATCTCCATGTATCTCCATGAGTTTCCAAGAATCTCCATGAATGTCCATGAATGTCCTCCATGAATCTCCATGCATCTCCATGAATCTCCATGTATCTCCATGAATCTACATGAATCTCCATGAATCTCCATGAATCTCCTCGATGAATCTCCATGAATCTGCATGAATCTCCTGATCCATGAACCTCTATGAATCTCCATGAATCTCCATGAACCTCTATGAATCTCCATGAATCTCCATGAATCTCCTTCATGAATCTCCATGAATCTCCATGAATCTCCATGCATCTCCATGAATCTCCATGAATCTCCATGAACCTCCTCCATGAATCTCCATGAATCTCCATGAATCTAAATGAATCTCCATGAATCTCCATGAATCTCCTCCATGAATCTCCATGAATCACCTCCATGAATCTCCATGAATCTCCATGAATGTCTATAAATCTCCATGACTCTCCATGAATCTCCTTGAATCTCCATGAATCTCCATAAATCTCCAAGAATCTCCGTGAATCTCCATGAATCTCCATGAATCTCCATCAATCTCCTCCATGAATCTCCATCAATCTCGAAGAATCTCCTCCATGAATCTCCATGAATCTCCATGAATCTCCATGTATCTCCATGAATCTACATGAATCACCATGAATCTCAATGAATCTCCTCGATGAATCTCCATGAATATTCATGAATCTCCTGATCCATGAATCTCTATGAATCTCCATGAATCTCCATGAATATCCTCCATGAATCTCCATGAATCTCCATGAATCGCCATGAATCTCCATGTATCTCCATGAATTTCCAAGAATCTCCATGAATGTCCATGAATGTCCTCCATGAATCTCCATGAATCTCCATGATATCCTGTATGAATCTCCATGAATCTCCATGAACCTCCTCCATGAATCTCCATGAATCTCCATGAATATCCATGAATCTCCATGAATCTCCATGAATCTCCATGTGTCTCCATGAATCTACATGAATCTCCATGAATCTCCATGAATCTCCATGAATTGCCATGAATCTCCATGTATCTCCATGAGTTTCCAAGAATCTCCATGAATGTCCATGAATGTCCTCCATGAATCTCCATGCATCTCCATGAATCTCCATGAATCTCCATGAACCTCCTCCATGAATCTCCATGAATCTCCATGCATATCCATGAATCTGCATGAATCTCCATGAATCTCAATGAATCTCCTCGATGAATCTCCATGAATATTCATGAATCTCCTGATCCATGAATCTCTATGAATCTCCATGAATCTCCATGAATATCCTCCATGAATCTCCATGAATCTCCACGAATCTCCATGAATATCCATGAATCTCCATGAATATCCATGAATCTCCATGAATCTCCATGAATCTCCATGTATCTCCATGAATTTCCAAGAATCTCCATGAATGTCCATGAATGTCCTCCATGAATCTCCATGCATCTCCATGAATCTCCATGAATCTCCATGAACCTCCTCCATGAATCTCCATGAATCTCCATGCATCTCCATGAATCTCCATGAATCTCCATGGACCTCTTCCATGAATCTCCATGAATCTCCATGAATCTACATGAATCTCCATGAATCTCCATGAATCTCCATGAATCTCCATGAATGTCTATGAATCTCCATGACTCTCCATGAATCTCCTTGAATCTCCATGAATCTCCATAAATCTCCAAGAATCTCCGTGAATCTCCATGAATCTCCATGAATCTCCATGAATCTCCTCCATGAATCTCCATGAATCACCTCCATGAATCTCCATGAATCTCCATGATTGTCTATGAATCTCCATGACTCTCCATGAATCTCCTTGAATCTCCATGAATCTCCATAAATCTCCAAGAATCTCCGTGAATCTCCATGAATCTCCATGAATCTCCAAGAATCTCCATGGACCTCCTCCATGAATCTCCATGAATCTCCATGAATCTACATGAATCTCCATGAATCTCCATGAATGTCCATGAATCTCCATGAATCTCCATGAATCTCCATGAATCTCCATGAATCTCCTCCATGAATCTCCTCCATGAACCTCCTCCATGAATCACCATAAATCTCCATGAATATCCATGAATCTCCATGAATCTCCACGAATCTTCATGAATCTCCTGATCCATGAACCTCTATGAATCTCCATGAATCTCCATGAAGATCCTCCATGAATCTCCATGAATCTCCATGAATGTCCATGAATCTCCTCCATGAATTTCCTGTATGAATCTCCATGAATCTCCATGAATCTCCTCCATGAATCTCCATGAATCTCTATGAATATCCTCCATGAATCTCCATGAATCTCCATGAATGTCCATGAATCTCCTCCATGAATTTCCTGTATGAATCTCCATGAATCTCCATGAATCTCCTCCATGAATCTCCATGAATCTCCATGAATATCCTCCATGAATCTCCATGAATCTCCATGAATGTCCATGAATCTCCGCCATGAAACTCCTGTATGAATCTCCATGAATCTCCATGAATCTCCATGAATCTCCTGCATCAATCTCCACGAATCTCCATGAATCTCCATGAATCTCCATGAATCTCTTATGATATCCTGTATGAATCTTCATGAATCTCCATGAATCTCCATGCATCTCCATGAATCTCCATGAATCTCCATGAATCTCCTCCATGAATCTCCATGAATCTCCATGAATCTCCATGAATCTCCTCCATGAATCTCCATGAATCTCCATGAATCTCCATGAATCTCCTCCATGAATCTCCTCCATGAATCTCCATGAATCTCCATGGATCTCCTGATCCATGAATCTCTATGAATCTCCATGAATCTCCATGAATATCCTCCATGAATCTCCATGAATCTTCATGAATCTCCTGATCCATGAATCTCTATGAATCCCCATGAATCTCCATGAATATCCTCCATGAATCTCCATGAATCTCCATGAATCGCCATGAATCTCCATGTATCTCCATGAGTTTCCAAGAATCTCCATGAATGTCCATGAATGTCCTCCATGAATCTCCATGCATCTCCATGAATCTCCATGTATCTCCATGAATCTACATGAATCTCCATGAATCTCCATGAATCTCCTCGATGAATCTCCATGAATCTGCATGAATCTCCTGATCCATGAACCTCTATGAATCTCCATGAATCTCCATGAACCTCTATGAATCTCCATGAATCTCCATGAATCTCCTTCATGAATCTCCATGAATCTCCATGAATCTCCATGCATCTCCATGAATCTCCATGAATCTCCATGAACCTCCTCCATGAATCTCCATGAATCTCCATGAATCTAAATGAATCTCCATGAATCTCCATGAATCTCCTCCATGAATCTCCATGAATCACCTCCATGAATCTCCATGAATCTCCATGAATGTCTATAAATCTCCATGACTCTCCATGAATCTCCTTGAATCTCCATGAATCTCCATAAATCTCCAAGAATCTCCGTGAATCTCCATGAATCTCCATGAATCTCCATCAATCTCCTCCATGAATCTCCATCAATCTCGAAGAATCTCCTCCATGAATCTCCATGAATCTCCATGAATCTCCATGTATCTCCATGAATCTACATGAATCACCATGAATCTCAATGAATCTCCTCGATGAATCTCCATGAATATTCATGAATCTCCTGATCCATGAATCTCTATGAATCTCCATGAATCTCCATGAATATCCTCCATGAATCTCCATGAATCTCCATGAATCGCCATGAATCTCCATGTATCTCCATGAATTTCCAAGAATCTCCATGAATGTCCATGAATGTCCTCCATGAATCTCCATGAATCTCCATGATATCCTGTATGAATCTCCATGAATCTCCATGAACCTCCTCCATGAATCTCCATGAATCTCCATGAATATCCATGAATCTCCATGAATCTCCATGAATCTCCATGTGTCTCCATGAATCTACATGAATCTCCATGAATCTCCATGAATCTCCATGAATTGCCATGAATCTCCATGTATCTCCATGAGTTTCCAAGAATCTCCATGAATGTCCATGAATGTCCTCCATGAATCTCCATGCATCTCCATGAATCTCCATGTATCTCCATGAATCTCCATGCATCTCCATGAATCTCCATGAATCTCCATGAACCTCCTCCATGAATCTCCATGAATCTCCATGAATCTACATGAATCTCCATGAATCTCCATGAATCTCCTCCATGAATCTCCATGAATCACCTCCATGAATCTCCATGAATCTCCATGAATGTCTATAAATCTCCATGACTCTCCATGAATCTCCTTGAATCTCCATGAATCTCCATAAATCTCCAAGAATCTCCGTGAATCTCCATGAATCTCCATGAATCTCCATCAATCTCCTCCATGAATCTCCATCAATCTCCAAGAATCTCCTCCATGAATCTCCATGAATCACCATGAATCTCAATGAATCTCCTCGATGAATCTCCATGAATATTCATGAATCTCCTGATCCATGAATCTCTATGAATCTCCATGAATCTCCATGAATATCCTCCATGAATCTCCATGAATCTCCATGAATCGCCATGAATCTCCATGTATCTCCATGAATTTCCAAGAATCTCCATGAATGTCCATGAATGTCCTCCATGAATCTCCATGAATCTCCATGATATCCTGTATGAATCTCCATGAATCTCCATGAACCTCCTCCATGAATCTCCATGAATCTCCATGAATATCCATGAATCTCCATGAATCTCCATGAATCTCCATGTGTCTCCATGAATCTACATGAATCTCCATGAATCTCCATGAATCTCCTCCATGAATCTCCATGAATTACCTCCATGAATCTCCATGAATCTCCATGAATGTCTATCAATCTCCATGACTCTCCATTAATCTCCATGAATCTCCATAAATCTCCAAGAATCTCCGTGAATCTCCATGAATCTCCATGAATCTCCATGAATCTCCAAGAATCTCCATGAATCTCCATGAATCTCCATGAATCTCCTGATCCATGAATCTCTATGAATCTCCATGAATCTCCATGAATATCCTCCATGAATCTCCATGAATCTCCATGAATCGCCATGAATCTCCATGTATCTCCATGAATTGACAAGAATCTCCATGAATGTCCATGAATGTCCTCCATGAATCTCCATGCATCTCCATGAATCTCCATGAATCTCCATGAACCTCCTCCATGAATCACCATAAATCTCCATGAATATCCATGAATCTCCATGAATCTCCACGAATCTTCATGAATCTCCAGATCAATGAACCTCTATGAATCTCCATGAATCTCCATGAAGATCCTCCATGAATCTCCATGAATCTCCATGAATGTCCATGAATCTCCTCCATGAATTTCCTGTATGAATCTCCATGAATCTCCATGAATCTCCACGAATCTCCATGAATCTCCTTCATCAATCTCCACGAATCTCCATGAATCTCCATGAATCTCCATGAATCTCCATGAATCTCCGCCTTGAATCTCCATGAATCTCCATGAATACCCATGAATCTCCATGAATCTCCATGAATCTCCATGTATCTCCATGAATCTACATGAATCTCCATGAATCTCCATGAATCTCCTCGATGAATCTCCATGAATCTTCATGAACCTCCTCCATGAATCTCCATGAATCTCCATGAATATCCATGAATCTGCATGAATATCCACGAATCTCCATGAATCTCCACGAATCTCCATGAATCTCCATGAATCTCCTCCATGAATCTCCATGAATCTCCTTGAATCTCCATGAATCTCCATGAATATCCTCCATGAATCTCCATGAATCTCCATGAATGTCCATGAATCTCCTCCATGAAACTCCTGTATGAATCTCCATGAATCTCCATGAATCTCCATGAATCTCCTTCATCAATCTCCACGAATCTCCATGAATCTCCATGAATCTCCATGAATCTCTTATGATATCCTGTATGAATCTTCATGAATCTCCATGAATCTCCATGCATCTCCATGAATCTCCTCCATGAATTTCCTGTATGAATCTCCATGAATCTCCATGAATCTCCACGAATCTCCATGAATCTCCTTCATCAATCTCCACGAATCTCCATGAATCTCCATGAATCTCCATGAATCTCCATGAATCTCCGCCTTGAATCTCCATGAATCTCCATGAATACCCATGAATCTCCATGAATCTCCATGAATCTCCATGTATCTCCATGAATCTACATGAATCTCCATGAATCTCCATGAATCTCCTCGATGAATCTCCATGAATCTTCATGAACCTCCTCCATGAATCTCCATGAATCTCCATGAATATCCATGAATCTGCATGAATATCCACGAATCTCCATGAATCTCCACGAATCTCCATGAATCTCCATGAATCTCCTCCATGAATCTCCATGAATCTCCTTGAATCTCCATGAATCTCCATGAATATCCTCCATGAATCTCCATGAATCTCCATGAATGTCCATGAATCTCCTCCATGAAACTCCTGTATGAATCTCCATGAATCTCCATGAATCTCCATGAATCTCCTTCATCAATCTCCACGAATCTCCATGTATCTCCATGAATCTACATGAATCTCCATGAATCTCCATGAATCTCCTCGATGAATCTCCATGAATCTCCATGAATGTCCATGAATCTCCTCCATGAAACTCCTGTATGAATCTCCATGAATCTCCATGAATCTCCATGAATCTCCTTCATGAATCTCCAAGAATCTCCATGAATCTCCATGAATCTCCATGAATCTCCTGATCCATGAATCTCTATGAATCTCCATGAATCTCCATGAATATCCTCCATGAATCTCCATGAATCTCCATGAATCGCCATGAATCTCCATGTATCTCCATGAATTGACAAGAATCTCCATGAATGTCCATGAATGTCCTCCATGAATCTCCATGCATCTCCATGAATCTCCATGAATCTCCATGAACCTCCTCCATGAATCACCATAAATCTCCATGAATATCCATGAATCTCCATGAATCTCCACGAATCTTCATGAATCTCCAGATCAATGAACCTCTATGAATCTCCATGAATCTCCATGAAGATCCTCCATGAATCTCCATGAATCTCCATGAATGTCCATGAATCTCCTCCATGAATTTCCTGTATGAATCTCCATGAATCTCCATGAATCTCCACGAATCTCCATGAATCTCCTTCATCAATCTCCACGAATCTCCATGAATCTCCATGAATCTCCATGAATCTCCATGAATCTCCGCCTTGAATCTCCATGAATCTCCATGAATACCCATGAATCTCCATGAATCTCCATGAATCTCCATGTATCTCCATGAATCTACATGAATCTCCATGAATCTCCATGAATCTCCTCGATGAATCTCCATGAATCTTCATGAACCTCCTCCATGAATCTCCATGAATCTCCATGAATATCCATGAATCTGCATGAATATCCACGAATCTCCATGAATCTCCACGAATCTCCATGAATCTCCATGAATCTCCTCCATGAATCTCCATGAATCTCCTTGAATCTCCATGAATCTCCATGAATATCCTCCATGAATCTCCATGAATCTCCATGAATGTCCATGAATCTCCTCCATGAAACTCCTGTATGAATCTCCATGAATCTCCATGAATCTCCATGAATCTCCTTCATCAATCTCCACGAATCTCCATGAATCTCCATGAATCTCCATGAATCTCTTATGATATCCTGTATGAATCTTCATGAATCTCCATGAATCTCCATGCATCTCCATGAATCTCCTCCATGAATTTCCTGTATGAATCTCCATGAATCTCCATGAATCTCCACGAATCTCCATGAATCTCCTTCATCAATCTCCACGAATCTCCATGAATCTCCATGAATCTCCATGAATCTCCATGAATCTCCGCCTTGAATCTCCATGAATCTCCATGAATACCCATGAATCTCCATGAATCTCCATGAATCTCCATGTATCTCCATGAATCTACATGAATCTCCATGAATCTCCATGAATCTCCTCGATGAATCTCCATGAATCTTCATGAACCTCCTCCATGAATCTCCATGAATCTCCATGAATATCCATGAATCTGCATGAATATCCACGAATCTCCATGAATCTCCACGAATCTCCATGAATCTCCATGAATCTCCTCCATGAATCTCCATGAATCTCCTTGAATCTCCATGAATCTCCATGAATATCCTCCATGAATCTCCATGAATCTCCATGAATGTCCATGAATCTCCTCCATGAAACTCCTGTATGAATCTCCATGAATCTCCATGAATCTCCATGAATCTCCTTCATCAATCTCCACGAATCTCCATGTATCTCCATGAATCTACATGAATCTCCATGAATCTCCATGAATCTCCTCGATGAATCTCCATGAATCTGCATGAATCTCCTGATCCATGAACCTCTATGAATCTCCATGAATCTCCATGAACCTCTATGAATCTCCATGAATCTCCATGAATCTCCTTCATGAATCTCCATGAATCTCCATGAATCTCCATGCATCTCCATGAATCTCCATGACTCTCCATGAACCTCCTCCATGAATCTCCATGAATCTCCATGAATCTACATGAATCTCCATGAATCTCCATGAATCTCCATGAATGTCTATAAATCTCCATGACTCTCCATGAATCTCCTTGAATCTCCATGAATCTCCATAAATCTCCAAGAATCTCCGTGAATCTCCATGAATCTCCATGAATCTCCATCAATCTCCTCCATGAATCTCCATCAATCTCGAAGAATCTCCTCCATGAATCTCCATGAATCTCCATGAATCTCCATGTATCTCCATGAATCTACATGAATCACCATGAATCTCAATGAATCTCCTCGATGAATCTCCATGAATATTCATGAATCTCCTGATCCATGAATCTCTATGAATCTCCATGAATCTCCATGAATATCCTCCATGAATCTCCATGAATCTCCATGAATCGCCATGAATCTCCATGTATCTCCATGAATTTCCAAGAATCTCCATGAATGTCCATGAATGTCCTCCATGAATCTCCATGAATCTCCATGATATCCTGTATGAATCTCCATGAATCTCCATGAACCTCCTCCATGAATCTCCATGAATCTCCATGAATATCCATGAATCTCCATGAATCTCCATGAATCTCCATGTGTCTCCATGAATCTACATGAATCTCCATGAATCTCCATGAATCTCCATGAATCGCCATGAATCTCCATGTATCTCCATGAGTTTCCAAGAATCTCCATGAATGTCCATGAATGTCCTCCATGAATCTCCATGCATCTCCATGAATCTCCATGTATCTCCATGAATCTCCATGCATCTCCATGAATCTCCATGAATCTCCATGAACCTCCTCCATGAATCTCCATGAATCTCCATGAATCTACATGAATCTCCATGAATCTCCATGAATCTCCTCCATGAATCTCCATGAATCACCTCCATGAATCTCCATGAATCTCCATGAATGTCTATAAATCTCCATGACTCTCCATGAATCTCCTTGAATCTCCATGAATCTCCATAAATCTCCAAGAATCTCCGTGAATCTCCATGAATCTCCATGAATCTCCATCAATCTCCTCCATGAATCTCCATCAATCTCCAAGAATCTCCTCCATGAATCTCCATGAATCACCATGAATCTCAATGAATCTCCTCGATGAATCTCCATGAATATTCATGAATCTCCTGATCCATGAATCTCTATGAATCTCCATGAATCTCCATGAATATCCTCCATGAATCTCCATGAATCTCCATGAATCGCCATGAATCTCCATGTATCTCCATGAATTTCCAAGAATCTCCATGAATGTCCATGAATGTCCTCCATGAATCTCCATGAATCTCCATGATATCCTGTATGAATCTCCATGAATCTCCATGAACCTCCTCCATGAATCTCCATGAATCTCCATGAATATCCATGAATCTCCATGAATCTCCATGAATCTCCATGTGTCTCCATGAATCTACATGAATCTCCATGAATCTCCATGAATCTCCTCCATGAATCTCCATGAATTACCTCCATGAATCTCCATGAATCTCCATGAATGTCTATCAATCTCCATGACTCTCCATTAATCTCCATGAATCTCCATAAATCTCCAAGAATCTCCGTGAATCTCCATGAATCTCCATGAATCTCCATGAATCTCCAAGAATCTCCATGAATCTCCATGAATCTCCATGAATCTCCTGATCCATGAATCTCTATGAATCTCCATGAATCTCCATGAATATCCTCCATGAATCTCCATGAATCTCCATGAATCGCCATGAATCTCCATGTATCTCCATGAATTGACAAGAATCTCCATGAATGTCCATGAATGTCCTCCATGAATCTCCATGCATCTCCATGAATCTCCATGAATCTCCATGAACCTCCTCCATGAATCACCATAAATCTCCATGAATATCCATGAATCTCCATGAATCTCCACGAATCTTCATGAATCTCCAGATCAATGAACCTCTATGAATCTCCATGAATCTCCATGAAGATCCTCCATGAATCTCCATGAATCTCCATGAATGTCCATGAATCTCCTCCATGAATTTCCTGTATGAATCTCCATGAATCTCCATGAATCTCCACGAATCTCCATGAATCTCCTTCATCAATCTCCACGAATCTCCATGAATCTCCATGAATCTCCATGAATCTCCATGAATCTCCGCCTTGAATCTCCATGAATCTCCATGAATACCCATGAATCTCCATGAATCTCCATGAATCTCCATGTATCTCCATGAATCTACATGAATCTCCATGAATCTCCATGAATCTCCTCGATGAATCTCCATGAATCTTCATGAACCTCCTCCATGAATCTCCATGAATCTCCATGAATATCCATGAATCTGCATGAATATCCACGAATCTCCATGAATCTCCACGAATCTCCATGAATCTCCATGAATCTCCTCCATGAATCTCCATGAATCTCCTTGAATCTCCATGAATCTCCATGAATATCCTCCATGAATCTCCATGAATCTCCATGAATGTCCATGAATCTCCTCCATGAAACTCCTGTATGAATCTCCATGAATCTCCATGAATCTCCATGAATCTCCTTCATCAATCTCCACGAATCTCCATGAATCTCCATGAATCTCCATGAATCTCTTATGATATCCTGTATGAATCTTCATGAATCTCCATGAATCTCCATGCATCTCCATGAATCTCCATGAATCTCCATGAACCTCCTCCATGAATCTCCATGAATCTCCTCCATGAATCTCCATGAATCACCTCCATGAATCTCCATGAATCTCCATGAATGTCTATGAATCGCCATGACTCTCCATGAATCTCCTTGAATCTCCATGAATCTCCATAAATCTCCAAGAATCTCCGTGAATCTCCATGAATCTCCATGAATCTCCATGAATCTCCTCCATGAATCTCCTCCATGAATCTCCATGAATCTCCATGAATCTCCTAATCCATGAATCTCTATGAATCTCCATGAATCTCCATGAATATCCTCCATGAATCTCCATGAATCTTCATGAATCTCCTGATCCATGAATCTCTATGAATCCCCATGAATCTCCATGAATATCCTCCATGAATCTCCATGAATCTCCATGAATCGCCATGAATCTCCATGTATCTCCATGAGTTTCCAAGAATCTCCATGAATGTCCATGAATGTCCTCCATGAATCTCCATGCATCTCCATGAATCTCCATGTATCTCCATGAATCTACATGAATCTCCATGAATCTCCATGAATCTCCTCGATGAATCTCCATGAATCTGCATGAATCTCCTGATCCATGAACCTCTATGAATCTCCATGAATCTCCATGAACCTCTATGAATCTCCATGAATCTCCATGAATCTCCTTCATGAATCTCCATGAATCTCCATGAATCTCCATGCATCTCCATGAATCTCCATGAATCTCCATGTATCTCCATGAATCTACATGAATCACCATGAATCACCATGAATCTCAATGAATCTCCTCGATGAATCTCCATGAATATTCATGAATCTCCTGATCCATGAATCTCTATGAATCTCCATGTATCTCCATGAATATCCTCCATGAATCTCCATGAATCTCCATGAATCGCCATGAATCTCCATGTATCTCCATGAATTTCCAAGAATCTCCATGAATGTCCATGAATGTCCTCCATGAATCTCCATGAATCTCCATGATATCCTGTATGAATCTCCATGAATCTCCATGAACCTCCTCCATGAATCTCCATGAATCTCCATGAATATCCATGAATCTCCATGAATCTCCATGAATCTCCATGTGTCTCCATGAATCTCCATTAATCTCCATGAATCTCCTCCATGAATCTCCATGAATCACCTCCATGAATCTCCATGAATATCCATGAATGTCTATGAATCTCCATGACTCTCCATTAATCTCCATGAATCTCCATAAATCTCCAAGAATCTCCGTGAATCTCCATGAATCTCCATGAATCTCCATGAATCTCCTCCACGAATCTCCATGAATCTCCAAGAATCTCCATGAATCTCCATGAATATCCATGAATCTCCATGAATCTCCATGAATCTCCATGAATCTCCATGAATCTCCATGAATCTTCATGAATCTCCTGATCCATGAACCTCCATGAATCTCCATGAATCTCCTCCATGAATCTCCATGAATCTCTTATGATATCCTGTATGAATCTTCATGAATCTCCATGAATCTCCATGAATCACCTCCATGAATCTCCATGAATCTCCATGAATGTCTATGAATCTCCATGACTCTCCATGAATCTCCTTGAATCTCCATGAATCTCCATAAATCTCCAAGAATCTCCGCGAATCTCCATGAATCTCCATGAATCTCCATGAATCTCCTCCATGAATCTCCTCCATGAATCTCCATGAATCTCCATGAATCTCCTGATCCATGAATCTCTATGAATCTCCATGAATCTCCATGAATATCCTCCATGAATCTCCATGAATCTCCATGAATCGCCATGAATCTCCATGTCTCTCCATGAATTTCCAAGAATCTCCATGAATGTCCATGAATGTCCTCCATGAATCTCCATGCATCTCCATGAATCTCCATGAATCTCCATGAACCTCCTCCATGAATCACCATAAATCTCCATGAATATCCATGAATCTCCATGAATCTCCACGAATCTTCATGAATCTCCTGATCCATGAACCTCTATGAATCTCCATGAATCTCCATGAAGATCGCCCATGAATCTCCATGAATCTCCATGAATGTCCATGAATCTCCTCCATGAATTTCCTGTATGAATCTCCATGAATCTCCATGAATCTCCACGAATCTCCACGAATCTCCTTCATCAATCTCCACGAATCTCCATGAATCTCCATGAATCTCCATGAATCTCCATGAATCTCCGCCATGAATCTCCATGAATCTCCATGAATATCCATGAATCTCCATGAATCTCCATGAATCTCCATGTATCTCCATGAATCTACATGAATCTCCATGAATCTCCATGAATCTCCTCGATGAATCTCCATGAATCTTCATGAACCTCCTCCATGAATCTCCATGAATCTCCATGAATATCCATGAATCTCCATGAATCTCCATGAATCTCCATGTGTCTCCATGAATCTACATGAATCTCCATGAATCTCCATGAATCTCCTCCATGAATCTCCATGAATCACCTCCATGAATCTCCATGAATCTCCATGAATGTCTATGAATCTCCATGACTCTCCATTAATCTCCATGAATCTCCATAAATCTCCAAGAATCTCCGTGAATCTCCATGAATCTCCATGAATCTCCATGAATCTCCTCCACGAATCTCCATGAATCTCCATGAATCTCCTCCATGAATCTCCATGAATCACCTCCATGAATCTCCATGAATCTCCATGAATGTCTATAAATCTCCATGACTCTCCATGAATCTCCTTGAATCTCCATGAATCTCCATAAATCTCCAAGAATCTCCGTGAATCTCCATGAATCTCCATGAATCTCCATCAATCTCCTCCATGAATCTCCATCAATCTCCAAGAATCTCCTCCATGAATCTCCATGAATCTCCATGAATCTCCATGTATCTCCATGAATCTACATGAATCACCATGAATCTCAATGAATCTCCTCGATGAATCTCCATGAATATTCATGAATCTCCTGATCCATGAATCTCTATGAATCTCCATGTATCTCCATGAATATCCTCCATGAATCTCCATGAATCTCCATGAATCGCCATGAATCTCCATGTATCTCCATGAATTTCCAAGAATCTCCATGAATGTCCATGAATGTCCTCCATGAATCTCCATGAATCTCCATGAATCTCCATGATATCCTGTATGAATCTCCATGAATCTCCATGAACCTCCTCCATGAATCTCCATGAATCTCCATGAATATCCATGAATCTCCATGAATCTCCATGAATCTCCATGTGTCTCCATGAATCTACATGAATCTCCATGAATCTCCATGAATCTCCTCCATGAATCTCCATGAATCACCTCCATGAATCTCCATGAATCTCCATGAATGTCTATGAATCTCCATGACTCTCCATTAATCTCCATGAATCTCCATAAATCTCCAAGAATCTCCGTGAATCTCCATGAATCTCCATGAATCTCCATGAATCTCCTCCACGAATCTCCATGAATCTCCAAGAATCTCCATGAATCTCCATGAATATCCATGAATCTCCATGAATCTCCATGAATCTCCATGAATCTCCATGAATCTCCATGAATCTTCATGAATCTCCTGATCCATGAACCTCCATGAATCTCCATGAATCTCCTCCATGAATCTCCATGAATCTCTTATGATATCCTGTATGAATCTTCATGAATCTCCATGAATCTCCATGAATCACCTCCATGAATCTCCATGAATCTCCATGAATGTCTATGAATCTCCATGACTCTCCATGAATCTCCTTGAATCTCCATGAATCTCCATAAATCTCCAAGAATCTCCGTGAATCTCCATGAATCTCCATGAATCTCCATGAATCTCCTCCATGAATCTCCTCCATGAATCTCCATGAATCTCCATGAATCTCCTGATCCATGAATCTCTATGAATCTCCATGAATCTCCATGAATATCCTCCATGAATCTCCATGAATCTCCATGAATCGCCATGAATCTCCATGTATCTCCATGAATTTCCAAGAATCTCCATGAATGTCCATGAATGTCCTCCATGAATCTCCATGCATCTCCATGAATCTCCATGAATCTCCATGAACCTCCTCCATGAATCACCATAAATCTCCATGAATATCCATGAATCTCCATGAATCTCCACGAATCTTCATGAATCTCCTGATCCATGAACCTCTATGAATCTCCATGAATCTCCATGAAGATCCTCCATGAATCTCCATGAATCTCCATGAATGTCCATGAATCTCCTCCATGAATTTCCTGTATGAATCTCCATGAATCTCCATGAATCTCCACGAATCTCCACGAATCTCCTTCATCAATCTCCACGAATCTCCATGAATCTCCATGAATCTCCATGAATCTCCATGAATCTCCGCCATGAATCTCCATGAATCTCCATGAATATCCATGAATCTCCATGAATCTCCATGAATCTCCATGTATCTCCATGAATCTACATGAATCTCCATGAATCTCCATGAATCTCCTCGATGAATCTCCATGAATCTTCATGAACCTCCTCCATGAATCTCCATGAATCTCCATGAATATCCATGAATCTCCATGAATCTCCATGAATCTCCATGTGTCTCCATGAATCTACATGAATCTCCATGAATCTCCATGAATCTCCTCCATGAATCTCCATGAATCACCTCCATGAATCTCCATGAATCTCCATGAATGTCTATGAATCTCCATGAATCTCCATGAATCTCCATGAATCTCCATGAATCTCCATGAATCTTCATGAATCTCCTGATCCATGAACCTCCATGAATCTCCATGAATCTCCTCCATGAATCTCCATGAATCTCTTATGATATCCAGTATGAATCTTCATGAATCTCCATGAATCTCCATGAATCACCTCCATGAATCTCCATGAATCTCCATGAATGTCTATGAATCTCCATGACTCTCCATGAATCTCCTTGAATCTCCATGAATCTCCATAAATCTCCAAGAATCTCCGTGAATCTCCATGAATCTCCATGAATCTCCATGAATCTCCTCCATGAATCTCCTCCATGAATCTCCATGAATCTCCATGAATCTCCTGATCCATGAATCTCTATGAATCTCCATGAATCTCCATGAATATCCTCCATGAATCTCCATGAATCTCCATGAATCGCCATGAATCTCCATGTATCTCCATGAATTTCCAAGAATCTCCATGAATGTCCATGAATGTCCTCCATGAATCTCCATGCATCTCCATGAATCTCCATGAATCTCCATGAACCTCCTCCATGAATCACCATAAATCTCCATGAATATCCATGAATCTCCATGAATCTCCACGAATCTTCATGAATCTCCTGATCCATGAACCTCTATGAATCTCCATGAATCTCCATGAAGATCCTCCATGAATCTCCATGAATCTCCATGAATGTCCATGAATCTCCTCCATGAATTTCCTGTATGAATCTCCATGAATCTCCATGAATCTCCACGAATCTCCACGAATCTCCTTCATCAATCTCCACGAATCTCCATGAATCTCCATGAATCTCCATGAATCTCCATGAATCTCCGCCATGAATCTCCATGAATCTCCATGAATATCCATGAATCTCCATGAATCTCCATGAATCTCCATGTATCTCCATGAATCTACATGAATCTCCATGAATCTCCATGAATCTCCTCGATGAATCTCCATGAATCTTCATGAACCTCCTCCATGAATCTCCATGAATCTCCATGAATATCCATGAATCTCCATGAATCTCCATGAATCTCCATGTGTCTCCATGAATCTACATGAATCTCCATGAATCTCCATGAATCTCCTCCATGAATCTCCATGAATCACCTCCATGAATCTCCATGAATCTCCATGAATGTCTATGAATCTCCATGACTCTCCATTAATCTCCATGAATCTCCATAAATCTCCAAGAATCTCCGTGAATCTCCAAGAATCTCCTCCATGAATCTCCATGAATCTCCATGAATCTCCATGTATCTCCATGAATCTACATGAATCACCATGAATCTCAATGAATCTCCTCGATGAATCTCCATGAATATTCATGAATCTCCTGATCCATGAATCTCTATGAATCTCCATGAATCTCCATGAATATCCTCCATGAATCTCCATGAATCTCCATGAATCGCCATGAATCTCCATGTATCTCCATGAATTTCCAAGAATCTCCATGAATGTCCATGAATGTCCTCCATGAATCTCCATGAATCTCCATGATATCCTGTATGAATCTCCATGAATCTCCATGAACCTCCTCCATGAATCTCCATGAATCTCCATGAATATCCATGAATCTCCATGAATCTCCTTGAATCTCCATGTGTCTCCATGAATCTACATGAATCTCCATGAATCTCCATGAATCTCCTCCATTAATCTCCATGAATCACCTCCATGAATCTCCATGAATCTCCATGAATGTCTATCAATCTCCATGACTCTCCATTAATCTCCATGAATCTCCATAAATCTCCAAGAATCTCCGTGAATCTCCATGAATCTCCATGAATCTCCATGAATCTCCTCCACGAATCTCCATGAATCTCCAAGAATCTCCATGAATCTTCATGAATATCCATGAATGTCTATGAATCTCCATGACTCTCCATGAATCTCCTTGAATCTCCATGAATCTCCATAAATCTCCAAGAATCTCCGTGAATCTCCATGAATCTCCATGAATCTCCATGAATCTCCTCCATGAATCTCCTCCATGAATCTCCATGAATCTCCATGAATCTCCTGATCCATGAATCTCTATGAATCTCCATGAATCTCCATGAATATCCTCCATGAATCTCCATGAATCTCCATGAATCGCCATGAATCTCCATGTATCTCCATGAATTTCCAAGAATCTCCATGAATGTCCATGAATGTCCTCCATGAATCTCCATGCATCTCCATGAATCTCCATGAATCTCCATGAACCTCCTCCATGAATCACCATAAATCTCCATGAATGTCCATGAATCTCCTCCATGAATTTCCTGTATGAATCTCCATGAATCTCCATGAATCTCCATGAATCTCCATGAATCTCCATGAATCTCCATGAATCTTCATGAATCTCCTGATCCATGAACCTCCATGAATCTCCATGAATCTCCTCCATGAATCTCCATGAATCTCTTATGATATCCTGTATGAATCTTCATGAATCTCCATGAATCTCCATGAATCACCTCCATGAATCTCCATGAATCTCCATGAATGTCTATGAATCTCCATGACTCTCCATGAATCTCCTTGAATCTCCATGAATCTCCATAAATCTCCAAGAATCTCCGTGAATCTCCATGAATCTCCATGAATCTCCATGAATCTCCTCCATGAATCTCCTCCATGAATCTCCATGAATCTCCATGAATCTCCTGATCCATGAATCTCTATGAATCTCCATGAATCTCCATGAATATCCTCCATGAATCTCCATGAATCTCCATGAATCGCCATGAATCTCCATGTATCTCCATGAATTTCCAAGAATCTCCATGAATGTCCATGAATGTCCTCCATGAATCTCCATGCATCTCCATGAATCTCCATGAATCTCCATGAACCTCCTCCATGAATCACCATAAATCTCCATGAATATCCATGAATCTCCATGAATCTCCACGAATCTTCATGAATCTCCTGATCCATGAACCTCTATGAATCTCCATGAATCTCCATGAAGATCCTCCATGAATCTCCATGAATCTCCATGAATGTCCATGAATCTCCTCCATGAATTTCCTGTATGAATCTCCATGAATCTCCATGAATCTCCACGAATCTCCACGAATCTCCTTCATCAATCTCCACGAATCTCCATGAATCTCCATGAATCTCCATGAATCTCCATGAATCTCCGCCATGAATCTCCATGAATCTCCATGAATATCCATGAATCTCCATGAATCTCCATGAATCTCCATGTATCTCCATGAATCTACATGAATCTCCATAAATCTCCATGAATCTCCTCGATGAATCTCCATGAATCTTCATGAACCTCCTCCATGAATCTCCATGAATCTCCATGAATATCCATGAATCTCCATGAATCTCCATGAATCTCCATGTGTCTCCATGAATCTACATGAATCTCCATGAATCTCCATGAATCTCCTCCATGAATCTCCATGAATCACCTCCATGAATCTCCATGAATCTCCATGAATGTCTATGAATCTCCATGACTCTCCATTAATCTCCATGAATCTCCATAAATCTCCAAGAATCTCCGTGAATCTCCAAGAATCTCCTCCATGAATCTCCATGAATCTCCATGAATCTCCATGTATCTCCATGAATCTACATGAATCACCATGAATCTCAATGAATCTCCTCGATGAATCTCCATGAATATTCATGAATCTCCTGATCCATGAATCTCTATGAATCTCCATGAATCTCCATGAATATCCTCCATGAATCTCCATGAATCTCCATGAATCGCCATGAATCTCCATGTATCTCCATGAATTTCCAAGAATCTCCATGAATGTCCATGAATGTCCTCCATGAATCTCCATGAATCTCCATGATATCCTGTATGAATCTCCATGAATCTCCATGAACCTCCTCCATGAATCTCCATGAATCTCCATGAATATCCATGAATCTCCATGAATCTCCTTGAATCTCCATGTGTCTCCATGAATCTACATGAATCTCCATGAATCTCCATGAATCTCCTCCATTAATCTCCATGAATCACCTCCATGAATCTCCATGAATCTCCATGAATGTCTATCAATCTCCATGACTCTCCATTAATCTCCATGAATCTCCATAAATCTCCAAGAATCTCCGTGAATCTCCATGAATCTCCATGAATCTCCATGAATCTCCTCCACGAATCTCCATGAATCTCCAAGAATCTCCATGAATCTTCATGAATATCCATGAATGTCTATGAATCTCCATGACTCTCCATGAATCTCCTTGAATCTCCATGAATCTCCATAAATCTCCAAGAATCTCCGTGAATCTCCATGAATCTCCATGAATCTCCATGAATCTCCTCCATGAATCTCCTCCATGAATCTCCATGAATCTCCATGAATCTCCTGATCCATGAATCTCTATGAATCTCCATGAATCTCCATGAATATCCTCCATGAATCTCCATGAATCTCCATGAATCGCCATGAATCTCCATGTATCTCCATGAATTTCCAAGAATCTCCATGAATGTCCATGAATGTCCTCCATGAATCTCCATGCATCTCCATGAATCTCCATGAATCTCCATGAACCTCCTCCATGAATCACCATAAATCTCCATGAATGTCCATGAATCTCCTCCATGAATTTCCTGTATGAATCTCCATGAATCTCCATGAATCTCCACGAATCTCCATGAATCTCCTTCATCAATCTCCACGAATCTCCATGAATCTCCATGAATCTCCATCAATCTCCTCCATGAATCTCCATCAATCTCCAAGAATCTCCTCCATGAATCTCCATGAATCACCATGAATCTCAATGAATCTCCTCGATGAATCTCCATGAATATTCATGAATCTCCTGATCCATGAATCTCTATGAATCTCCATGAATCTCCATGAATATCCTCCATGAATCTCCATGAATCTCCATGAATCGCCATGAATCTCCATGTATCTCCATGAATTTCCAAGAATCTCCATGAATGTCCATGAATGTCCTCCATGAATCTCCATGAATCTCCATGATATCCTGTATGAATCTCCATGAATCTCCATGAACCTCCTCCATGAATCTCCATGAATCTCCATGAATATCCATGAATCTCCATGAATCTCCATGAATCTCCATGTGTCTCCATGAATCTACATGAATCTCCATGAATCTCCATGAATCTCCTCCATGAATCTCCATGAATCACCTCCATGAATCTCCATGAATCTCCATGAATGTCTATCAATCTCCATGACTCTCCATTAATCTCCATGAATCTCCATAAATCTCCAAGAATCTCCGTGAATCTCCATGAATCTCCATGAATCTCCATGAATCTCCTCCACGAATCTCCATGAATCTCCAAGAATCTCCATGAATCTCCATGAATATCCATGAATGTCTATGAATCTCCATGACTCTCCATGAATCTCCTTGAATCTCCATGAATCTCCATAAATCTCCAAGAATCTCCGTGAATCTCCATGAATCTCCATGAATCTCCATGAATCTCCTCCATGAATCTCCTCCATGAATCTCCATGAATCTCCATGAATCTCCTGATCCATGAATCTCTATGAATCTCCATGAATCTCCATGAATATCCTCCATGAATCTCCATGAATCTCCATGAATCGCCATGAATCTCCATGTATCTCCATGAATTTCCAAGAATCTCCATGAATGTCCATGAATGTCCTCCATGAATCTCCATGCATCTCCATGAATCTCCATGAATCTCCATGAACCTCCTCCATGAATCACCATAAATCTCCATGAATATCCATGAATCTCCATGAATCTCCACGAATCTTCATGAATCTCCTGATCCATGAACCTCTATGAATCTCCATGAATCTCCATGAAGATCCTCCATGAATCTCCATGAATCTCCATGAATGTCCATGAATCTCCTCCATGAATTTCCTGTATGAATCTCCATGAATCTCCATGAATCTCCACGAATCTCCATGAATCTCCTTCATCAATCTCCACGAATCTCCATGAATCTCCATGAATCTCCATGAATCTCCATGAATCTCCGCCTTGAATCTCCATGAATCTCAATGAATCTCTATGAATCTCCATGAATCTCCATGAATATCCTCCATGAATCTCCATGAATCTCCATGAATCGCCATGAATCTCCATGTATCTCCATGAATTTCCAAGAATCTCCATGAATGTCCATGAATGTCCTCCATGAATCTCCATGCATCTCCATGAATCTCCATGAATCTCCATGAACCTCCTCCATGAATCACCATAAATCTCCATGAATGTCCATGAATCTCCTCCATGAATTTCCTGTATGAATCTCCATGAATCTCCATGAATCTCCACGAATCTCCATGAATCTCCTTCATCAATCTCCACGAATCTCCATGAATCTCCATGAATCTCCATCAATCTCCTCCATGAATCTCCATCAATCTCCAAGAATCTCCTCCATGAATCTCCATGAATCACCATGAATCTCAATGAATCTCCTCGATGAATCTCCATGAATATTCATGAATCTCCTGATCCATGAATCTCTATGAATCTCCATGAATCTCCATGAATATCCTCCATGAATCTCCATGAATCTCCATGAATCGCCATGAATCTCCATGTATCTCCATGAATTTCCAAGAATCTCCATGAATGTCCATGAATGTCCTCCATGAATCTCCATGAATCTCCATGATATCCTGTATGAATCTCCATGAATCTCCATGAACCTCCTCCATGAATCTCCATGAATCTCCATGAATATCCATGAATCTCCATGAATCTCCATGAATCTCCATGTGTCTCCATGAATCTACATGAATCTCCATGAATCTCCATGAATCTCCTCCATGAATCTCCATGAATCACCTCCATGAATCTCCATGAATCTCCATGAATGTCTATCAATCTCCATGACTCTCCATTAATCTCCATGAATCTCCATAAATCTCCAAGAATCTCCGTGAATCTCCATGAATCTCCATGAATCTCCATGAATCTCCTCCACGAATCTCCATGAATCTCCAAGAATCTCCATGAATCTCCATGAATATCCATGAATGTCTATGAATCTCCATGACTCTCCATGAATCTCCTTGAATCTCCATGAATCTCCATAAATCTCCAAGAATCTCCGTGAATCTCCATGAATCTCCATGAATCTCCATGAATCTCCTCCATGAATCTCCTCCATGAATCTCCATGAATCTCCATGAATCTCCTGATCCATGAATCTCTATGAATCTCCATGAATCTCCATGAATATCCTCCATGAATCTCCATGAATCTCCATGAATCGCCATGAATCTCCATGTATCTCCATGAATTTCCAAGAATCTCCATGAATGTCCATGAATGTCCTCCATGAATCTCCATGCATCTCCATGAATCTCCATGAATCTCCATGAACCTCCTCCATGAATCACCATAAATCTCCATGAATATCCATGAATCTCCATGAATCTCCACGAATCTTCATGAATCTCCTGATCCATGAACCTCTATGAATCTCCATGAATCTCCATGAAGATCCTCCATGAATCTCCATGAGTCTCCATGAATGTCCATGAATCTCCTCCATGAATTTCCTGTATGAATCTCCATGAATCTCCATGAATCTCCACGAATCTCCATGAATCTCCTTCATCAATCTCCACGAATCTCCATGAATCTCCATGAATCTCCATGAATCTCCATGAATCTCCGCCTTGAATCTCCATGAATCTCCATGAATATCCATGAATCTCCATGAATCTCCATGAATCTCCATGAATCTCCATGCATCTCCATGAATCTCCATGACTCTCCATGAACCTCCTCCATGAATCTCCATGAATCTCCATGAATCTACATGAATCTCCATGAATCTCCATGAATCTCCTCCATGAATCTCCATGAATCACCTCCATGAATCTCCATGAATCTCCATGAATGTCTATAAATCTCCATGACTCTCCATGAATCTCCTTGAATCTCCATGAATCTCCATAAATCTCCAAGAATCTCCGTGAATCTCCATGAATCTCCATGAATCTCCATCAATCTCCTCCATGAATCTCCATCAATCTCCAAGAATCTCCTCCATGAATCTCCATGAATCTCCATGAATCTCCATGTATCTCCATGAATCTACATGAATCACCATGAATCTCAATGAATCTCCTCGATGAATCTCCATGAATATTCATGAATCTCCTGATCCATGAATCTCTATGAATCTCCATGTATCTCCATGAATATCCTCCATGAATCTCCATGAATCTCCATGAATCGCCATGAATCTCCATGTATCTCCATGAATTTCCAAGAATCTCCATGAATGTCCATGAATGTCCTCCATGAATCTCCATGAATCTCCATGATATCCTGTATGAATCTCCATGAATCTCCATGAACCTCCTCCATGAATCTCCATGAATCTCCATGAATGTCTATGAATCTCCATGACTCTCCATTAATCTCCATGAATCTCCATAAATCTCCAAGAATCTCCGTGAATCTCCATGAATCTCCATGAATCTCCATGAATCTCCTCCACGAATCTCCATGAATCTCCAAGAATCTCCATGAATCTCCATGAATATCCATGAATCTCCATGAATCTCCATGAATCTCCATGAATCTCCATGAATCTCCATGAATCTTCATGAATCTCCTGATCCATGAACCTCCATGAATCTCCATGAATCTCCTCCATGAATCTCCATGAATCTCTTATGATATCCTGTATGAATCTTCATGAATCTCCATGAATCTCCATGAATCACCTCCATGAATCTCCATGAATCTCCATGAATGTCTATGAATCTCCATGACTCTCCATGAATCTCCTTGAATCTCCATGAATCTCCATAAATCTCCAAGAATCTCCGTGAATCTCCATGAATCTCCATGAATCTCCATGAATCTCCTCCATGAATCTCCTCCATGAATCTCCATGAATCTCCATGAATCTCCTGATCCATGAATCTCTATGAATCTCCATGAATCTCCATGAATATCCTCCATGAATCTCCATGAATCTCCATGAATCGCCATGAATCTCCATGTATCTCCATGAATTTCCAAGAATCTCCATGAATGTCCATGAATGTCCTCCATGAATCTCCATGCATCTCCATGAATCTCCATGAACCTCCTCCATGAATCACCATAAATCTCCATGAATATCCATGAATCTCCATGAATCTCCACGAATCTTCATGAATCTCCTGATCCATGAACCTCTATGAATCTCCATGAATCTCCATGAAGATCCTCCATGAATCTCCATGAATCTCCATGAATATCCATGAATCTCCTCCATGAATTTCCTGTATGAATCTCCATGAATCTCCATGAATCTCCACGAATCTCCACGAATCTCCTTCATCAATCTCCACGAATCTCCATGAATCTCCATGAATCTCCATGAATCTCCATGAATCTCCGCCATGAATCTCCATGAATCTCCATGAATATCCATGAATCTCCATGAATCTCCATGAATCTCCATGTATCTCCATGAATCTACATGAATCTCCATGAATCTCCATGAATCTCCTCGATGAATCTCCATGAATCTTCATGAACCTCCTCCATGAATCTCCATGAATCTCCATGAATATCCATGAATCTCCATGAATCTCCATGAATCTCCATGTGTCTCCATGAATCTACATGAATCTCCATGAATCTCCATGAATCTCCTCCATGAATCTCCATGAATCACCTCCATGAATCTCCATGAATCTCCATGAATGTCTATGAATCTCCATGACTCTCCATTAATCTCCATGAATCTCCATAAATCTCCAAGAATCTCCGTGAATCTCCAAGAATCTCCTCCATGAATGTCCATGAATGTCCTCCATGAATCTCCATGAATCTCCATGATATCCTGTATGAATCTCCATGAATCTCCATGAACCTCCTCCATGAATCTCCATGAATCTCCATGAATATCCATGAATCTCCATGAATCTCCTTGAATCTCCATGTGTCTCCATGAATCTACATGAATCTCCATGAATCTCCATGAATCTCCTCCATTAATCTCCATGAATCACCTCCATGAATCTCCATGAATCTCCATGAATGTCTATCAATCTCCATGACTCTCCATTAATCTCCATGAATCTCCATAAATCTCCAAGAATCTCCGTGAATCTCCATGAATCTCCATGAATCTCCATGAATCTCCTCCACGAATCTCCATGAATCTCCAAGAATCTCCATGAATCTCCATGAATATCCATGAATGTCTATGAATCTCCATGACTCTCCATGAATCTCCTTGAATCTCCATGAATCTCCATAAATCTCCAAGAATCTCCGTGAATCTCCATGAATCTCCATGAATCTCCATGAATCTCCTCCATGAATCTCCTCCATGAATCTCCATGAATCTCCATGAATCTCCTGATCCATGAATCTCTATGAATCTCCATGAATCTCCATGAATATCCTCCATGAATCTCCATGAATCTCCATGAATCGCCATGAATCTCCATGTATCTCCATGAATTTCCAAGAATCTCCATGAATGTCCATGAATGTGCTCCATGAATCTCCATGCATCTCCATGAATCTCCATGAATCTCCATGAACCTCCTCCATGAATCACCATAAATCTCCATGAATGTCCATGAATCTCCTCCATGAATTTCCTGTATGAATCTCCATGAATCTCCATGAATCTCCACGAATCTCCATGAATCTCCTTCATCAATCTCCACGAATCTCCATGAATCTCCATGAATCTCCATGAATCTCCATGAATCTCCGCCTTGAATCTCCATGAATCTCCATGAATATCCATGAATCTCCATGAATCTCCATGAATCTCCATGTATCTCCATGAATCTACATGAATCTCCATGAATCTCCATGAATCTCCTCGATGAATCTCCATGAATCTTCATGAACCTCCTCCATGAATCTCCATGAATCTCCATGAATATCCATGAATCTGCATGAATATCCACGAATCTCCATGAATCTCCACGAATCTCCATGAATCTCCATGAATCTCCTCCATGAATCTCCATGAATCTCCATGAATCTCCATGAATCTCCATGAATATCCTCCATGAATCTCCATGAATCTCCATGAATGTCCATGCATCTCCATGAATCTCCATGAATCTCCATGAACCTCCTCCATGAATCTCCATGAATCTCCATGAATCTCCATGAATCTCCTCCATGAATCTCCATGAATCACCTCCATGAATCTCCATGAATCTCCATGAATGTCTATGAATCTCCATGACTCTCCATGAATCTCCTTGAATCTCCATGAATCTCCATAAATCTCCAAGAATCTCCGTGAATCTCCATGAATCTCCATGAATCTCCATGAATCTCCTCCATGAATCTCCTCCATGAATCTCCATGAATCTCCATGAATCTCCTAATCCATGAATCTCTATGAATCTCCATGAATATCCTCCATGAATCTCCATGAATCTTCATGAATCTCCTGATCCATGAATCTCTATGAATCCCCATGAATCTCCATGAATATCCTCCATGAATCTCCATGAATCTCCATGAATCGCCATGAATCTCCATGCATCTCCATGAGTTTCCAAGAATCTCCATGAATGTCCATGAATGTCCTCCATGAATCTCCATGAACCTCTATGAATCTCCATGAATCTCCATGAATCTACATGAATCTCCATGAATCTCCATGAATCTCCTCCATGAATCTCCATGAATCACCTCCATGAATCTCCATGAATCTCCATGAATGTCTACAAATCTCCATGACTCTCCATGAATCTCCTTGAATCTCCATGAATCTCCATAAATCTCCAAGAATCTCCGTGAATCTCCATGAATCTCCATGAATCTCCATCAATCTCCTCCATGAATCTCCATCAATCTCCAAGAATCTCCTCCATGAATCTCCATGAATCTCCATGAATCTCCATGTATCTCCATGAATCTACATGAATCACCATGAATCTCAATGAATCTCCTCGATGAATCTCCATGAATATTCATGAATCTCCTGACCCATGAATCTCTATGAATCTCCATGTATCTCCATGAATATCCTCCATGAATCTCCATGAATCTCCATGAATCGCCATGAATCTCCATGTATCTCCATAAATTTCCAAGAATCTCCATGAATGTCCATGAATGTCCTCCATGAATCTCCATGAATCTCCATGATATCCTGTATGAATCTCCATGAATCTCCATGAACCTCCTCCATGAATCTCCATGAATCTCCATGAATATCCATGAATCTCCATGAATCTCCATGAATCTCCATGTGTCTCCATGAATCTACATGAATCTCCATGAATCTCCATGAATCTCCTCCATGAATCTCCATGAATCACCTCCATGAATCTCCATGAATCTCCATGAATGTCTATGAATCTCCATGACTCTCCATTAATCTCCATGAATCTCCAAAAATCTCCAAGAATCTCCGTGAATCTCCATGAATCTCCATGAATCTCCATGAATCGCCATGAATCTCCATGTATCTCCATGAATTTCCAAGAATCTCCATGAATGTCCATGAATGTCCTCCATGAATCTCCATGAATCTCCATGATATCCTGTATGAATCTCCATGAATCTCCATGAACCTCCTCCATGAATCTCCATGAATCTCCATGAATCTCCATGAATCTCCATGAATCTTCATGAATCTCCTGATCCATGAACCTCCATGAATCTCCATGAATCTCCTCCATGAATCTCCATGAATCTCTTATGATATCCTGTATGAATCTTCATGAATCTCCATGAATCTCCATGAATCACCTCCATGAATCTCCATGAATCTCCATGAATCTCCATGAATGTCTATGAATCTCCATGACTCTCCATGAATCTCCTTGAATCTCCATGAATCTCCATAAATCTCCAAGAATCTCCGTGAATCTCCATGAATCTCCATGAATCTCCATGAATCTCCTCCATGAATCTCCTCCATGAATCTCCATGAATCTCCTGATCCATGAATCTCTATGAATCTCCATGAATCTCCATGAATATCCTCCATGAATCTCCATGAATCTCCATGAATCGCCATGAATCTCCATGTATCTCCATGAATTTCCAAGAATCTCCATGAATGTCCATGAATGTCCTCCATGAATCTCCATGCATCTCCATGAATCTCCATGAATCTCCATGAACCTCCTCCATGAATCACCATAAATCTCCATGAATATCCATGAATCTCCATGAATCTCCACGAATCTTCATGAATCTCCTGATCCATGAACCTCTATGAATCTCCATGAATCTCCATGAAGATCCTCCATGAATCTCCATGAATCTCCATGAATGTCCATGAATCTCCTCCATGAATTTCCTGTATGAATCTCCATGAATCTCCATGAATCTCCACGAATCTCCACGAATCTCCTTCATCAATCTCCACGAATCTCCATGAATCTCCATGAATCTCCATGAATCTCCATGAATCTCCGCCATGAATCTCCATGAATCTCCATGAATATCCATGAATCTCCATGAATCTCCATGAATCTCCATGTATCTCCATGAATCTACATGAATCTCCATGAATCTCCATGAATCTCCTCGATGAATCTCCATGAATCTTCATGAACCTCCTCCATGAATCTCCATGAATCTCCATGAATATCCATGAATCTCCATGAATCTCCATGAATCTCCATGTGTCACCATGAATCTACATGAATCTCCATGAATCTCCATGAATCTCCTCCATGAATCTCCATGAATCACCTCCATGAATCTCCATGAATCTCCATGAATGTCTATGAATCTCCATGACTCTCCATTAATCTCCATGAATCTCCATAAATCTCCAAGAATCTCCGTGAATCTCCATGAATCTCCATGAATCTCCATGAATCTCCTCCACGAATCTCCATGAATCTCCAAGAATCTCCATGAATCTCCATGAATATCCATGAATCTCCTCCATGAATTTCCTGTATGAATCTCCATGAATCTCCATGAATCTCCACGAATCTCCATGAATCTCCTTCATCAATCTCCACGAATCTCCATGAATCTCCATGAATCTCCATGAATCTCCATGAACCTCCTCCATGAATCTCCATGAATCTCCATGAATCTACATGAATCTCCATGAATCTCCATGAATCTCCATGAATCACCTCCATGAATCTCCATGAATGTCTATGAATCTCCATGACTCTCCATGAATCTCCTTGAATCTCCATGAATCTCCATGAATCTCCATAAATCTCCATAAATCTCCAAGAATCTCCGTGAATCTCCATGAATCTCCATGAATCTCCATGAATCTCCTCCATGAATCTCCATGAATCTCCAAGAATCTCCTCCATGAATCTCCATGAATCTCCATGAATCTCCATGTATCTCCATGAATCTACATGAATCTCCATGAATCTCAATGAATCTCCTCGATGAATCTCCATGAATCTTCATGAATCTCCTGATCCATGAATCTCCATGAATCTGCATGAATATCCACGAATCTCCATGAATCTCCATGAATCTCCATGAATCTGCTCCATGAATCTCCATGAATCTCCATGATATCCTGTATGAATCTCCATGAATCTCCATGAACCTCCTCCAGGAATCTCCATGAATCTCCATGAATATCCATGAATCTCCATGAATCTCCATGAATCTCTATGTATCTCCATGAATCTCCATGAATCACCATAAATCTCCAAGAATCTCCGTGAATCTCCATGAATCTCCATGAATCTCCATGAATCTCCATGAATCTCCAAGAATCTCCTCCATGAATCTCCATGAATCTCCATGAATCTCCATGTATCTCCTGATCCATGAATCTCTATGAATCTCCATGAATCTCCATGAATATCCTCCATGAATCTCCATGAATCTCCATGAATCGCCATGAATCTCCATGTATCTCCATGAATCTACATGAATCACCATGAATCTCAATGAATCTCCTCGATGAATCTCCATGAATATTCATGAATCTCCTGATCCATGAATCTCTATGAATCTCCATGTATCTCCATGAATATCCTCCATGAATCTCCATGAATCTCCATGAATCGCCATGAATCTCCATGTATCTCCATGAATTTCCAAGAATCTCCATGAATGTCCATGAATGTCCTCCATGAATCTCCATGAATCTCCATGATATCCTGTATGAATCTCCATGAATCTCCATGAACCTCCTCCATGAATCTCCATGAATCTCCATGAATATCCATGAATCTCCATGAATCTCCATGAATCTCCATGTGTCTCCATGAATCTACATGAATCTCCATGAATCTCCATGAATCTCCTCCATGAATCTCAATGAATCACCTCCATGAATCTCCATGAATCTCCATGAATGTCTATGAATCTCCATGACTCTCCATTAATCTCCATGAATCTCCATAAATCTCCAAGAATCTCCGTGAATCTCCATGAATCTCCATGAATCTCCATGAATCTCCTCCACGAATCTCCATGAATCTCCAAGAATCTCCATGAATCTCCATGAATATCCATGAATCTCCATGAATCTCCATGAATCTCCATGAATCTCCATGAATCTCCTTGAATCTCCATGAATCTCCATGAATCTCCATGAATCTCCATGAATCACCTCCATGAATCTCCATGAATGTCTATGAATCTCCATGACTCTCCATGAATCTCCTTGAATCTCCATGAATCTCCATAAATCTCCAAGAATCTCCGTGAATCTCCATGAATCTCCATGAATCTCCTCCATGAATCTCCATGAATCTCCATGAATCTCCTGATCCATGAATCTCTATGAATCTCCATGAATCTCCATGATATCCTGTATGAATCTCCATGAATCTCCATGAACCTCCTCCAGGAATCTCCATGAATCTCCATGAATATCCATGAATCTCCATGAATCTCCATGAATCTCCATGTATCTCCATGAATCTCCATGAATCTCCATAAATCTCCATAAATCTCCAAGAATCTCCGTGAATCTCCATGAATCTCCATGAATCTCCATGAATCTCCTCCATGAATCTCCATGAATCTCCAAGAATCTCCTCCATGAATCTCCATGAATCTCCATGAATCTCCATGTATCTCCATGAATCTACATGAATCTCCATGAATCTCAATGAATCTCCTCGATGAATCTCCATGAATCTTCATGAATCTCCTGATCCATGAATCTCCATGAATCTGCATGAATATCCACGAATCTCCATGAATCTCCATGAATCTCCATGAATCTGCTCCATGAATCTCCATGAATCTCCATGATATCCTGTATGAATCTCCATGAATCTCCATGAACCTCCTCCAGGAATCTCCATGAATCTCCATGAATATCCATGAATCTCCATGAATCTCCATGAATCTCTATGTATCTCCATGAATCTCCATGAATCACCATAAATCTCCAAGAATCTCCGTGAATCTCCATGAATCTCCATGAATCTCCATGAATCTCCATGAATCTCCAAGAATCTCCTCCATGAATCTCCATGAATCTCCATGAATCTCCATGTATCTCCATGAATCTACATGAATCTCCATGAATCTCAATGAATCTCCTCGATGAATCTCCATGAATCTTCATGAATCTCCTGATCCATGAATCTCCATGAATCTGCATGAATATCCACGAATCTCCATGAATCTCCATGAATCTCCATGAATCTCCATGAATCTCCATGAATCTCCTCCATGAATCTCCATGAATCTCCATGAATCTCCATGAATCTCCATGAATATCCATGAATCTCCATGAATCTCCATGAATCTCCATGTATCTCCATGAATCTCCATGAATCTCCATGAATATCCTCCATGAATCTCCATGAATCTCCATGAATGTCCATGAATCTCCTCCATGAAACTCCTGTATGAATCTCCATGAATCTCCATGAATCTCCATGAATCTCCTTCATCAATCTCCACGAATCTCCATGAATCTCCATGAATCTCCTCCATGAATCTCCATGAATCTCTTATGATATCCTGTATGAATCTTCATCAATCTCCACGAATCTCCATGCATCTCCATGAATCTCCATGAATCTCCATGAGCCTCCTCCATGAATCTCCATGAATCTCCATGAATCTACATGAATCTCTATGAATCTTCTCCATGAATCTCCATGAATCACATCCATGAATCTCCATGAATCTCCATGAATGTCTATGAATCTCCATGACTCTCCATGAATCTTCTTGAATCTCCATGAATCTCCATAAATCTCCAAGAATCTCCGTGAATCTCCTCCATGAATCTCCTCCATGAATCTCCTCCATGAATCTCCATGAATCTCCATGAATCTCCTGATCCATGAATCTCTATGAATCTCCATGAATCTCCATGAATATCCTCCATGAATCTCCATGAATCTTCATGAATCTCCTGATCCATGAATCTCTATGAATCCCCATGAATCTCCATGAATATCCTCCATGAATCTCCATGAATCTCCATGAATCGCCATGAATCTCCATGTATCTCCATGAATTTCCAAGAATCTCCATGAATGTCCATGAATGTCTTCCATGAATCTCCATGCATCTCCATGAATCTCCATGAATCTCCATGAACCTCCTCCATGAATCACCATAAATCTCCATGAATATCCATGAATCTCCAAGAATCTCCATGAATCTCCATGAATATCCATGAATCTCCTCCATGAATTTCCTGTATGAATCTCCATGAATCTCCATGAATCTCCACGAATCTCCATGAATCTCCTTCATCAATCTCCACGAATCTCCATGAATCTCCATGAATCTCCATGAATCTCCATGAACCTCCTCCATGAATCTCCATGAATCTCCATGAATCTACATGAATCTCCATGAATCTCCATGAATCTCCATGAATCACCTCCATGAATCTCCATGAATGTCTATGAATCTCCATGACTCTCCATGAATCTCCTTGAATCTCCATGAATCTCCATAAATCTCCAAGAATCTCCGTGAATCTCCATGAATCTCCATGAATCTCCTCCATGAATCTCCATGAATCTCCATGAATCTCCTGATCCATGAATCTCTATGAATCTCCATGAATCTCCATGATATCCTGTATGAATCTCCATGAATCTCCATGAACCTCCTCCAGGAATCTCCATGAATCTCCATGAATATCCATGAATCTCCATGAATCTCCATGAATCTCCATGTATCTCCATGAATCTCCATGAATCTCCATAAATCTCCATAAATCTCCAAGAATCTCCGTGAATCTCCATGAATCTCCATGAATCTCCATGAATCTCCTCCATGAATCTCCATGAATCTCCAAGAATCTCCTCCATGAATCTCCATGAATCTCCATGAATCTCCATGTATCTCCATGAATCTACATGAATCTCCATGAATCTCAATGAATCTCCTCGATGAATCTCCATGAATCTTCATGAATCTCCTGATCCATGAATCTCCATGAATCTGCATGAATATCCACGAATCTCCATGAATCTCCATGAATCTCCATGAATCTGCTCCATGAATCTCCATGAATCTCCATGATATCCTGTATGAATCTCCATGAATCTCCATGAACCTCCTCCAGGAATCTCCATGAATCTCCATGAATATCCATGAATCTCCATGAATCTCCATGAATCTCTATGTATCTCCATGAATCTCCATGAATCACCATAAATCTCCAAGAATCTCCGTGAATCTCCATGAATCTCCATGAATCTCCATGAATCTCCATGAATCTCCAAGAATCTCCTCCATGAATCTCCATGAATCTCCATGAATCTCCATGTATCTCCTGATCCATGAATCTCTATGAATCTCCATGAATCTCCATGAATATCCTCCATGAATCTCCATGAATCTCCATGAATCGCCATGAATCTCCATGTATCTCCATGAATCTACATGAATCACCATGAATCTCAATGAATCTCCTCGATGAATCTCCATGAATATTCATGAATCTCCTGATCCATGAATCTCTATGAATCTCCATGTATCTCCATGAATATCCTCCATGAATCTCCATGAATCTCCATGAATCGCCATGAATCTCCATGTATCTCCATGAATTTCCAAGAATCTCCATGAATGTCCATGAATGTCCTCCATGAATCTCCATGAATCTCCATGATATCCTGTATGAATCTCCATGAATCTCCATGAACCTCCTCCATGAATCTCCATGAATCTCCATGAATATCCATGAATCTCCATGAATCTCCATGAATCTCCATGTGTCTCCATGAATCTACATGAATCTCCATGAATCTCCATGAATCTCCTCCATGAATCTCAATGAATCACCTCCATGAATCTCCATGAATCTCCATGAATGTCTATGAATCTCCATGACTCTCCATTAATCTCCATGAATCTCCATAAATCTCCAAGAATCTCCGTGAATCTCCATGAATCTCCATGAATCTCCATGAATCTCCTCCACGAATCTCCATGAATCTCCAAGAATCTCCATGAATCTCCATGAATATCCATGAATCTCCATGAATCTCCATGAATCTCCATGAATCTCCATGAATCTCCTTGAATCTCCATGAATCTCCATGAATCTCCATGAATCTCCATGAATCACCTCCATGAATCTCCATGAATGTCTATGAATCTCCATGACTCTCCATGAATCTCCTTGAATCTCCATGAATCTCCATAAATCTCCAAGAATCTCCGTGAATCTCCATGAATCTCCATGAATCTCCTCCATGAATCTCCATGAATCTCCATGAATCTCCTGATCCATGAATCTCTATGAATCTCCATGAATCTCCATGATATCCTGTATGAATCTCCATGAATCTCCATGAACCTCCTCCAGGAATCTCCATGAATCTCCATGAATATCCATGAATCTCCATGAATCTCCATGAATCTCCATGTATCTCCATGAATCTCCATGAATCTCCATAAATCTCCATAAATCTCCAAGAATCTCCGTGAATCTCCATGAATCTCCATGAATCTCCATGAATCTCCTCCATGAATCTCCATGAATCTCCAAGAATCTCCTCCATGAATCTCCATGAATCTCCATGAATCTCCATGTATCTCCATGAATCTACATGAATCTCCATGAATCTCAATGAATCTCCTCGATGAATCTCCATGAATCTTCATGAATCTCCTGATCCATGAATCTCCATGAATCTGCATGAATATCCACGAATCTCCATGAATCTCCATGAATCTCCATGAATCTGCTCCATGAATCTCCATGAATCTCCATGATATCCTGTATGAATCTCCATGAATCTCCATGAACCTCCTCCAGGAATCTCCATGAATCTCCATGAATATCCATGAATCTCCATGAATCTCCATGAATCTCTATGTATCTCCATGAATCTCCATGAATCACCATAAATCTCCAAGAATCTCCGTGAATCTCCATGAATCTCCATGAATCTCCATGAATCTCCATGAATCTCCAAGAATCTCCTCCATGAATCTCCATGAATCTCCATGAATCTCCATGTATCTCCATGAATCTACATGAATCTCCATGAATCTCAATGAATCTCCTCGATGAATCTCCATGAATCTTCATGAATCTCCTGATCCATGAATCTCCATGAATCTGCATGAATATCCACGAATCTCCATGAATCTCCATGAATCTCCATGAATCTCCATGAATCTCCATGAATCTCCTCCATGAATCTCCATGAATCTCCATGAATCTCCATGAATCTCCATGAATATCCATGAATCTCCATGAATCTCCATGAATCTCCATGTATCTCCATGAATCTCCATGAATCTCCATGAATATCCTCCATGAATCTCCATGAATCTCCATGAATGTCCATGAATCTCCTCCATGAAACTCCTGTATGAATCTCCATGAATCTCCATGAATCTCCATGAATCTCCTTCATCAATCTCCACGAATCTCCATGAATCTCCATGAATCTCCTCCATGAATCTCCATGAATCTCTTATGATATCCTGTATGAATCTTCATCAATCTCCACGAATCTCCATGCATCTCCATGAATCTCCATGAATCTCCATGAGCCTCCTCCATGAATCTCCATGAATCTCCATGAATCTACATGAATCTCTATGAATCTTCTCCATGAATCTCCATGAATCACATCCATGAATCTCCATGAATCTCCATGAATGTCTATGAATCTCCATGACTCTCCATGAATCTTCTTGAATCTCCATGAATCTCCATAAATCTCCAAGAATCTCCGTGAATCTCCTCCATGAATCTCCTCCATGAATCTCCTCCATGAATCTCCATGAATCTCCATGAATCTCCTGATCCATGAATCTCTATGAATCTCCATGAATCTCCATGAATATCCTCCATGAATCTCCATGAATCTTCATGAATCTCCTGATCCATGAATCTCTATGAATCCCCATGAATCTCCATGAATATCCTCCATGAATCTCCATGAATCTCCATGAATCGCCATGAATCTCCATGTATCTCCATGAATTTCCAAGAATCTCCATGAATGTCCATGAATGTCTTCCATGAATCTCCATGCATCTCCATGAATCTCCATGAATCTCCATGAACCTCCTCCATGAATCACCATAAATCTCCATGAATATCCATGAATCTCCATGAATCTCCATGAATCTCCATGTATCTCCATGAATCTACATGAATCTCCATGAATCTCCATGAATCTCCTCGATGAATCTCCATGAATCTGCATGAATCTCCTGATACATGAACCTCTATGAATCTCCATGAATCTCCATGAATCTCCTTCATGAATCTCCATGAATCTCCATGAATCTCCATGCATCTCCATGAATCTCCATGAATCTCCATGAACCTCCTCCATGAATCTCCATGAATCTACATGAATCTCCATGAATCTCCATGAATCTCCTCCATCAAACTCCATGAATCACCTCCATGAATCTCCATGAATCTCCATGAATGTCTATAAATCTCCATGACTCTCCATGAATCTCCTTGAATCTCCATGAATCTCCATAAATCTCCAAGAACCTCCGTGAATCTCCATGAATCTCCATGAATCTCCATCAATCTCCTCCATGAATCTCCATGAATCTCCAAGAATCTCCATGAATCGCCATGAATCTCCATGTATCTCCATGAATTTCCAAGAATCTCCATGAAACTCCTCGATGAATCTCCATGAATCTCCATGATATCCTGTATGAATCTTCATGAATCTCCATGAATCTCCATGCATCTCCATGAATCTCCATGAATCTCCATGAACCTCCTCCATGAATCTCCATGACTCTCCATGAATCTACATGAATCTCCATGAATCTCCATGAATCTCCTACATGAATCTCCATGAATCACCTCCATGAATCTCCATGAATCTCCATGAATGTCTATGAATCTCCATGAGTCTCCATGAATCTCCTTGAATCTCCATGAATCTCCATAAATCTCCAAGAATCTCCGTGAATCTCCATGAATCTCCATGAATCTCCATGAATCTCCTCCATGAATCTCCATGAATCCCCAAGAATCTCCTCCATGAATCTCCATGAATCTCCATGAATCTCCATGTATCTCCATGAATCTACATGAATCACCATGAATCTCAATGAATCTCCTCGATGAATCTCCATGAATCTTCATGAATCTCCTGATCCCTGAATCTCCATGAATATCCTCCATGAATCTCCATGAATCGCCATGAATCTCCATGTATCTCCATGAATTTCCAAGAATCTCCATGAATGTCCATGAATGTCCTCCATGAATCTCCATGAATCTCCATGATATCCTGTATGAATCTCCATGAATCTCCATGAACCTCCTCCATGAATCTCCATGAATCTCCATGAATATCCATGAATCTCCATGAATCTCCATGAATCTCCATGTGTCTCCATGAATCTACATGAATCTCCATGAATCTCCATGAATCTCCTCCTTGAATCTCCATGAATCACCTCCATGAATCTCCATGAATCACCATGAATGTATATGAATCTCCATGAACCTCCTCCATGAATCTCCATGAATCTCCATGAATCTACATGAATCTCCATGAATCTCCTCCATGAATCTCCATGAATCACCTCCATGAATTTCCATGAATCGCCATGAATGTCTATGAATCTCCATGACTCTCCATGAATCTCCTTGAATCTCCATGAATCTCCATAAATCTCCAAGAATCTCCGTGAATCTCCATGAATCTCCATGAATCTCCATGAATCTCCTCCATGAATCTCCTCCATGAATCTCCATGAATCTCCATGAATCTCCATGTATCTCCATGAATCTACATGAATCTCCATGAATCTCCATGAATCTCCTCGATGAATCTCCATGAATCTTCATGAATCTCCTGATCCATGAACCTCTATGAATCTTCATGAATCTCCATGAATCTCCTTCATCAATCTCCATGAATCTCCATGAATGTCCATGAATCTCCATGAATCTCCTCCATGAATCTCCATGAATCTCCATGAATCTCCTGATCCATGAATCTCTATGAATCTCCATGAATCTCCATGATATCCTGTATGAATCTCCATGAATCTCCATGAACCTCCTCCAGGAATCTCCATGAATCTCCATGAATATCCATGAATCTCCATGAATCTCCATGAATCTCCATGTATCTCCATGAATCTCCATGAATCTCCATAAATCTCCATAAATCTCCAAGAATGTCCGTGAATCTCCATGAATCTCCATGAATCTCCATGAATCTCCTCCATGAATCTCCATGAATCTCCAAGAATCTCCTCCATGAATCTCCATGAATCTCCATGAATCTCCATGTATCTCCATGAATCTACATGAATCTCCATGAATCTCAATGAATCTCCTCGATGAATCTCCATGAATCTTCATGAATCTCCTGATCCATGAATCTCCATGAATCTGCATGAATATCCACGAATCTCCATGAATCTCCATGAATCTCCATGAATCTGCTCCATGAATCTCCATGAATCTCCATGATATCCTGTATGAATCTCCATGAATCTCCATGAACCTCCTCCAGGAATCTCCATGAATCTCCATGAATATCCATGAATCTCCATGAATCTCCATGAATCTCCATGTATCTCCATGAATCTCCATGAATCACCATAAATCTCCAAGAATCTCCGTGAATCTCCATGAATCTCCATGAATCTCCATGAATCTCCATGAATCTCCAAGAATCTCCTCCATGAATCTCCATGAATCTCCATGAATCTCCATGTATCTCCATGAATCTACATGAATCTCCATGAATCTCAATGAATCTCCTCGATGAATCTCCATGAATCTTCATGAATCTCCTGATCCATGAATCTCCATGAATCTGCATGAATATCCACGAATCTCCATGAATCTCCATGAATCTCCATGAATCTCCATGAATCTCCATGAATCTCCTCCATGAATCTCCATGAATCTCCATGAATCTCCATGAATCTCCATGAATATCCATGAATCTCCATGAATCTCCATGAATCTCCATGTATCTCCATGAATCTCCATGAATCTCCATGAATATCCTCCATGAATCTCCATGAATCTCCATGAATGTCCATGAATCTCCTCCATGAAACTCCTGTATGAATCTCCATGAATCTCCATGAATCTCCATGAATCTCCTTCATCAATCTCCACGAATCTCCATGAATCTCCATGAATCTCCTCCATGAATCTCCATGAATCTCTTATGATATCCTGTATGAATCTTCATCAATCTCCACGAATCTCCATGCATCTCCATGAATCTCCATGAGCCTCCTCCATGAGCCTCCTCCATGAATCTCCATGAATCTCCATGAATCTACATGAATCTCTATGAATCTTCTCCATGAATCTCCATGAATCACATCCATGAATCTCCATGAATCTCCATGAATGTCTATGAATCTCCATGACTCTCCATGAATCTTCTTGAATCTCCATGAATCTCCATAAATCTCCAAGAATCTCCGTGAATCTCCTCCATGAATCTCCTCCATGAATCTCCTCCATGAATCTCCATGAATCTCCATGAATCTCCTGATCCATGAATCTCTATGAATCTCCATGAATCTCCATGAATATCCTCCATGAATCTCCATGAATCTTCATGAATCTCCTGATCCATGAATCTCTATGAATCCCCATGAATCTCCATGAATATCCTCCATGAATCTCCATGAATCTCCATGAATCGCCATGAATCTCCATGTATCTCCATGAATTTCCAAGAATCTCCATGAATGTCCATGAATGTCTTCCATGAATCTCCATGCATCTCCATGAATCTCCATGAATCTCCATGAACCTCCTCCATGAATCACCATAAATCTCCATGAATATCCATGAATCTCCATGAATCTCCATGAATCTCCATGTATCTCCATGAATCTACATGAATCTCCATGAATCTCCATGAATCTCCTCGATGAATCTCCATGAATCTGCATGAATCTCCTGATACATGAACCTCTATGAATCTCCATGAATCTCCATGAATCTCCTTCATGAATCTCCATGAATCTCCATGAATCTCCATGCATCTCCATGAATCTCCATGAATCTCCATGAACCTCCTCCATGAATCTCCATGAATCTACATGAATCTCCATGAATCTCCATGAATCTCCTCCATCAAACTCCATGAATCACCTCCATGAATCTCCATGAATCTCCATGAATGTCTATAAATCTCCATGACTCTCCATGAATCTCCTTGAATCTCCATGAATCTCCATAAATCTCCAAGAACCTCCGTGAATCTCCATGAATCTCCATGAATCTCCATCAATCTCCTCCATGAATCTCCATGAATCTCCAAGAATCTCCTCCATGAATCTCCATGAATCTCCATGAATCTCCATGTATCTCCATGAATCTACATGAATCACCATGAATCTCAATGAATCTCCTAGATGAATCTCCATGAATATTCATGAATCTCCTGATCCATGAATCTCTATGAATCTCCATGAATCTCCATGAATATCCTCCATGAATCTCCATGAATCTCCATGAATCGCCATGAATCTCCATGTATCTCCATGAATTTCCAAGAATCTCCATGAAACTCCTCGATGAATCTCCATGAATCTCCATGATATCCTGTATGAATCTTCATGAATCTCCATGAATCTCCATGCATCTCCATGAATCTCCATGAATCTCCATGAACCTCCTCCATGAATCTCCATGACTCTCCATGAATCTACATGAATCTCCATGAATCTCCATGAATCTCCTACATGAATCTCCATGAATCACCTCCATGAATCTCCATGAATCTCCATGAATGTCTATGAATCTCCATGAGTCTCCATGAATCTCCTTGAATCTCCATGAATCTCCATAAATCTCCAAGAATCTCCGTGAATCTCCATGAATCTCCATGAATCTCCATGAATCTCCTCCATGAATCTCCAGGAATCCCCAAGAATCTCCTCCATGAATCTCCATGAATCTCCATGAATCTCCATGTATCTCCATGAATCTACATGAATCACCATGAATCTCAATGAATCTCCTCGATGAATCTCCATGAATCTTCATGAATCTCCTGATCCCTGAATCTCCATGAATATCCTCCATGAATCTCCATGAATCGCCATGAATCTCCATGTATCTCCATGAATTTCCAAGAATCTCCATGAATGTCCATGAATGTCCTCCATGAATCTCCATGAATCTCCATGATATCCTGTATGAATCTCCATGAATCTCCATGAACCTCCTCCATGAATCTCCATGAATCTCCATGAATATCCATGAATCTCCATGAATCTCCATGAATCTCCATGTGTCTCCATGAATCTACATGAATCTCCATGAATCTCCATGAATCTCCTCCTTGAATCTCCATGAATCACCTCCATGAATCTCCATGAATCACCATGAATGTATATGAATCTCCATGAACCTCCTCCATGAATCTCCATGAATCTCCATGAATCTACATGAATCTCCATGAATCTCCTCCATGAATCTCCATGAATCACCTCCATGAATTTCCATGAATCGCCATGAATGTCTATGAATCTCCATGACTCTCCATGAATCTCCTTGAATCTCCATGAATCTCCATAAATCTCCAAGAATCTCCGTGAATCTCCATGAATCTCCATGAATCTCCATGAATCTCCTCCATGAATCTCCTCCATGAATCTCCATGAATCTCCATGAATCTCCATGTATCTCCATGAATCTACATGAATCTCCATGAATCTCCATGAATCTCCTCGATGAATCTCCATGAATCTTCATGAATCTCCTGATCCATGAACCTCTATGAATCTTCATGAATCTCCATGAATCTCCTTCATCAATCTCCATGAATCTCCATGAATGTCCATGAATCTCCATGAATCTCCTCCATGAATCTCCATGAATCTCCATGAACCTCCTCCATGAATCTCCATGACTCTCCATGAATCTACATGAATCTCCATGAATCTCCATGAATCTCCTACATGAATCTCCATGAATCACCTCCATGAATCTCCATGAATCTCCATGAATGTCTATGAATCTCCATGAGTCTCCATGAATCTCCTTGAATCTCCATGAATCTCCATAAATCTCCAAGAATCTCCGTGAATCTCCATGAATCTCCATGAATCTCCATGAATCTCCTCCATGAATCTCCATGAATCCCCAAGAATCTCCTCCATGAATCTCCATGAATCTCCATGAATCTCCATGTATCTCCATGAATCTACATGAATCACCATGAATCTCAATGAATCTCCTCGATGAATCTCCATGAATCTTCATGAATCTCCTGATCCCTGAATCTCCATGAATATCCTCCATGAATCTCCATGAATCGCCATGAATCTCCATGTATCTCCATGAATTTCCAAGAATCTCCATGAATGTCCATGAATGTCCTCCATGAATCTCCATGAATCTCCATCATATCCTGTATGAATCTCCATGAATCTCCATGAACCTCCTCCATGAATCTCCATGAATCTCCATGAATATCCATGAATCTCCATGAATCTCCATGAATCTCCATGTGTCTCCATGAATCTACATGAATCTCCATGAATCTCCATGAATCTCCTCCTTGAATCTCCATGAATCACCTCCATGAATCTCCATGAATCACCATGAATGTATATGAATCTCCATGAACCTCCTCCATGAATCTCCATGAATCTCCATGAATCTACATGAATCTCCATGAATCTCCTCCATGAATCTCCATGAATCACCTCCATGAATCTCCATGAATCTCCATGAATGTCTATGAATCTCCATGACTCTCCATGAATCTCCTTGAATCTCCATGAATCTCCATAAATCTCCAAGAATCTCCGTGAATCTCCATGAATCTCCATGAATCTCCATGAATCTCCTCCATGAATCTCCTCCATGAATCTCCATGAATCTCCATGAATCTCCATGTATCTCCATGAATCTACATGAATCTCCATGAATCTCCATGAATCTCCTCGATGAATCTCCATGAATCTTCATGAATCTCCTGATCCATGAACCTCTATGAATCTTCATGAATCTCCATGAATCTCCTTCATCAATCTCCATGAATCTCCATGAATGTCCATGAATCTCCATGAATCTCCTCCATGAATCTCCATGAATCTCCATGATATCCTGTATGAATCTTCATGAATCTCCATGAATCTCCATGCATCTCCATGAATCTCCATGAATCTCCATGAACCTCCTCCATGAATCTCCATGAATCTCCATGAATCTACATGAATCTCCATGAATCTCCATGAATCTTCTCCATAAATCTCCATGAATCACCTCCATGAATCTCCATGAATGTCTATGAATGTCCATGTATCTCCATGAATCTACATGAATCTCCATGAATCTCAATGAATCTCCTCGATGAATCTCCATGAATCTTCATGAATCTCCTGATCCATGAATCTCTATGAATCTCCATGAATATCCTCCATGAATCTCCATGAATCTCCATGTATCTCCATGAATCTTCATGAATCTCCATGAATCTCCATGAATCTCCATGAATATCCTGTATGAATCTTCATGAATCTCCATGAATCTCCATCCTACTCCATGAATCTTCATGAATCTCCATGAACCTCCTCCATGAATCTCCATGAATCTCTATGAATATCCATGAATCTCCATGATTCTCCATGAATCTCCATGAACCTCCTCCATGAATCTCCATGAATCTCCATGAATCCCCAAGAATCTCCTCCATGAATCTCCATGAATCTCCATGAATCTCCATGTATCTCCATGAATCTACATGAATCACCATGAATCTCAATGAATCTCCTCGATGAATCTCCATGAATCTTCATGAATCTCCTGATCCCTGAATCTCCATGAATATCCTCCATGAGTCTCCATGAATCGCCATGAATCTCCATGTATCTCCATGAATTTCCAAGAATCTCCATGAATGTCCATGAATGTCCTCCATGAATCTCCATGAATCTCCATGATATCCTGTATGAATCTCCATGAATCTCCATGAACCTCCTCCATGAATCTCCATGAATCTCCATGAATATCCATGAATCTCCATGAATCTCCATGAATCTCCATGTGTCTCCATGAATCTACATGAATCTCCATGAATCTCCATGAATCTCCTCCTTGAATCTCCATGAATCACCTCCATGAATCTCCATGAATCACCATGATTGTATATGAATCTCCATGAACCTCCTCCATGAATCTCCATGAATCTCCATGAATCTACATGAATCTCCATGAATCTCCTCCATGAATCTCCATGAATCACCTCCATGAATCTCCATGAATCTCCATGAATGTCTATGAATCTCCATGAATCTCCATGAATCTCCTTGAATCTCCATGAATCTCCATAAATCTCCAAGAATCTCCGTGAATCTCCATGAATCTCCATGAATCTCCATGAATCTCCTCCATGAATCTCCTCCATGAATCTCCATGAATCTCCATGAATCTCCATGTATCTCCATGAATCTACATGAATCTCCATGAATCTCCATGAATCTCCTCGATGAATCTCCATGAATCTTCATGAATCTCCTGATCCATGAACCTCTATGAATCTTCATGAATCTCCATGAATCTCCTTCATCAATCTCCATGAATCTCCATGAATGTCCATGAATCTCAATGAATCTCCTCCATGAATCTCCATGAATCTCCATGATATCCTGTATGAATCTTCATGAATCTCCATGAATCTCCATGCATCTCCATGAATCTCCATGAATCTCCATGAACCTCCTCCATGAATCTCCATGAATCTACATGAATCTCCATGAATCTCCATGAATCTTCTCCATAAATCTCCATGAATCACCTCCATGAATCTCCATGAATGTCTATGAATGTCCATGTATCTCCATGAATCTACATGAATCTCCATGAATCTCAATGAATCTCCTCGATGAATCTCCATGAATCTTCATGAATCTCCTGATCCATGAATCTCTATGAATCTCCATGAATATCCTCCATGAATCTCCATGAATCTCCATGTATCTCCATGAATCTTCATGAATCTCCATGAATCTCCATGAATCTCCATGAATATCCTGTATGAATCTTCATGAATCTCCATGAATCTCCATCCTACTCCATGAATCTTCATGAATCTCCATGAACCTCCTCCATGAATCTCCATGAATCTCCATGAATATCCATGAATCTCCATGATTCTCCATGAATCTCCATGAACCTCCTCCATGAATCTCCATGAATCTCCATGAATCTCCATGTATCTCCATGAATCTACATGAATCACCATGAATCTCAATGAATCTCCTCGATGAATCTCCATGAATCTTCATGAATCTCCTGATCCCTGAATCTCCATGAATATCCTCCATGAATCTCCATGAATCGCCATGAATCTCCATGTATCTCCATGAATTTCCAAGAATCTCCATGAATGTCCATGAATGTTCTCCATGAATCTCCATGAATCTCCATGATATCCTGTATGAATCTCCATGAATCTCCATGAACCTCCTCCATGAATCTCCATGAATCTCCATGAATATCCATGAATCTCCATGAATCTCCATGAATCTCCATGTGTCTCCATGAATCTACATGAATCTCCATGAATCTCCATGAATCTCCTCCTTGAATCTCCATGAATCACCTCCATGAATCTCCATGAATCACCATGAATGTATATGAATCTCCATGAACCTCCTCCATGAATCTCCATGAATCTCCATGAATCTACATGAATCTCCATGAATCTCCTCCATGAATCTCCATGAATCACCTCCATGAATCTCCATGAATCTCCATGAATGTCTATGAATCTCCATGACTCTCCATGAATCTCCATGAATCTCCATGAATCTACATGAATCTCCATGAATCTCCTCCATGAATCTCCATGAATCACCTCCATGAATCTCCATGAATCTCCATGAATGTCTATGAATCTCCATGAATCTCCATAAATCTCCAAGAATCTCCGTGAATCTCCATGAATCTCCATGAATCTCCATGAATCTCCTCCATGAATCTCCTCCATGAATCTCCATGAATCTCCATGAATCTCCATGTATCTCCATGAATCTACATGAATCTCCATGAATCTCCATGAATCTCCTCGATGAATCTCCATGAATCTTCATGAATCTCCTGATCCATGAACCTCTATGAATCTTCATGAATCTCCATGAATCTCCTTCATCAATCTCCATGAATCTCCATGAATGTCCATGAATCTCCATGAATCTCCTCCATGAATCTCCATGAATCTCCATGATATCCTGAATGAATCTTCATGAATCTCCATGAATCTCCATGCATCTCCATGAATCTCCATGAATCTCCATGAACCTCCTCCATGAATCTCCATGACTCTCCATGAATCTACATGAATCTCCATGAATCTCCATGAATCTTCTCCATAAATCTCCATGAATCACCTCCATGAATCTCCATGAATGTCTATGAATGTCCATGTATCTCCATGAATCTACATGAATCTCCATGAATCTCAATGAATCTCCTCGATGAATCTCCATGAATCTTCATGAATCTCCTGATCCCTGAATCTCCATGAATATCCCCCATGAATCTCCATGAATCGCCATGAATCTCCATGTATCTCCATGAATTTCCAAGAATCTCCATGAATGTCCATGAATGTCCTCCATGAATATCCATGAATCTCCATGATATCCTGTATGAATCTCCATGAATCTCCATGAACCTCCTCCATGAATCTCCATGAATCTCCATGAATATCCATGAATCTCCATGAATCTCCATGAATCTCCATGTGTCTCCATGAATCTACATGAATCTCCATGAATCTCCATGAATCTCCTCCTTGAATCTCCATGAATCACCTCCATGAATCTCCATGAATCACCATGAATGTATATGAATCTCCATGAACCTCCTCCATGAATCTCCATGAATCTACATGAATCTCCATGAATCTCCTCCATGAATCTCCATGAATCACCTCCATGAATCTCCATGAATCTCCATGAATGTCTATGAATCTCCATGACTCTCCATGAATCTCCATGAATCTCCATAAATCTCCAAGAATCTCCGTGAATCTCCATGAATCTCCATGAATCTCCATGAATCTCCTCCATGAATCTCCTCCATGAATCTCCATGAATCTCCATGAATCTCCATGTATCTCCATGAATCTACATGAATCTCCATGAATCTCCATGAATCTCCTCGATGAATCTCCATGAATCTTCATGAATCTCCTGATCCATGAACCTCTATGAATCTTCATGAATCTCCATGAATCTCCTTCATCAATCTCCATGAATCTCCATGAATGTCCATGAATCTCCATGAATCTCCTCCATGAATCTCCATGAATCTCCATGATATCCTGTATGAATCTTCATGAATCTCCATGAATCTCCATGCATCTCCATGAATCTCCATGAATCTCCATGAACCTCCTCCATGAATCTCCATGACTCTCCATGAATCTACATGAATCTCCATGAATCTCCATGAATCTTCTCCATAAATCTCCATGAATCACCTCCATGAATCTCCATGAATGTCTATGAATGTCCATGTATCTCCATGAATCTACATGAATCTCCATGAATCTCAATGAATCTCCTCGATGAATCTCCATGAATCTTCATGAATCTCCTGATCCATGAATCTCTATGAATCTCGATGAATATCCTCCATGAATCTCCATGAATCTCCATGTATCTCCATGAATCTTCATGAATCTCCATGAATCTCCATGAATCTCCATGAATATCCTGTATGAATCTTCATGAATCTCCATGAATCTCCATCCTACTCCATGAATCTTCATGAATCTCCATGAACCTCCTCCATGAATCTCCATGAATCTCCATGAATATCCATGAATCTCCATGATTCTCCATGAATCTCCATGAACCTCCTCCATGAATCTCCATGAATCTCCATGAATCCCCAAGAATCTCCTCCATGAATCTCCATGAATCTCCATGAATCTCCATGTATCTCCATGAATCTACATGAATCACCATGAATCTCAATGAATCTCCTCGATGAATCTCCATGAATCTTCATGAATCTCCTGATCCCTGAATCTCCATGAATATCCTCCATGAATCTCCATGAATCGCCATGAATCTCCATGTATCTCCATGAATTTCCAAGAATCTCCATGAATGTCCATGAATGTCCTCCATGAATCTCCATGAATCTCCATGATATCCTGTATGAATCTCCATGAATCTCCATGAACCTCCTCCATGAATCTCCATGAATCTCCATGAATATCCATGAATCTCCATGAATCTCCATGAATCTCCATGTGTCTCCATGAATCTACATGAATCTCCATGAATCTCCATGAATCTGCTCCTTGAATCTCCATGAATCACCTCCATGAATCTCCATGAATCACCATGAATGTATATGAATCTCCATGAACCTCCTCCATGAATCTCCATGAATCTCCATGAATCTACATGAATCTCCATGAATCTCCTCCATGAATCTCCATGAATCACCTCCATGAATCTCCATGAATCTCCATGAATGTCTATGAATCTCCATGAATCTCCATGAATCTCCTTGAATCTCCATGAATCTCCATAAATCTCCAAGAATCTCCGTGAATCTCCATGAATCTCCATGAATCTCCATGAATCTCCTCCATGAATCTCCTCCATGAATCTCCATGAATCTCCATGAATCTCCATGTATCTCCATGAATCTACATGAATCTCCATGAATCTCCATGAATCTCCTCGATGAATCTCCATGAATCTTCATGAATCTCCTGATCCATGAACCTCTATGAATCTTCATGAATCTCCATGAATCTCCTTCATCAATCTCCATGAATCTCCATGAATGTCCATGAATCTCCATGAATCTCCTCCATGAATCTCCATGAATCTCCATGATATCCTGTATGAATCTTCATGAATCTCCATGAATCTCCATGCATCTCCATGAATCTCCATAAATCTCCATGAACCTCCTCCATGAATCTCCATGACTCTCCATGAATCTACATGAATCTCCATGAATCTCCATGAATCTTCTCCATAAATCTCCATGAATCACCTCCATGAATCTCCATGAATGTCTATGAATGTCCATGTATCTCCATGAATCTACATGAATCTCCATGAATCTCAATGAATCTCCTCGATGAATCTCCATGAATCTTCATGAATCTCCTGATCCATGAATCTCTATGAATCTCCATGAATATCCTCCATGAATCTCCATGAATCTCCATGTATCTCCATGAATCTTCATGAATCTCCATGAATCTCCATGAATCTCCATGAATATCCTGTATGAATCTTCATGAATCTCCATGAATCTCCATCCTACTCCATGAATCTTCATGAATCTCCATGAACCTCCTCCATGAATCTCCATGAATCTCCATGAATATCCATGAATCTCCATGATTCTCCATGAATCTCCATGAACCTCCTCCATGAATCTCCATGAATCTCCATGAATCTCCATGAATCTCCATGAATCTCCATGAATATCCTCCATGAATCTCCATGAATCTCCATGAATGTCCATGAATCTCCTCCATGAATCTCCTGTATGAATCTCCATGAATCTCCATGAATCTCCTTCATCAATCTCCACGAATCTCCATGAATCTACATGAATCTCCATGAACCTCCTCCGTGAATCTCCATGAATCTCCATGAATATCCATAAATCTCCATGAATCTCCATGAATCTCCATGAACCTCCTCCATGACTCTCCATGAATCTCCTTGAATCTCCATGAATCTCCATAAATCTCCAAGAATCTCCGTGAATCTCCATGAATCTACATGAATCTCCATGAATCTCCTCCATGAATCTCCTCCATGAATCTCCATGAATCTCCATGAATCTCCAGGAATCTACATGAATCTCCATGAATCTCCATGAATCTCCTCCATGAATCTCCATGAATCACCTCCATGAATCTCCATGAATCTCCATGTATGTCTATAAATCTCCATGACTCTCCATGAATCTCCATGAATTTCCAAGAATCTCCTCCTTGAATCTCCATGAATCACCTCCATGAATCTCCATGAATCACCATGAATGTATATGAATCTCCATGAACCTCCTCCATGAATCTCCATGAATCTCCATGAATCTACATGAATCTCCATGAATCTCCTCCATGAATCTCCATGAATCACCTCCATGAATCTCCATGAATCTCCATGAATGTCTATGAATCTCCATGAATCTCCATGAATCTCCTTGAATCTCCATGAATCTCCATAAATCTCCAAGAATCTCCGTGAATCTCCATGAATCTCCATGAATCTCCATGAATCTCCTCCATGAATCTCCTCCATGAATCTCCATGAATCTCCATGAATCTCCATGTATCTCCATGAATCTACATGAATCTCCATGAATCTCCATGAATCTCCTCGATGAATCTCCATGAATCTTCATGAATCTCCTGATCCATGAACCTCTATGAATCTTCATGAATCTCCATGAATCTCCTTCATCAATCTCCATGAATCTCCATGAATGTCCATGAATCTCCATGAATCTCCTCCATGAATCTCCATGAATCTCCATGATATCCTGTATGAATCTTCATGAATCTCCATGAATCTCCATGCATCTCCATGAATCTCCATGAATCTTCATGAATCTCCTGATCCATGAATCTCTATGAATCTCCATGAATATCCTCCATGAATCTCCATGAATCTCCATGTATCTCCATGAATCTTCATGAATCTCCATGAATCTCCATGAATCTCCATGAATATCCTGTATGAATCTTCATGAATCTCCATGAATCTCCATCCTACTCCATGAATCTTCATGAATCTCCATGAACCTCCTCCATGAATCTCCATGAATCTCCATGAATATCCATGAATCTCCATGATTCTCCATGAATCTCCATGAACCTCCTCCATGAATCTCCATGAATCTCCATGAATCTCCATGAATCTCCATGAATATCCTCCATGAATCTCCATGAATCTCCATGAATGTCCATGAATCTCCTCCATGAATCTCCTGTATGAATCTCCATGAATCTCCATGAATCTCCTTCATCAATCTCCACGAATCTCCATGAATCTACATGAATCTCCATGAACCTCCTCCATGAATCTCCATGAATCTCCATGAATATCCATAAATCTCCATGAATCTCCATGAATCTCCATGAACCTCCTCCATGACTCTCCATGAATCTCCTTGAATCTCCATGAATCTCCAGGAATCTCCATGAATCTCCATGAATCTCCATGAATGTCCATGAATCTCCTCCATGAAACGCCTGTATGAATCTCCATGAAACTCCATGAATCTCCTTCATCAATCTCCACGAATCTCCATGAATCTCCATGAATCTCCTCCATGAATCTCCATGAATCACCTCCATGAATCTCCATGAATCTCCATGAATGTCTATGAATCTCCATGACTCTCCATGAATCTCCTAGAATCTCCATGAATCTCCATAAATCTCCAAGAATCTCCGTGAATCTCCATGAATCTCCATGAATCTCCATGAATCTCCTCCATGAATCTCCTCCATGAATCTCCATGAATCTCCATGAATCTCCATGAATCTCCTGATCCATGAATCTCTATGAATCTCCATGAATCTCCATGAATATCCTCCATGAATCTCCATGAATCTCCATGAATATCCTCCATGAATCTCCATGAATCTTCATGAATCTCCTGATCCATGAATCTCTATGAATCCCCATGAATCTCCATGAATATCCTCCATGAATCTCCATGAATCTCCATGAATCTCCATGAATCGCCATGAATCTCCATGTATCTCCATGAATTTCCAAGAATCTCCATGAATGTCCATGAATGTCCTCCATGAATCTCCATGCATCTCCACGAATCTCCATGAATCTCCATGAACCTCCTCCATGAATCACCATAAATCTCCATGAATATCCATGAATCTCCATGAATCTCCATGTATCTCCATGAATCTCCATGTATCTCCATGAATCTTCATGAATCTCCTTGAATCTCCATGAATCTCAATGAATATCCTGTATGAATCTTCATGAATCTCCATGAATCTCCATCCATCTCCATGAATCTCCATGAATCTCCATGAACCTCCTCCATGAATCTCCATGAATCTCCATGAATATCCATGAATCTCCATGATTCTCCATGAATCTCCATGAACCTCCTCCATGAATCTCCATGAATCTCCATGAATATCCATGAATCTCCATGAATCTCCATGAACCTCCTCCATGAATCTCCATGAATCTCCATGAATATCCATGAACCTCCTTCATCAATCTCCACGAATCTCCATGAATCTACATGAATCTCCATGAACCTCCTCCATGAATCTCCATGAATCTCCATGAATATCCATAAATCTCCATGAATCTCCATGAATCTCCATGAACCTCCTCCATGACTCTCCATGAATCTCCTTGAATCTCCATGAATCTCCATAAATCTCCAAGAATCTCCGTGAATCTCCATGAATCTACATGAATCTCCATGAATCTCCTCCATGAATCTCCTCCATGAATCTCCATGAATCTCCATGAATCTCCTGATCCATGAATCTCTATGAATCTCCATGAATCTCCATGAATATCCTCCATGAATCTCCATGAATCTTCATGAATCTCCTGATCCATGAATCTCTATGAATCCCCATGAATCTCCATGAATATCCTCCATGAATCTCCATGAATCGCCATGAATCTCCATGTATCTCCATGAATTTCCAAGAATCTCCATGAATGTCCATGAATGTCCTCAATGAATCTCCATGCATCTCCATGAATCTCCATGAATCTCCATGAACCTCCTCCATGAATCACCATAAATAGACATGAATATCCATGAATCTCCATGAATCTCCATGAATCTCCATGTATCTCCATGAATCTACATGAATCTCCATGAATCTCCATGAATCTCCTCGATGAATCTCCATGAATCTTCATGAATCTCCTGATCCATGAACCTCTATGAATCTCCATGAATCTCCATGAATCTCCTTCATGAATCTCCATGAATCTCCATGAATCTCCATGCATCTCCATGAATCTCCATGAATCTCCATGAACCTCCTCCATGAATCTCCATGAATCTCCAGGAATCTACATGAATCTCCATGAATCTCCATGAATCTCCTCCATGAATCTCCATGAATCACCTCCATGAATCTCCATGAATCTCCATGTATGTCTATAAATCTCCATGACTCTCCATGAATCTCCTTGAATCTCCATGAATCTCCATAAATCTCCAAGAATCTCCGTGAATCTCCATGAATCTCCATGAATCTCCATGAATCTCCATGAATCGCCATGAATCTCCATGTATCTCCATGAATTTCCAAGAATCTCCATGAATGTCCATGAATATCCTCCATGAATCTCCATGAATCTCCATGAATCGCCATGAATCTCCATGTATCTCCATGAATTTCCAAGAATCTCCATGAAACTCCTCGATGAATCTCCATGAATCTCCATGATATCCTGTATGAATCTTCATCAATCTCCATGAATCTCCATGAATGTCCATGAATCTCCATGAATCTCCATGAACCTCCTCCATGAATCTCCATGACTCTCCATGAATCTCCATGAATCTCCATGAATCTCCATGAATCTCCTCCATGAATCTCCATGAATCACCTCCATGAATCTCCATGAATCTCCATGAATGTCTATGAATCTCCATGACTCTCCATGAATCTCCTTGAATCTTCATGAATCTCCATAAATCTCCAAGAATCTCCGTGAATCTCCATGAATCTCCATGAATCTCCATGAATCTCCTCCATGAATCTCCATGAATCCCCAAGAATCTCCTCCATGAATCTCCACGAATCTCCATGAATCTCCATGTATCTCCATGAATCTACATGAATCTCCATGAATCTCCATGAATCTCCTCCATGAATCTCAATGAATCTTCATGAATCTCCTGATCCATGAACCTCTATGAATCTCCATGAATCTCCATGAATCTCCATGAATCTCCATGAATCTCCATGAATGTCCATGAATCTCCTCCATGAAACTCCTGTATGAATCTCCATGAATCTCCATGAATCTCCTTCATCAATCTCCACGAATCTCCATGAATCTCCATGAATCTCCTCCATGAATCTCCATGAATCACCTCCATGAATCTCCATGAATCTCCATGAATGTCTATGAATCTCCGTGACTCTCCATGAATCTCCTAGAATCTCCATGAATCTCCATAAATCTCCAAGAATCTCCGTGAATCTCCATGAATCACCATGAATCTCCATGAATCTCCTCCATGAATCTCCTCCATGAATCTCCATGAATCTCCATGAATCTCCTGATCCATGAATCTCTATGAATCTCCATGAGTCTCCATGAATATCCTCCATGAATCTCCATGAATCTCCATGAATATCCTCCATGAATCTCCATGAATCTTCATGAATCTCCTGATCCATGAATCTCTATGAATCCCCATGAATCTCCATGAATCTCCATGAATCTCCATGAATCGCCATGAATCTCCATGTATCTCCATGAATTTCCAAGAATCTCCATGAATGTCCATGAATGTCCTCCATGAATCTCCATGCATCTCCACGAATCTCCATGAATCTCCATGAACCTCCTCCATGAATCACCATAAATCTCCATGAATATCCATGAATCTCCATGAATCTCCATGTATCTCCATGAATCTACATGAATCTTCATGAATCTCCATGAATCTCCTCGATGAATCTCCATGAATCTTCATGAATCTCCTGATCCATGAACCTCTATGAATCTCCATGAATCTCCATGAATATCCTCCATGAATCTCCATGAATCTTCATGAATCTCCTGATCCATGAATCTCTATGAATCCCCATGAATCTCCATGAATATCCTCCATGAATCTCCATGAATCGCCATGAATCTCCATGTATCTCCATGAATTTCCAAGAATCTCCATGAATGTCCATGAATGTCCTCCATGAATCTCCATGCATCTCCATGAATCTCCATGAATCTCCATGAACCTCCTCCATGAATCACCATAAATAGCCATGAATATCCATGAATCTCCATGCATCTCCATGAATCTCCATGTATCTCCATGAATCTACATGAATCTCCATGAATCTCCATGAATCTCCTCGATGAATCTCCATGAATCTTCATGAATCTCCTGATCCATGAACCTCTATGAATCTCCATGAATCTCCATGAATCTCCTTCATGAATCTCCATGAATCTCCATGAATCTCCATGCATCTCCATGAATCTCCATGAATCTCCATGAACCTCCTCCATGAATCTCCATGAATCTCCAGGAATCTACATGAATCTCCATGAATCTCCATGAATCTCCTCCATGAATCTCCATGAATCACCTCCATGAATCTCCATGAATCTCCATGTATGTCTATAAATCTCCATGACTCTCCATGAATCTCCTTGAATCTCCATGAATCTCCATAAATCTCCAAGAATCTCCGTGAATCTCCATGAATCTCCATGAATCTCCATGAATCTCCATGAATCGCCATGAATCTCCATGTATCTCCATGAATTTCCAAGAATCTCCATGAATGTCCATGAATATCCTCCATGAATCTCCATGAATCTCCATGAATCGCCATGAATCTCCATGTATCTCCATGAATTTCCAAGAATCTCCATGAAACTCCTCGATGAATCTCCATGAATCTCCATGATATCCTGTATGAATCTTCATCAATCTCCATGAATCTCCATGAATGTCCATGAATCTCCATGAATCTCCATGAACCTCCTCCATGAATCTCCATGACTCTCCATGAATCTCCATGAATCTCCATGAATCTCCATGAATCTCCTCCATGAATCTCCATGAATCACCTCCATGAATCTCCATGAATCTCCATGAATGTCTATGAATCTCCATGACTCTCCATGAATCTCCTTGAATCTTCATGAATCTCCATAAATCTCCAAGAATCTCCGTGAATCTCCATGAATCTCCATGAATCTCCATGAATCCCCAAGAATCTCCTCCATGAATCTCCACGAATCTCCATGAATCTCCATGTATCTCCATGAATCTACATGAATCTCCATGAATCTCCATGAATCTCCTCGATGAATCTCAATGAATCTTCATGAATCTCCTGATCCATGAACCTCTATGAATCTCCATGAATCTCCATGAATCTCCATGAATCTCCATGAATCTCCATGAATGTCCATGAATCTCCTCCATGAAACTCCTGTATGAATCTCCATGAATCTCCATGAATCTCCTTCATCAATCTCCACGAATCTCCATGAATCTCCATGAATCTCCTCCATGAATCTCCATGAATCACCTCCATGAATCTCCATGAATCTCCATGAATGTCTATGAATCTCCATGACTCTCCATGAATCTCCTAGAATCTCCATGAATCTCCATAAATCTCCAAGAATCTCCGTGAATCTCCATGAATCACCATGAATCTCCATGAATCTCCTCCATGAATCTCCTCCATGAATCTCCATGAATCTCCATGAATCTCCTGATCCATGAATCTCTATGAATCTCCATGAGTCTCCATGAATATCCTCCATGAATCTCCATGAATCTCCATGAATATCCTCCATGAATCTCCATGAATCTTCATGAATCTCCTGATCCATGAATCTCTATGAATCCCCATGAATCTCCATGAATCTCCATGAATCTCCATGAATCGCCATGAATCTTCATGTATCTCCATGAATTTCCAAGAATCTCCATGAATGTCCATGAATGTCCTCCATGAATCTCCATGCATCTCCACGAATCTCCATGAATCTCCATGAACCTCCTCCATGAATCACCATAAATCTCCATGAATATCCATGAATCTCCATGAATCTCCATGTATCTCCATGAATCTACATGAATCTTCATGAATCTCCATGAATCTCCTCGATGAATCTCCATGAATCTTCATGAATCTCCTGATCCATGAACCTCTATGAATCTCCATGAATCTCCATGAATCCCCTTCATCAATCTCCATGAATCTCCATGAATGTCCATGAATCTCCATGAATCTCCTCCATGAATCTCCATGAATCTCCATGATATCCTGTATGAATCTTCATGAATCTCCATGAATCTCCATGCATCTCCATGAATCTCCATGAATGTCTATAAATCTCCATGTCTCTCCATGAATCTCCTTGAATCTCCATGAATCTCCATAAATCTCCAAGAATCTCCGTGAATCTCCATGAATCTCCATGAATCTCCATGAATCTCCTACATGAATCTCCATGAATCTCCAAGAATCTCCTCCATGAATCTCCATGAATCTACATGAATCACCATGAATCTCAATGAATCTCCTCGATGAATCTCCATGAATATTCATGAATCTCCTGATCCATGAATCTCTATGAATCTCCATGAATCCCCATGAATATCCTCCATGAATCTCCATGAATCTCCATGAATCTCCATGTATCTCCATGAATCTACATGAATCTCCATGAATCTCCATGAATCTCCTCGATGAATCTCAATGAATCTTCATGAATCTCCTGATCCATGAACCTCTATGAATCTCCATGAATCTCCATGAATCTCCATGAATCTCCATGAATCTCCATGAATGTCCATGAATCTCCTCCATGAAACTCCTGTATGAATCTCCATGAATCTCCATGAATCTCCTTCATCAATCTCCACGAATCTCCATGAATCTCCATGAATCTCCTCCATGAATCTCCATGAATCACCTCCATGAATCTCCATGAATCTCCATGAATGTCTATGAATCTCCATGACTCTCCATGAATCTCCTAGAATCTCCATGAATCTCCATAAATCTCCAAGAATCTCCGTGAATCTCCATGAATCTCCATGAATCTCCATGAATCTCCTCCATGAATCTCCTCCATGAATCTCCATGAATCTCCATGAATCTCCTGATCCATGAATCTCTATGAATCTCCATGAATCTCCATGAATATCCTCCATGAATCTCCATGAATCTCCATGAATATCCTCCATGAATCTCCATGAATCTTCATGAATCTCCTGATCCATGAATCTCTATGAATCCCCATGAATCTCCATGAATCTCCATGAATCTCCATGAATCGCCATGAATCTCCATGTATCTCCATGAATTTCCAAGAATCTCCATGAATGTCCATGAATGTCCTCCATGAATCTCCATGCATCTCCACGAATCTCCATGAATCTCCATGAACCTCCTCCATGAATCACCATAAATCTCCATGAATATCCATGAATCTCCATGAATCTCCATGTATCTCCATGAATCTACATGAATCTTCATGAATCTCCATGAATCTCCTCGATGAATCTCCATGCATCTTCATGAATCTCCTGATCCATGAACCTCTATGAATCTCCATGAATCTCCATGAATCCCCTTCATCAATCTCCATGAATCTCCATGAATGTCCATGAATCTCCATGAATCTCCTCCATGAATCTCCATGAATCTCCATGATATCCTGTATGAATCTTCATGAATCTCCATGAATCTCCATGCATCTCCATGAATCTCCATGAATGTCTATAAATCTCCATGTCTCTCCATGAATCTCCTTGAATCTCCATGAATCTCCATAAATCTCCAAGAATCTGCGTGAATCTCCATGAATCTCCATGAATCTCCATGAATCTCCTACATGAATCTCCATGAATCTCCAAGAATCTCCTCCATGAATCTCCATGAATCTACATGAATCACCATGAATCTCAATGAATCTCCTCGATGAATCTCCATGAATATTCATGAATCTCCTGATCCATGAATCTCTATGAATCTCCATGAATCTCCAGGAATCTCCATGAATCCCCAAGAATCTCCTCCATGAATCTCCACGAATCTCCATGAATCTCCATGTATCTCCATGAATCTACATGAATCTCCTCCACGAATCTCCATGAATCTCCAAGAATCTCCATGAATCTCCATGAATATCCATGAATCTCCATAAATCTCCATGAATCTCCATGTATCTCCATGAATCTACATGAATCTCCATGAATCTCCATGAATCTCCTCGATGAATCTCCATGAATCTTCATGAATCTCCTGATCCATGAACCTCTATGAATCTCCATCAATCTCCTTGAATATCCTCCATGAATCTCCATGAATCTCCGTGAATCTCCATGAATCTCCATGAATCTCCATGAATCTCCTCCATGAATCTCCATGAATCTCCAAGAATCTCCTCCATGAATCTCCATGAATCTCCATGAATCTCCATGAATCTCCATGTATCTCCACGAATCTACATGATTCTCCATGAATCTCAATGAATCTCCTCGATGAATCTCCATGAATCTTCATGAATCTCCTGATCCATGAATCTCCATGAATCTCCATGAATCTCCATGAATATCCTCCATGAATCTCCATGAATCTCCATGTATCTCCATGAATCTTCATGAATCTCCATGAATCTCCATGAATCTCCACGAATCTTCATGAATCTCCTGATCCATGAACCTCTATGAATCTCCATGAATCTCGATGAATATCCTCTATGAATCTCCTTCATCAATCTCCACGAATCTCCATGGATCTCCATGAATCTCCATGAATCACCATGAATCTCCATGTATCTCCATGAATTTCCAAGAATCTCCATGAATGTCCACGAATGTCCTCCATGAATCTCCATGCATCTCCACGAATCTCCATGAATCTCTATGAACCTCCTCCATGAATCACCATAAATCTCCATGAATATCCATGAATCTCCATGAATCTCCATGTATCTCCATGAATCTCCATGTATCTCCATGAATCTTCATGAATCTCCATGAATCTCCATGAATCTCAATGAATATCCTGTATGAATCTTCATGAATCTCCATGAATCTCCATCCATCTCCATGAATCTCCATGAATCTCCATGAACCTCCTCCATGAATCTCCATGAATCTCCATGAATATCCATGAATCTCCATAATTCTCCATGAATCTCCATGAACCTCCTCCATGAATCTCCATGAATCTCCATGAATATCCATGAATCTCCATGAATCTCCATGAACCTCCTCCATGAATCTCCATGAATCTCCATGAATATCCATGAACCTCCTTCATCAATCTCCACGAATCTCCATGAATCTACATGAATCTCCATGAACCTCCTCCATGAATCTCCATGAATCTCCATGAATATCCATAAATCTCCATGAATCTCCATGAATCTCCATGAACCTCCTCCATGACTCTCCATGAATCTCCTTGAATCTCCATGAATCTCCATAAATCTCCAAGAATCTCCGTGCATCTCCATGAATCTACATGAATCTCCATGAATCTCCTCCATGAATCTCCTCCATGAATCTCCATGAATCTCCATGAATCTCCTGATCCATGAATCTCTATGAATCTCCATGAATCTCCATGAATATCCTCCATGAATCTCCATGAATCTTCATGAATCTCCTGATCCATGAATCTCTATGAATCCCCATGAATCTCCATGAATATCCTCCATGAATCTCCATGAATCGCCATGAATCTTCATGTATCTCCATGAATTTCCAAGAATCTCCATGAATGTCCATGAATGTCCTCCATGAATCTCCATGCATCTCCATGAATCTCCATGAATCTCCATGTATCTCCATGAATCTACATGAATCTCCATGAATCTCCATGAATCTCCTCGATGAATCTCAATGAATCTTCATGAATCTCCTGATCCATGAACCTCTATGAATCTCCATGAATCTCCATGAATCTCCATGAATCTCCATGAATCTCCATGAATCTACATGAATCTCCATGAATCTCCATGAATCTCCATGAATCTCCATGAATGTCTATAAATCTCCATGTCTCTCCATGAATCTCCTTGAATCTCCATGAATCTCCATAAATCTCCAAGAATCTCCGTGAATCTACATGAATCTCCATGAACCTCCTCCATGAATCTCCATGAATCTCCATGAATATCCATAAATCTCCATGAATCTCCATGAATGTCCATGAATCTCCATGAATCTCCTCCATGAATCTCCATGAATCTCCATGATATCCTGTATGAATCTTCATGAATCTCCATGAATCTCCATGCATCTCCATGAATCTCCATGAATGTCTATAAATCTCCATGTCTCTCCATGAATCTCCTTGAATCTCCATGAATCTCCATAAATCTCCAAGAATCTCCGTGAATCTCCATGAATCTCCATGAATCTCCATGAATCTCCTACATGAATCTCCATGAATCTCCAAGAATCTCCTCCATGAATCTCCATGAATCTACATGAATCACCATGAATCTCAATGAATCTCCTCGATGAATCTCCATGAATATTCATGAATCTCCTGATCCATGAATCTCTATGAATCTCCATGAATCCCCATGAATATCCTCCATTAAATCTCCATGAATCTCCATGAATCTCCATGTATCTCCATGAATCTACATGAATCTCCATGAATCTCCATGAATCTCCTCGATGAATCTCAATGAATCTTCATGAATCTCCTGATCCATGAACCTCTATGAATCTCCATGAATCTCCATGAATCTCTATGAATCTCCATGAATCTCCATGAATGTCCATGAATCTCCTCCATGAAACTCCTGTATGAATCTCCATGAATCTCCATGAATCTCCTTCATCAATCTCCACGAATCTCCATGAATCTCCATGAATCTCCTCCATGAATCTCCATGAATCACCTCCATGAATCTCCATGAATCTCCATGAATGTCTATGAATCTCCATGACTCTCCATGAATCTCCTAGAATCTCCATGAATCTCCATAAATCTCCAAGAATCTCCGTGAATCTCCATGAATCTCCATGAATCTCCATGAATCTCCTCCATGAATCTCCTCCATGAATCTCCATGAATCTCCATGAATCTCCATGAATCTCCTGATCCATGAATCTCTATGAATCTCCATGAATCTCCATGAATATCCTCCATGAATCTCCATGAATCTCCATGAATATCCTCCATGAATCTCCATGAATCTTCATGAATCTCCTGATCCATGAATCTCTATGAATCCCCATGAATCTCTATGAATCTCCATGAATCTCCATGAATCGCCATGAATCTCCATGTATCTCCATGAATTTCCAAGAATCTCCATGAATGTCCATGAATGTCCTCCATGAATCTCCATGCATCTCCACGAATCTCCATGAATCTCCATGAACCTCCTCCATGAATCACCATAAATCTCCATGAATATCCATGAATCTCCATGAATCTCCATGTATCTCCATGAATCTACATGAATCTTCATGAATCTCCATGAATCTCCTCGATGAATCTCCATGCATCTTCATGAATCTCCTGATCCATGAACCTCTATGAATCTCCATGAATCTCCATGAATCCCCTTCATCAATCTCCATGAATCTCCATGAATGTCCATGAATCTCCATGAATCTCCTCCATGAATCTCCATGAATCTCCATGATATCCTGTATGAATCTTCATGAATCTCCATGAATCTCCATGCATCTCCATGAATCTCCATGAATGTCTATAAATCTCCATGTCTCTCCATGAATCTCCTTGAATCTCCATGAATCTCCATAAATCTCCAAGAATCTGCGTGAATCTCCATGAATCTCCATGAATCTCCATGAATCTCCTACATGAATCTCCATGAATCTCCAAGAATCTCCTCCATGAATCTCCATGAATCTACATGAATCACCATGAATCTCAATGAATCTCCTCGATGAATCTCCATGAATATTCATGAATCTCCTGATCCATGAATCTCTATGAATCTCCATGAATCTCCAGGAATCTCCATGAATCTCCATGTATCTCCATGAATCTACATGAATCTCCATGAATCTCCATGAATCTCCTCGATGAATCTCCATGAATCTCCGTGAATCTCCATGAATCTCCAGGAATCTCCATGAATCTCCTCCATGAATCTCCATGAATCCCCAAGAATCTCCTCCATGAATCTCCACGAATCTCCATGAATCTCCATGTATCTCCATGAATCTACATGAATCTCCTCCACGAATCTCCATGAATCTCCAAGAATCTCCATGAATCTCCATGAATATCCATGAATCTCCATGAATCTCCATGAATCTCCATGTATCTCCATGAATCTACATGAATCTCCATGAATCTCCATGAATCTCCTCGATGAATCTCCATGAATCTTCATGAATCTCCTGATCCATGAACCTCTATGAATCTCCATCAATCTCCTTGAATATCCTCCATGAATCTCCATGAATCTCCGTGAATCTCCATGAATCTCCATGAATCTCCATGAATCTCCTCCATGAATCTCCATGAATCTCCAAGAATCTCCTCCATGAATCTCCATGAATCTCCATGAATCTCCATGAATCTCCATGTATCTCCACGAATCTACATGATTCTCCATGAATCTCAATGAATCTCCTCGATGAATCTCCATGAATCTTCATGAATCTCCTGATCCATGAATCTCCATGAATCTCCATGAATCTCCATGAATATCCTCCATGAATCTCCATGAATCTCCATGTATCTCCATGAATCTTCATGAATCTCCATGAATCTCCATGAATCTCCACGAATCTTCATGAATCTCCTGATCCATGAACCTCTATGAATCTCCATGAATCTCGATGAATATCCTCTATGAATCTCCTTCATCAATCTCCACGAATCTCCATGGATCTCCATGAATCTCCATGAATCACCATGAATCTCCATGTATCTCCATGAATTTCCAAGAATCTCCATGAATGTCCACGAATGTCCTCCATGAATCTCCATGCATCTCCACGAATCTCCATGAATCTCCATGAACCTCCTCCATGAATCACCATAAATCTCCATGAATATCCATGAATCTCCATGAATCTCCATGTATCTCCATGAATCTCCATGTATCTCCATGAATCTTCATGAATCTCCATGAATCTCCATGAATCTCAATGAATATCCTGTATGAATCTTCATGAATCTCCATGAATCTCCATCCATCTCCATGAATCTCCATGAATCTCCATGAACCTCCTCCATGAATCTCCATGAATCTCCATGAATATCCATGAATCTCCATAATTCTCCATGAATCTCCATGAACCTCCTCCATGAATCTCCATGAATCTCCATGAATATCCATGAATCTCCATGAATCTCCATGAACCTCCTCCATGAATCTCCATGAATCTCCATGAATATCCATGAACCTCCTTCATCAATCTCCACGAATCTCCATGAATCTACATGAATCTCCATGAACCTCCTCCATGAATCTCCATGAATCTCCATGAATATCCATAAATCTCCATGAATCTCCATGAATCTCCATGAACCTCCTCCATGACTCTCCATGAATCTCCTTGAATCTCCATGAATCTCCATAAATCTCCAAGAATCTCCGTGCATCTCCATGAATCTACATGAATCTCCATGAATCTCCTCCATGAATCTCCTCCATGAATCTCCATGAATCTCCTGATCCATGAATCTCTATGAATCTCCATGAATCTCCATGAATATCCTCCATGAATCTCCATGAATCTTCATGAATCTCCTGATCCATGAATCTCTATGAATCCCCATGAATCTCCATGAATATCCTCCATGAATCTCCATGAATCGCCATGAATCTTCATGTATCTCCATGAATTTCCAAGAATCTCCATGAATGTCCATGAATGTCCTCCATGAATCTCCATGCATCTCCATGAATCTCCATGAATCTCCATGTATCTCCATGAATCTACATGAATCTCCATGAATCTCCATGAATCTCCTCGATGAATCTCAATGAATCTTCATGAATCTCCTGATCCATGAACCTCTATGAATCTCCATGAATCTCCATGAATCTCCATGAATCTCCATGAATCTCCATGAATGTCCATGAATCTCCTCCATGAAACTCCTGTATGAATCTCCATGAATCTCCATGAATCTCCTTCATCAATCTCCACGAATCTCCATGAATCTCCATGAATCTCCTCCATGAATCTCCATGAATCACCTCCATGAATCTCCATGAATCTCCATGAATGTCTATGAATCTCCATGACTCTCCATGAATCTCCTAGAATCTCCATGAATCTCCATAAATCTCCAAGAATCTCCGTGAATCTCCATGAATCTCCATGAATCTCCATGAATCTCCTCCATGAATCTCCTCCATGAATCTCCATGAATCTCCATGAATCTCCTGATCCATGAATCTCTATGAATCTCCATGAATCTCCATGAATATCCTCCATGAATCTCCATGAATCTCCATGAATATCCTCCATGAATCTCCATGAATCTTCATGAATCTCCTGATCCATGAATCTCTATGAATCCCCATGAATCTCCATGAATCTCCATGAATCTCCATGAATCGCCATGAATCTCCATGTATCTCCATGAATTTCCAAGAATCTCCATGAATGTCCATGAATGTCCTCCATGAATCTCCATGCATCTCCACGAATCTCCATGAATCTCCATGAACCTCCTCCATGAATCACCATAAATCTCCATGAATATCCATGAATCTCCATGAATCTCCATGTATCTCCATGAATCTACATGAATCTTCATGAATCTCCATGAATCTCCTCGATGAATCTCCATGCATCTTCATGAATCTCCTGATCCATGAACCTCTATGAATCTCCATGAATCTCCATGAATCCCCTTCATCAATCTCCATGAATCTCCATGAATGTCCATGAATCTCCATGAATCTCCTCCATGAATCTCCATGAATCTCCATGATATCCTGTATGAATCTTCATGAATCTCCATGAATCTCCATGCATCTCCATGAATCTCCATGAATGTCTATAAATCTCCATGTCTCTCCATGAATCTCCTTGAATCTCCATGAATCTCCATAAATCTCCAAGAATCTGCGTGAATCTCCATGAATCTCCATGAATCTCCATGAATCTCCTACATGAATCTCCATGAATCTCCAAGAATCTCCTCCATGAATCTCCATGAATCTACATGAATCACCATGAATCTCAATGAATCTCCTCGATGAATCTCCATGAATATTCATGAATCTCCTGATCCATGAATCTCTATGAATCTCCATGAATCTCCATGAATATCCTCCATGAATCTCCATGAATCTCCATGAATCGCCATGAATCTCCATGTATCTCCATGAATTTCCAAGAATCTCCATGAAACTCCTCGATGAATCTCCATGAATCTCCATGATATCCTGTATGAATCTTCATGAATCTCCATGAATCTCCATGCATCTCCATGAATCTCCATGAATCTCCATGAACCTCCTCCATGAATCTCCATGACTCTCCATGAATCTACATGAATCTCCTTGAATCTCCATGAATCTCCATAAATCTCCAAGAATCTCCGTGAATCTCCATGAATCTCCAGGAATCTCCATGAATCTCCTCCATGAATCTCCATGAATCCCCAAGAATCTCCTCCATGAATCTCCACGAATCTCCATGAATCTCCATGTATCTCCATGAATCTACATGAATCTCCTCCACGAATCTCCATGAATCTCCAAGAATCTCCATGAATCTCCATGAATATCCATGAATCTCCATGAATCTCCATGAATCTCCATGTATCTCCATGAATCTACATGAATCTCCATGAATCTCCATGAATCTCCTCGATGAATCTCCATGAATCTCCGTGAATCTCCATGAATCTCCAGGAATCTCCATGAATCTCCTCCATGAATCTCCATGAATCCCCAAGAATCTCCTCCATGAATCTCCACGAATCTCCATGAATCTCCATGTATCTCCATGAATCTACATGAATCTCCTCCACGAATCTCCATGAATCTCCAAGAATCTCCATGAATCTCCATGAATATCCATGAATCTCCATGAATCTCCATGAATCTCCATGTATCTCCATGAATCTACATGAATCTCCATGAATCTCCATGAATCTCCTCGATGAATCTCCATGAATCTTCATGAATCTCCTGATCCATGAACCTCTATGAATCTCCATCAATCTCCTTGAATATCCTCCATGAATCTCCATGAATCTCCGTGAATCTCCATGAATCTCCATGAATCTCCATGAATCTCCTCCATGAATCTCCATGAATCTCCAAGAATCTCCTCCATGAATCTCCATGAATCTCCATGAATATCCATGAATCTCCATGTATCTCCACGAATCTACATGATTCTCCATGAATCTCAATGAATCTCCTCGATGAATCTCCATGAATCTTCATGAATCTCCTGATCCATGAATCTCCATGAATCTCCATGAATCTCCATGAATATCCTCCATGAATCTCCATGAATCTCCATGTATCTCCATGAATCTTCATGAATCTCCATGAATCTCCATGAATCTCCACGAATCTTCATGAATCTCCTGATCCATGAACCTCTATGAATCTCCATGAATCTCGATGAATATCCTCTATGAATCTCCTTCATCAATCTCCACGAATCTCCATGGATCTCCATGAATCTCCATGAATCACCATGAATCTCCATGTATCTCCATGAATTTCCAAGAATCTCCATGAATGTCCACGAATGTCCTCCATGAATCTCCATGCATCTCCACGAATCTCCATGAATCTCCATGAACCTCCTCCATGAATCACCATAAATCTCCATGAATATCCATGAATCTCCATGAATCTCCATGTATCTCCATGAATCTCCATGTATCTCCATGAATCTTCATGAATCTCCATGAATCTCCATGAATCTCAATGAATATCCTGTATGAATCTTCATGAATCTCCATGAATCTCCATCCATCTCCATGAATCTCCATGAATCTCCATGAACCTCCTCCATGAATCTCCATGAATCTCCATGAATATCCATGAATCTCCATAATTCTCCATGAATCTCCATGAACCTCCTCCATGAATCTCCATGAATCTCCATGAATATCCATGAATCTCCATGAATCTCCATGAACCTCCTCCATGAATCTCCATGAATCTCCATGAATATCCATGAACCTCCTTCATCAATCTCCACGAATCTCCATGAATCTACATGAATCTCCATGAACCTCCTCCATGAATCTCCATGAATCTCCATGAATATCCATAAATCTCCATGAATCTCCATGAATCTCCATGAACCTCCTCCATGACTCTCCATGAATCTCCTTGAATCTCCATGAATCTCCATAAATCTCCAAGAATCTCCGTGCATCTCCATGAATCTACATGAATCTCCATGAATCTCCTCCATGAATCTCCTCCATGAATCTCCATGAATCTCCATGAATCTCCTGATCCATGAATCTCTATGAATCTCCATGAATCTCCATGAATATCCTCCATGAATCTCCATGAATCTTCATGAATCTCCTGATCCATGAATCTCTATGAATCCCCATGAATCTCCATGAATATCCTCCATGAATCTCCATGAATCGCCATGAATCTTCATGTATCTCCATGAATTTCCAAGAATCTCCATGAATGTCCATGAATGTCCTCCATGAATCTCCATGCATCTCCATGAATCTCCATGAATCTCCATGTATCTCCATGAATCTACATGAATCTCCATGAATCTCCATGAATCTCCTCGATGAATCTCAATGAATCTTCATGAATCTCCTGATCCATGAACCTCTATGAATCTCCATGAATCTCCATGAATCTCCATGAATCTCCATGAATCTCCATGAATCTACATGAATCTCCATGAATCTCCATGAATCTCCATGAATCTCCATGAATGTCTATAAATCTCCATGTCTCTCCATGAATCTCCTTGAATCTCCATGAATCTCCATAAATCTCCAAGAATCTCCGTGAATCTACATGAATCTCCATGAACCTCCTCCATGAATCTCCATGAATCTCCATGAATATCCATAAATCTCCATGAATCTCCATGAATGTCCATGAATCTCCATGAATCTCCTCCATGAATCTCCATGAATCTCCATGATATCCTGTATGAATCTTCATGAATCTCCATGAATCTCCATGCATCTCCATGAATCTCCATGAATGTCTATAAATCTCCATGTCTCTCCATGAATCTCCTTGAATCTCCATGAATCTCCATAAATCTCCAAGAATCTCCGTGAATCTCCATGAATCTCCATGAATCTCCATGAATCTCCTACATGAATCTCCATGAATCTCCAAGAATCTCCTCCATGAATCTCCATGAATCTACATGAATCACCATGAATCTCAATGAATCTCCTCGATGAATCTCCATGAATATTCATGAATCTCCTGATCCATGAATCTCTATGAATCTCCATGAATCCCCATGAATATCCTCCATGAATCTCCATGAATCTCCATGAATCTCCATGTATCTCCATGAATCTACATGAATCTCCATGAATCTCCATGAATCTCCTCGATGAATCTCAATGAATCTTCATGAATCTCCTGATCCATGAACCTCTATGAATCTCCATGAATCTCCATGAATCTCCATGAATCTCCATGAATCTCCATGAATGTCCATGAATCTCCTCCATGAAACTCCTGTATGAATCTCCATGAATCTCCATGAATCTCCTTCATCAATCTCCACGAATCTCCATGAATCTCCATGAATCTCCTCCATGAATCTCCATGAATCACCTCCATGAATCTCCATGAATCTCCATGAATGTCTATGAATCTCCATGACTCTCCATGAATCTCCTAGAATCTCCATGAATCTCCATAAATCTCCAAGAATCTCCGTGAATCTCCATGAATCTCCATGAATCTCCATGAATCTCCTCCATGAATCTCCTCCATGAATCTCCATGAATCTCCATGAATCTCCTGATCCATGAATCTCTATGAATCTCCATGAATCTCCATGAATATCCTCCATGAATCTCCATGAATCTCCATGAATATCCTCCATGAATCTCCATGAATCTTCATGAATCTCCTGATCCATGAATCTCTATGAATCCCCATGAATCTCTATGAATCTCCATGAATCTCCATGAATCGCCATGAATCTCCATGTATCTCCATGAATTTCCAAGAATCTCCATGAATGTCCATGAATGTCCTCCATGAATCTCCATGCATCTCCACGAATCTCCATGAATCTCCATGAACCTCCTCCATGAATCACCATAAATCTCCATGAATATCCATGAATCTCCATGAATCTCCATGTATCTCCATGAATCTACATGAATCTTCATGAATCTCCATGAATCTCCTCGATGAATCTCCATGCATCTTCATGAATCTCCTGATCCATGAACCTCTATGAATCTCCATGAATCTCCATGAATCCCCTTCATCAATCTCCATGAATCTCCATGAATGTCCATGAATCTCCATGAATCTCCTCCATGAATCTCCATGAATCTCCATGATATCCTGTATGAATCTTCATGAATCTCCATGAATCTCCATGCATCTCCATGAATCTCCATGAATGTCTATAAATCTCCATGTCTCTCCATGAATCTCCTTGAATCTCCATGAATCTCCATAAATCTCCAAGAATCTGCGTGAATCTCCATGAATCTCCATGAATCTCCATGAATCTCCTACATGAATCTCCATGAATCTCCAAGAATCTCCTCCATGAATCTCCATGAATCTACATGAATCACCATGAATCTCAATGAATCTCCTCGATGAATCTCCATGAATATTCATGAATCTCCTGATCCATGAATCTCTATGAATCTCCATGAATCTCCAGGAATCTCCATGAATCTCCATGTATCTCCATGAATCTACATGAATCTCCATGAATCTCCATGAATCTCCTCGATGAATCTCCATGAATCTCCGTGAATCTCCATGAATCTCCAGGAATCTCCATGAATCTCCTCCATGAATCTCCATGAATCCCCAAGAATCTCCTCCATGAATCTCCACGAATCTCCATGAATCTCCATGTATCTCCATGAATCTACATGAATCTCCTCCACGAATCTCCATGAATCTCCAAGAATCTCCATGAATCTCCATGAATATCCATGAATCTCCATGAATCTCCATGAATCTCCATGTATCTCCATGAATCTACATGAATCTCCATGAATCTCCATGAATCTCCTCGATGAATCTCCATGAATCTTCATGAATCTCCTGATCCATGAACCTCTATGAATCTCCATCAATCTCCTTGAATATCCTCCATGAATCTCCATGAATCTCCGTGAATCTCCATGAATCTCCATGAATCTCCATGAATCTCCTCCATGAATCTCCATGAATCTCCAAGAATCTCCTCCATGAATCTCCATGAATCTCCATGAATCTCCATGAATCTCCATGTATCTCCACGAATCTACATGATTCTCCATGAATCTCAATGAATCTCCTCGATGAATCTCCATGAATCTTCATGAATCTCCTGATCCATGAATCTCCATGAATCTCCATGAATCTCCATGAATATCCTCCATGAATCTCCATGAATCTCCATGTATCTCCATGAATCTTCATGAATCTCCATGAATCTCCATGAATCTCCACGAATCTTCATGAATCTCCTGATCCATGAACCTCTATGAATCTCCATGAATCTCGATGAATATCCTCTATGAATCTCCTTCATCAATCTCCACGAATCTCCATGGATCTCCATGAATCTCCATGAATCACCATGAATCTCCATGTATCTCCATGAATTTCCAAGAATCTCCATGAATGTCCACGAATGTCCTCCATGAATCTCCATGCATCTCCACGAATCTCCATGAATCTCCATGAACCTCCTCCATGAATCACCATAAATCTCCATGAATATCCATGAATCTCCATGAATCTCCATGTATCTCCATGAATCTCCATGTATCTCCATGAATCTTCATGAATCTCCATGAATCTCCATGAATCTCAATGAATATCCTGTATGAATCTTCATGAATCTCCATGAATCTCCATCCATCTCCATGAATCTCCATGAATCTCCATGAACCTCCTCCATGAATCTCCATGAATCTCCATGAATATCCATGAATCTCCATAATTCTCCATGAATCTCCATGAACCTCCTCCATGAATCTCCATGAATCTCCATGAATATCCATGAATCTCCATGAATCTCCATGAACCTCCTCCATGAATCTCCATGAATCTCCATGAATATCCATGAACCTCCTTCATCAATCTCCACGAATCTCCATGAATCTACATGAATCTCCATGAACCTCCTCCATGAATCTCCATGAATCTCCATGAATATCCATAAATCTCCATGAATCTCCATGAATCTCCATGAACCTCCTCCATGACTCTCCATGAATCTCCTTGAATCTCCATGAATCTCCATAAATCTCCAAGAATCTCCGTGCATCTCCATGAATCTACATGAATCTCCATGAATCTCCTCCATGAATCTCCTCCATGAATCTCCATGAATCTCCTGATCCATGAATCTCTATGAATCTCCATGAATCTCCATGAATATCCTCCATGAATCTCCATGAATCTTCATGAATCTCCTGATCCATGAATCTCTATGAATCCCCATGAATCTCCATGAATATCCTCCATGAATCTCCATGAATCGCCATGAATCTTCATGTATCTCCATGAATTTCCAAGAATCTCCATGAATGTCCATGAATGTCCTCCATGAATCTCCATGCATCTCCATGAATCTCCATGAATCTCCATGTATCTCCATGAATCTACATGAATCTCCATGAATCTCCATGAATCTCCTCGATGAATCTCAATGAATCTTCATGAATCTCCTGATCCATGAACCTCTATGAATCTCCATGAATCTCCATGAATCTCCATGAATCTCCATGAATCTCCATGAATGTCCATGAATCTCCTCCATGAAACTCCTGTATGAATCTCCATGAATCTCCATGAATCTCCTTCATCAATCTCCACGAATCTCCATGAATCTCCATGAATCTCCTCCATGAATCTCCATGAATCACCTCCATGAATCTCCATGAATCTCCATGAATGTCTATGAATCTCCATGACTCTCCATGAATCTCCTAGAATCTCCATGAATCTCCATAAATCTCCAAGAATCTCCGTGAATCTCCATGAATCTCCATGAATCTCCATGAATCTCCTCCATGAATCTCCTCCATGAATCTCCATGAATCTCCATGAATCTCCTGATCCATGAATCTCTATGAATCTCCATGAATCTCCATGAATATCCTCCATGAATCTCCATGAATCTCCATGAATATCCTCCATGAATCTCCATGAATCTTCATGAATCTCCTGATCCATGAATCTCTATGAATCCCCATGAATCTCCATGAATCTCCATGAATCTCCATGAATCGCCATGAATCTCCATGTATCTCCATGAATTTCCAAGAATCTCCATGAATGTCCATGAATGTCCTCCATGAATCTCCATGCATCTCCACGAATCTCCATGAATCTCCATGAACCTCCTCCATGAATCACCATAAATCTCCATGAATATCCATGAATCTCCATGAATCTCCATGTATCTCCATGAATCTACATGAATCTTCATGAATCTCCATGAATCTCCTCGATGAATCTCCATGCATCTTCATGAATCTCCTGATCCATGAACCTCTATGAATCTCCATGAATCTCCATGAATCCCCTTCATCAATCTCCATGAATCTCCATGAATGTCCATGAATCTCCATGAATCTCCTCCATGAATCTCCATGAATCTCCATGATATCCTGTATGAATCTTCATGAATCTCCATGAATCTCCATGCATCTCCATGAATCTCCATGAATGTCTATAAATCTCCATGTCTCTCCATGAATCTCCTTGAATCTCCATGAATCTCCATAAATCTCCAAGAATCTGCGTGAATCTCCATGAATCTCCATGAATCTCCATGAATCTCCTACATGAATCTCCATGAATCTCCAAGAATCTCCTCCATGAATCTCCATGAATCTACATGAATCACCATGAATCTCAATGAATCTCCTCGATGAATCTCCATGAATATTCATGAATCTCCTGATCCATGAATCTCTATGAATCTCCATGAATCTCCATGAATATCCTCCATGAATCTCCATGAATCTCCATGAATCGCCATGAATCTCCATGTATCTCCATGAATTTCCAAGAATCTCCATGAAACTCCTCGATGAATCTCCATGAATCTCCATGATATCCTGTATGAATCTTCATGAATCTCCATGAATCTCCATGCATCTCCATGAATCTCCATGAATCTCCATGAACCTCCTCCATGAATCTCCATGACTCTCCATGAATCTACATGAATCTCCTTGAATCTCCATGAATCTCCATAAATCTCCAAGAATCTCCGTGAATCTCCATGAATCTCCAGGAATCTCCATGAATCTCCTCCATGAATCTCCATGAATCCCCAAGAATCTCCTCCATGAATCTCCACGAATCTCCATGAATCTCCATGTATCTCCATGAATCTACATGAATCTCCTCCACGAATCTCCATGAATCTCCAAGAATCTCCATGAATCTCCATGAATATCCATGAATCTCCATGAATCTCCATGAATCTCCATGTATCTCCATGAATCTACATGAATCTCCATGAATCTCCATGAATCTCCTCGATGAATCTCCATGAATCTCCGTGAATCTCCATGAATCTCCAGGAATCTCCATGAATCTCCTCCATGAATCTCCATGAATCCCCAAGAATCTCCTCCATGAATCTCCACGAATCTCCATGAATCTCCATGTATCTCCATGAATCTACATGAATCTCCTCCACGAATCTCCATGAATCTCCAAGAATCTCCATGAATCTCCATGAATATCCATGAATCTCCATGAATCTCCATGAATCTCCATGTATCTCCATGAATCTACATGAATCTCCATGAATCTCCATGAATCTCCTCGATGAATCTCCATGAATCTTCATGAATCTCCTGATCCATGAACCTCTATGAATCTCCATCAATCTCCTTGAATATCCTCCATGAATCTCCATGAATCTCCGTGAATCTCCATGAATCTCCATGAATCTCCATGAATCTCCTCCATGAATCTCCATGAATCTCCAAGAATCTCCTCCATGAATCTCCATGAATCTCCATGAATCTCCATGAATCTCCATGTATCTCCACGAATCTACATGATTCTCCATGAATCTCAATGAATCTCCTCGATGAATCTCCATGAATCTTCATGAATCTCCTGATCCATGAATCTCCATGAATCTCCATGAATCTCCATGAATATCCTCCATGAATCTCCATGAATCTCCATGTATCTCCATGAATCTTCATGAATCTCCATGAATCTCCATGAATCTCCACGAATCTTCATGAATCTCCTGATCCATGAACCTCTATGAATCTCCATGAATCTCGATGAATATCCTCTATGAATCTCCTTCATCAATCTCCACGAATCTCCATGGATCTCCATGAATCTCCATGAATCACCATGAATCTCCATGTATCTCCATGAATTTCCAAGAATCTCCATGAATGTCCACGAATGTCCTCCATGAATCTCCATGCATCTCCACGAATCTCCATGAATCTCCATGAACCTCCTCCATGAATCACCATAAATCTCCATGAATATCCATGAATCTCCATGAATCTCCATGTATCTCCATGAATCTCCATGTATCTCCATGAATCTTCATGAATCTCCATGAATCTCCATGAATCTCAATGAATATCCTGTATGAATCTTCATGAATCTCCATGAATCTCCATCCATCTCCATGAATCTCCATGAATCTCCATGAACCTCCTCCATGAATCTCCATGAATCTCCATGAATATCCATGAATCTCCATAATTCTCCATGAATCTCCATGAACCTCCTCCATGAATCTCCATGAATCTCCATGAATATCCATGAATCTCCATGAATCTCCATGAACCTCCTCCATGAATCTCCATGAATCTCCATGAATATCCATGAACCTCCTTCATCAATCTCCACGAATCTCCATGAATCTACATGAATCTCCATGAACCTCCTCCATGAATCTCCATGAATCTCCATGAATATCCATAAATCTCCATGAATCTCCATGAATCTCCATGAACCTCCTCCATGACTCTCCATGAATCTCCTTGAATCTCCATGAATCTCCATAAATCTCCAAGAATCTCCGTGCATCTCCATGAATCTACATGAATCTCCATGAATCTCCTCCATGAATCTCCTCCATGAATCTCCATGAATCTCCATGAATCTCCTGATCCATGAATCTCTATGAATCTCCATGAATCTCCATGAATATCCTCCATGAATCTCCATGAATCTTCATGAATCTCCTGATCCATGAATCTCTATGAATCCCCATGAATCTCCATGAATATCCTCCATGAATCTCCATGAATCGCCATGAATCTTCATGTATCTCCATGAATTTCCAAGAATCTCCATGAATGTCCATGAATGTCCTCCATGAATCTCCATGCATCTCCATGAATCTCCATGAATCTCCATGAACCTCCTCCATGAATCACCATAAATAGCCATGAATATCCATGAATCTCCATGAATCTCCATGAATCTCCATGTATCTCCATGAATCTACATGAATCTCCATGAATCTCCATGAATCTCCTCGATGAATCTCCATGAATCTTCATGAATCTCCTGATCCATGAACCTCTATGAATCTCCATGAATCTCCATGAATCTCCTTCATGAATCTCCATGAATCTCCATGAATCTCCATGCATCTCCATGAATCTCCATGAATCTCCATGAACCTCCTCCATGAATCGCCATGAATCTCCATGTATCTCCATGAATTTCCAAGAATCTCCATGAATGTCCATGAATATCCTCCATGAATCTCCATGAATCTCCATGAATCGCCATGAATCTCCATGTATCTCCATGAATTTCCAAGAATCTCCATGAAACTCCTCGATGAATCTCCATGAATCTCCATGATATCCTGTATGAATCTTCATCAATCTCCATGAATCTCCATGAATCTCCATGAATCTCCATGAATGTCCATGAATCTCCTCCATGAAACTCCTGTATGAATCTCCATGAATCTCCATGAATCTCCTTCATCAATCTCCACGAATCTCCATGAATCTCCTCCATGAATCTCCATGAATCACCTCCATGAATCTAGATGAATCTCCATGAATGTCTATGAATCTCCATGACTCTCCATGAATCTCCTAGAATCTCCATGAATCTCCATAAATCTCCAAGAATCTCCGTGAATCTCCATGAATCTCCATGAATCTCCATGAATCTCCTTCATGAATCTCCTCCATGAATCTCCATGAATCTCCATGAATCTCCTGATCCATGAATCTCTATGAATCTCCATGAATCTCCATGAATATCCTCCATGAATCTCCATGAATCTCCATGAATATCCTCCATGAATCTCCATGAATCTTCATGAATCTCCTGATCCATGAATCTCTATGAATCCCCATGAATCTCCATGAATCTCCATGAATCTCCATGAATCGCCATGAATCTCCATGTATCTCCATGAATTTCCAAGAATCTCCATGAATGTCCATGAATGTCCTCCATGAATCTCCATGCATCTCCACGAATCTCCATGAATCTCCATGAACCTCCTCCATGAATCACCATAAATCTCCATGAATATCCATGAATCTCCATGAATCTCCATGTATCTCCATGAATCTACATGAATCTTCATGAATCTCCATGAATCTCCTCGATGAATCTCCATGAATCTTCATGAATCTCCTGATCCATGAACCTCTATGAATCTCCATGAATCTCCATGAATCCCCTTCATCAATCTCCATGAATCTCCATGAATGTCCATGAATCTCCATGAATCTCCTCCATGAATCTCCATGAATCTCCATGAATCTCCATGAATATCCTCCATGAATCTCCATGAATCTCCATGTATCTCCATGAATCTTCATGAATCTCCATGAATCTCCATGAATCTCCACGAATCTTCATGAATCTCCTGATCCATGAACCTCTATGAATCTCCATGAATCTCGATGAATATCCTCTATGAATCTCCTTCATCAATCTCCACGAATCTCCATGGATCTCCATGAATCTCCATGAATGTCCATGAATCTGCTCCATGAATCTCCTGTATGAATCTCCATGAATCTCCATGAATCTCCATGAATCTCCATGAATCTCCTTCCTACATCTCCACGAATCTCCATGAATCTCCATGAATTTCCATGAATCTCCATGAACCCTCAAGAACCTCCTCTCTAAATCTCCATGAATCTCCATGAATATACATGAATCTTAATGAATCTCCATGAATCTCCATGTATCTCCATGAATCTACATGAATCTCCATGAATCTCCATGAATCTCCTCGATGAATCTCCATGAATCTTCATGAATTTCCTGATCCATGAACCTCTATGAATCTCCTTGCATCTCCATGAATATCCTCCATGAATCTCCATGAATCCCATGATATCCTGTATGAATCTTCATGAATCTCCATGAATCTCCATGCATCTCCATGAATCTCCATGAATCTCCATGAACCTCCTCCATGAATCTCCATGAATCTCCATGAATATCCATGAATCTCCATGAATCTCCATGAATCTCCATGAACCTCCTCCATGAGTCTCCATGAATCTCCATGAATATCCATGAATCTCCATGAATCTCCATGAATCTCCATGAACCTCCTCCATGAATCTCCATGAATCTCCATGAATATCCATGAACCTCCTCCATGAATCTCCATGAATCTCCATGAATATCCATGAATCTCCATGAATCTCCATGAATTTCCATGAATATCCTCCATGAATCTCCATGAATCTCCATGAATGTCCATGAATCTCCTCCATGAATCTCCTGTATGAATCTCCATGAATCTCCATGAATCACCTTCATCAATCTCCACGAATCTGCATGAATCTACATGAATCTCCATGAATCTCCATGAATCTCCATGAATCTCCATGAATCTCCATGATATCCTGTATGAATCTTCATGAATCTCCATGAATCTCCATGAATCTCCATGATATCCTGTATGAATCTTCATGAATCTCCATGAATCTCCATGAATCTCCATGAATATCCATGAATCTCCATGAATCTCCATGAATCTCCATGAACCTCCTCCATGAATCTCCATGAATCTCCATGAATATCCATGAACCTCCTCCATGAATCTCCATGAATCTCCATGAATCTCCATGAATCTCCTTCATCAATCTCCACGAAATCTCCATGAATCTACATGAATCTCCATGAATCTCCATGATATCCTGTATGAATCTTCATGAATCTCCATGAATCTCCATGAATCTCCATGAATATCCATGAATCTCCATGAATCTCCATGAATCTCCATGAACCTCCTCCATGAATCTCCATGAATCTCCATGAATATCCATGAACCTCCTCCATGAGTCTCCATGAATCTCCATGAATCTCCATGAATCTCCTTCATCAATCTCCACGAAATCTCCATGAATCTACATGAATCTCCATGAATCTCCATGAATCTCCATGAGTCTCCATGAATATCCATGAATATCCATGAATCTCCATGCATCTCCATGAATCTCCATGAATCTCCATGAACCTCCTCCATGAATCACCATAAATAGCCATGAATATCCATGAATCTCCATGAATCTCCATGAATCTCCATGTATCTCCATGAATCTACATGAATCTCCATGAATCTCCATGAATCTCCTCGATGAATCTCCATGAATCTTCATGAATCTCCTGATCCATGAACCTCTATGAATCTCCATGAATCTCCATGAATCTCCTTCATGAATCTCCATGAATCTCCATGAATCTCCATGCATCTCCATGAATCTCCATGAATCTCCTCCATGAATCTCCATGAATCCCCAAGAATCTCCTCCATGAATCTCCATGAATCTCCATGAATCTCCATGAATCGCCATGAATCTCCATGTATCTCCATGAATTTCCAAGAATCTCCATGAAACTCCTCGATGAATCTCCATGAATCTCCATGATATCCTGTATGAATCTTCATCAATCTCCATGAATCTCCATGAATGTCCATGAATCTCCATGAATCTCCATGAACCTCCTCCATGAATCTCCATGACTCTCCATGAATCTCCATGAATCTCCATGAATCTCCATGAATCTCCTCCATGAATCTCCATGAATCACCTCCATGAATCTCCATGAATCTCCATGAATGTCTATGAATCTCCATGACTCTCCATGAATCTCCTTGAATCTTCATGAATCTCCATAAATCTCCAAGAATCTCCGTGAATCTCCTTGAATCTCCATGAATCTCCATGAATCTCCTCCATGAATCTCCATGAATCCCCAAGAATCTCCTCCATGAATCTCCACGAATCTCCATGAATCTCCATGTATCTCCATGAATCTACATGAATCTCCATGAATCTCCATGAATCTCCTCGATGAATCTCAATGAATCTTCATGAATCTCCTGATCCATGAACCTCTATGAATCTCCATGAATCTCCATGAATCTCCATGAATCTCCATGAATCTCCATGAATGTCCATGAATCTCCTCCATGAAACTCCTGTATGAATCTCCATGAATCTCCATGAATCTCCTTCATCAATCTCCACGAATCTCCATGAATCTCCATGAATCTCCTCCATGAATCTGCATGAATCACCTCCATGAATCTCCATGAATCTCCATGAATGTCTATGAATCTCCATGACTCTCCATGAATCTCCTAGAATCTCCATGAATCTCCATAAATCTCCAAGAATCTCCTCCATGAATCTCCTCCATGAATCTCCATGAATCTCCATGAATCTCCTGATCCATGAATCTCTATGAATCTCCATGAGTCTCCATGAATATCCTCCATGAATCTCCATGAATCTCCATGAATATCCTCCATGAATCTCCATGAATCTTCATGAATCTCCTGATCCATGAATCTCTATGAATCCCCATGAATCTCCATGAATCTCCATGAATCTCCATGAATCGCCATGAATCTCCATGTATCTCCATGAATTTCCAAGAATCTCCATGAATGTCCATGAATGTCCTCCATGAATCTCCATGCATCTCCACGAATCTCCATGAATCTCCATGAACCTCCTCCATGAATCACCATAAATCTCCATGAATATCCATGAATCTCCATGAATCTCCATGTATCTCCATGAATCTACATGAATCTTCATGAATCTCCATGAATCTCCTCGATGAATCTCCATGAATCTTCATGAATCTCCTGATCCATGAACCTCTATGAATCTCCATGAATCTCCATGAATCCCCTTCATCAATCTCCATGAATCTCCATGAATGTCCATGAATCTCCATGAATCTCCTCCATGAATCTCCATGAATCTCCATGAATCTCCATGATATCCTGTATGAATCTTCATGAATCTCCATGAATCTCCATGCATCTCCATGAATCTCCATGAATGTCTATAAATCTCCATGTCTCTCCATGAATCTCCTTGAATCTCCATGAATCTCCATAAATCTCCAAGAATCTCCGTGAATCTCCATGAATCTCCATGAATCTCCATGAATCTCCTACATGAATCTCCATGAATCTCCAAGAATCTCCTCCATGAATCTCCATGAATCTACATGAATCACCATGAATCTCAATGAATCTCCTCGATGAATCTCCATGAATATTCATGAATCTCCTGAACCATGAATCTCTATGAATCTCCATGAATCCCCATGAATATCCTCCATGAATCTCCATGAATCTCCATGAATCTCCATGTATCTCCATGAATCTACATGAATCTCCATGAATCTCCATGAATCTCCTCGATGAATCTCAATGAATCTTCATGAATCTCCTGATCCATGAACCTCTATGAATCTCCATGAATCTCCATGAATCTCCATGAATCTCCATGAATCTCCATGAATGTCCATGAATCTCCTCCATGAAACTCCTGTATGAATCTCCATGAATCTCCATGAATCTCCTTCATCAATCTCCACGAATCTCCATGAATCTCCATGAATCTCCTCCATGAATCTCCATGAATCACCTCCATGAATCTCCATGAATCTCCATGAATGTCTATGAATCTCCATGACTCTCCATGAATCTCCTAGAATCTCCATGAATCTCCATAAATCTCCAAGAATCTCCGTGAATCTCCATGAATCTCCATGAATCTCCATGAATCTCCTCCATGAATCTCCTCCATGAATCTCCATGAATCTCCATGAATCTCCTGATCCATGAATCTCTATGAATCTCCATGAATCTCCATGAATATCCTCCATGAATCTCCATGAATCTCCATGAATATCCTCCATGAATCTCCATGAATCTTCATGAATCTCCTGATCCATGAATCTCTATGAATCCCCATGAATCTCCATGAATCTCCATGAATCTCCATGAATCGCCATGAATCTCCATGTATCTCCATGAATTTCCAAGAATCTCCATGAATGTCCATGAATGTCCTCCATGAATCTCCATGCATCTCCACGAATCTCCATGAATCTCCATGAACCTCCTCCATGAATCACCATAAATCTCCATGAATATCCATGAATCTCCATGAATCTCCATGTATCTCCATGAATCTACATGAATCTTCATGAATCTCCATGAATCTCCTCGATGAATCTCCATGCATCTTCATGAATCTCCTGATCCATGAACCTCTATGAATCTCCATGAATCTCCATGAATCCCCTTCATCAATCTCCATGAATCTCCATGAATGTCCATGAATCTCCATGAATCTCCTCCATGAATCTCCATGAATCTCCATGATATCCTGTATGAATCTTCATGAATCTCCATGAATCTCCATGCATCTCCATGAATCTCCATGAATGTCTATAAATCTCCATGTCTCTCCATGAATCTCCTTGAATCTCCATGAATCTCCATAAATCTCCAAGAATCTCCGTGAATCTCCATGAATCTCCATGAATCTCCATGAATCTCCTACATGAATCTCCATGAATCTCCAAGAATCTCCTCCATGAATCTCCATGAATCTACATGAATCACCATGAATCTCAATGAATCTCCTCGATGAATCTCCATGAATATTCATGAATCTCCTGATCCATGAATCTCTATGAATCTCCATGAATCTCCATGAATATCCTCCATGAATCTCCATGAATCTCCATGAATCGCCATGAATCTCCATGTATCTCCATGAATTTCCAAGAATCTCCATGAAACTCCTCGATGAATCTCCATGAATCTCCATGATATCCTGTATGAATCTTCATGAATCTCCATGAATCTCCATGCATCTCCATTAATCTCCATGAATCTCCATGAACCTCCTCCATGAATCTCCATGACTCTCCATGAATCTACATGAATCTCCTTGAATCTCCATGAATCTCCATAAATCTCCAAGAATCTCCGTGAATCTCCATGAATCTCCAGGAATCTCCATGAATCTCCTCCATGAATCTCCATGAATCCCCAAGAATCTCCTCCATGAATCTCCACGAATCTCCATGAATCTCCATGTATCTCCATGAATCTACATGAATCTCCTCCACGAATCTCCATGAATCTCCAAGAATCTCCATGAATCTCCATGAATATCCATGAATCTCCATGAATCTCCATGAATCTCCATGTATCTCCATGAATCTACATGAATCTCCATGAATCTCCATGAATCTCCTCGATGAATCTCCATGAATCTTCATGAATCTCCTGATCCATGAACCTCTATGAATCTCCATCAATCTCCTTGAATATCCTCCATGAATCTCCATGAATCTCCATGAATGTCTATGAATCTCCATGACTCTCCATGAATCTCCTTGAATCTCCATGAATCTCCATAAATCTCCAACAATCTCCGTGAATCTCCATGAATCTCCAAGAATCTCCGTGAATCTCCATGAATCTCCATGAATCTCCATGAATCTCCTCCATGAATCTCCATGAATCTCCAAGAATCTCCTCCATGAATCTCCATGAATCTCCATGAATCTCCATGAATCTCCATGTATCTCCACGAATCTACATGATTCTCCATGAATCTCAATGAATCTCCTCGATGAATCTCCATGAATCTTCATGAATCTCCTGATCCATGAATCTCCATGAATCTCCATGAATCTCCATGAATATCCTCCATGAATCTCCATGAATCTCCATGTATCTCCATGAATCTTCATGAATCTCCATGAATCTCCATGAATCTCCACGAATCTTCATGAATCTCCTGATCCATGAACCTCTATGAATCTCCATGAATCTCGATGAATATCCTCTATGAATCTCCTTCATCAATCTCCACGAATCTCCATGGATCTCCATGAATCTCCATGAATCACCATGAATCTCCATGTATCTCCATGAATTTCCAAGAATCTCCATGAATGTCCACGAATGTCCTCCATGAATCTCCATGCATCTCCACGAATCTCCATGAATCTCCATGAACCTCCTCCATGAATCACCATAAATCTCCATGAATATCCATGAATCTCCATGAATCTCCATGTATCTCCATGAATCTCCATGTATCTCCATGAATCTTCATGAATCTCCATGAATCTCCATGAATCTCAATGAATATCCTGTATGAATCTTCATGAATCTCCATGAATCTCCATCCATCTCCATGAATCTCCATGAATCTCCATGAACCTCCTCCATGAATCTCCATGAATCTCCATGAATATCCATGAATCTCCATAATTCTCCATGAATCTCCATGAACCTCCTCCATGAATCTCCATGAATCTCCATGAATATCCATGAATCTCCATGAATCTCCATGAACCTCCTCCATGAATCTCCATGAATCTCCATGAATATCCATGAACCTCCTTCATCAATCTCCACGAATCTCCATGAATCTACATGAATCTCCATGAACCTCCTCCATGAATCTCCATGAATCTCCATGAATATCCATAAATCTCCATGAATCTCCATGAATCTCCATGAACCTCCTCCATGACTCTCCATGAATCTCCTTGAATCTCCATGAATCTCCATAAATCTCCAAGAATCTCCGTGCATCTCCATGAATCTACATGAATCTCCATGAATCTCCTCCATGAATCTCCTCCATGAATCTCCATGAATCTCCATGAATCTCCTGATCCATGAATCTCTATGAATCTCCATGAATCTCCATGAATATCCTCCATGAATCTCCATGAATCTTCATGAATCTCCTGATCCATGAATCTCTATGAATCCCCATGAATCTCCATGAATATCCTCCATGAATCTCCATGAATCGCCATGAATCTCCATGTATCTCCATGAATTTCCAAGAATCTCCATGAATGTCCATGAATGTCCTCCATGAATCTCCATGCATCTCCATGAATCTCCATGAATCTCCATGAACCTCCTCCATGAATCACCATAAATAGCCATGAATATCCATGAATCTCCATGAATCTCCATGAATCTCCATGTATCTCCATGAATCTACATGAATCTCAATGAATCTCCATGAATCTCCTCGATGAATCTCCATGAATCTTCATGAATCTCCTGATCCATGAACCTCTATGAATCTCCATGAATCTCCATGAATCTCCTTCATGAATCTCCATGAATCTCCATGAATCTCCATGCATCTCCATGAATCTCCATGAATCTCCATGAACCTCCTCCATGAATCGCCATGAATCTCCATGTATCTCCATGAATTTCCAAGAATCTCCATGAATGTCCATGAATATCCTCCATGAATCTCCATGAATCTCCATGAATCGCCATGAATCTCCATGTATCTCCATGAATTTCCAAGAATCTCCATGAAACTCCTCGATGAATCTCCATGAATCTCCATGATATCCTGTATGAATCTTCATCAATCTCCATGAATCTCCATGAATCTCCATGAATCTCCATGAATGTCCATGAATCTCCTCCATGAAACTCCTGTATGAATCTCCATGAATCTCCATGAATCTCCTTCATCAATCTCCACGAATCTCCATGAATCTCCTCCATGAATCTCCATGAATCACCTCCATGAATCTAGATGAATCTCCATGAATGTCTATGAATCTCCATGACTCTCCATGAATCTCCTAGAATCTCCATGAATCTCCATAAATCTCCAAGAATCTCCGTGAATCTCCATGAATCTCCATGAATCTCCATGAATCTCCTCCATGAATCTCCTCCATGAATCTCCATGAATCTCCATGAATCTCCTGATCCATGAATCTCTATCAATCTCCATGAATCTCCATGAATATCCTCCATGAATCTCCATGAATCTCCATGAACATCCTCCATGAATCTCCATGAATCTTCATGAATCTCCTGATCCATGAATCTCTATGAATCCCCATGAATCTCCATGAATCTCCATGAATCTCCATGAATCGCCATGAATCTCCATGTATCTCCATGAATTTCCAAGAATCTCCATGAATGTCCATGAATGTCCTCCATGAATCTCCATGCATCTCCACGAATCTCCATGAATCTCCATGAACCTCCTCCATGAATCACCATAAATCTCCATGAATATCCATGAATCTCCATGAATCTCCATGTATCTCCATGAATCTACATGAATCTTCATGAATCTCCATGAATCTCCTCGATGAATCTCCATGAATCTTCATGAATCTCCTGATCCATGAACCTCTATGAATCTCCATGAATCTCCATGAATCCCCTTCATCAATCTCCATGAATCTCCATGAATGTCCATGAATCTCCATGAATCTCCTCCATGAATCTCCATGAATCTCCATGAATCTCCATGAATATCCTCCATGAATCTCCATGAATCTCCATGTATCTCCATGAATCTTCATGAATCTCCATGAATCTCCATGAATCTCCACGAATCTTCATGAATCTCCTGATCCATGAACCTCTATGAATCTCCATGAATCTCGATGAATATCCTCTATGAATCTCCTTCATCAATCTCCACGAATCTCCATGGATCTCCATGAATCTCCATGAATGTCCATGAATCTGCTCCATGAATCTCCTGTATGAATCTCCATGAATCTCCATGAATCTCCATGAATCTCCATGAATCTCCTTCCTACATCTCCACGAATCTCCATGAATCTCCATGAATTTCCATGAATCTCCATGAACCCTCAAGAACCTCCTCTCTAAATCTCCATGAATCTCCATGAATATACATGAATCTTAATGAATCTCCATGAATCTCCATGTATCTCCATGAATCTACATGAATCTCCATGAATCTCCATGAATCTCCTCGATGAATCTCCATGAATCTTCATGAATCTCCTGATCCATGAACCTCTATGAATCTCCTTGCATCTCCATGAATATCCTCCATGAATCTCCATGAATCCCGTGATATCCTGTATGAATCTTCATGAATCTCCATGAATCTCCATGCATCTCCATGAATCTCCATGAATCTCCATGAACCTCCTCCATGAATCTCCATGAATCTCCATGAATATCCATGAATCTCCATGAATCTCCATGAATCTCCATGAACCTCCTCCATGAGTCTCCATGAATCTTCATGAATCTCCTGATCCATGAACCTCTATGAATCTCCATGAATCTCCATGAATCCCCTTCATCAATCTCCATGAATCTCCATGAATGTCCATGAATCTCCATGAATCTCCTCCATGAATCTCCATGAATCTCCATGAATCTCCATGATATCCTGTATGAATCTTCATGAATCTCCATGAATCTCCATGCATCTCCATGAATCTCCATGAATGTCTATAAATCTCCATGTCTCTCCATGAATCTCCTTGAATCTCCATGAATCTCCATAAATCTCCAAGAATCTCCGTGAATCTCCATGAATCTCCATGAATCTCCATGAATCTCCATGAATCTCCTTCCTACATCTCCACGAATCTCCATGAATCTCCATGAATTTCCATGAATCTCCATGAACCCTCAAGAACCTCCTCTCTAAATCTCCATGAATCTCCATGAATATACATGAATCTTAATGAATCTCCATGAATCTCCATGTATCTCCATGAATCTACATGAATCTCCATGAATCTCCATGAATCTCCTCGATGAATCTCCATGAATCTTCATGAATCTCCTGATCCATGAACCTCTATGAATCTCCTTGCATCTCCATGAATATCCTCCATGAATCTCCATGAATCCCGTGATATCCTGTATGAATCTTCATGAATCTCCATGAATCTCCATGCATCTCCATGAATCTCCATGAATCTCCATGAACCTCCTCCATGAATCTCCATGAATCTCCATGAATATCCATGAATCTCCATGAATCTCCATGAATCTCCATGAACCTCCTCCATGAGTCTCCATGAATCTTCATGAATCTCCTGATCCATGAACCTCTATGAATCTCCATGAATCTCCATGAATCCCCTTCATCAATCTCCATGAATCTCCATGAATGTCCATGAATCTCCATGAATCTCCTCCATGAATCTCCATGCATCTCCACGAATCTCCATGAATCTCCATGAACCTCCTCCATGAATCACCATAAATCTCCATGAATATCCATGAATCTCCATGAATCTCCATGTATCTCCATGAATCTACATGAATCTTCATGAATCTCCATGAATCTCCTCGATGAATCTCCATGAATCTTCATGAATCTCCTGATCCATGAACCTCTATGAATCTCCATGAATCTCCATGAATCCCCTTCATCAATCTCCATGAATCTCCATGAATGTCCATGAATCTCCATGAATCTCCTCCATGAATCTCCATGAATCTCCATGAATCTCCATGATATCCTGTATGAATCTTCATGAATCTCCATGAATCTCCATGCATCTCCATGAATCTCCATGAATGTCTATAAATCTCCATGTCTCTCCATGAATCTCCTTGAATCTCCATGAATCTCCATAAATCTCCAAGAATCTCCGTGAATCTCCATGAATCTCCATGAATCTCCATGAATCTCCTACATGAATCTCCATGAATCTCCAAGAATCTCCTCCATGAATCTCCATGAATCTACATGAATCACCATGAATCTCAATGAATCTCCTCGATGAATCTCCATGAATATTCATGAATCTCCTGATCCATGAATCTCTATGAATCTCCATGAATCCCCATGAATATCCTCCATGAATCTCCATGAATCTCCATGAATCTCCATGTATCTCCATGAATCTACATGAATCTCCATGAATCTCCATGAATCTCCTCGATGAATCTCAATGAATCTTCATGAATCTCCTGATCCATGAACCTCTATGAATCTCCATGAATCTCCATGAATCTCCATGAATCTCCATGAATCTCCATGAATGTCCATGAATCTCCTCCATGAAACTCCTGTATGAATCTCCATGAATCTCCATGAATCTCCTTCATCAATCTCCACGAATCTCCATGAATCTCCATGAATCTCCTCCATGAATCTCCATGAATCACCTCCATGAATCTCCATGAATCTCCATGAATGTCTATGAATCTCCATGACTCTCCATGAATCTCCTAGAATCTCCATGAATCTCCATAAATCTCCAAGAATCTCCGTGAATCTCCATGAATCTCCATGAATCTCCATGAATCTCCTCCATGAATCTCCTCCATGAATCTCCATGAATCTCCATGAATCTCCTGATCCATGAATCTCTATGAATCTCCATGAATCTCCATGAATATCCTCCATGAATCTCCATGAATCTCCATGAATATCCTCCATGAATCTCCATGAATCTTCATGAATCTCCTGATCCATGAATCTCTATGAATCCCCATGAATCTCCATGAATCTCCATGAATCTCCATGAATCGCCATGAATCTCCATGTATCTCCATGAATTTCCAAGAATCTCCATGAATGTCCATGAATGTCCTCCATGAATCTCCATGCATCTCCACGAATCTCCATGAATCTCCATGAACCTCCTCCATGAATCACCATAAATCTCCATGAATATCCATGAATCTCCATGAATCTCCATGTATCTCCATGAATCTACATGAATCTTCATGAATCTCCATGAATCTCCTCGATGAATCTCCATGCATCTTCATGAATCTCCTGATCCATGAACCTCTATGAATCTCCATGAATCTCCATGAATCCCCTTCATCAATCTCCATGAATCTCCATGAATGTCCATGAATCTCCATGAATCTCCTCCATGAATCTCCATGAATCTCCATGATATCCTGTATGAATCTTCATGAATCTCCATGAATCTCCATGCATCTCCATGAATCTCCATGAATGTCTATAAATCTCCATGTCTCTCCATGAATCTCCTTGAATCTCCATGAATCTCCATAAATCTCCAAGAATCTCCGTGAATCTCCATGAATCTCCATGAATCTCCATGAATCTCCTACATGAATCTCCATGAATCTCCAAGAATCTCCTCCATGAATCTCCATGAATCTACATGAATCACCATGAATCTCAATGAATCTCCTCGATGAATCTCCATGAATATTCATGAATCTCCTGATCCATGAATCTCTATGAATCTCCATGAATCTCCATGAATATCCTCCATGAATCTCCATGAATCTCCATGAATCGCCATGAATCTCCATGTATCTCCATGAATTTCCAAGAATCTCCATGAAACTCCTCGATGAATCTCCATGAATCTCCATGATATCCTGTATGAATCTTCATGAATCTCCATGAATCTCCATGCATCTCCATGAATCTCCATGAATCTCCATGAACCTCCTCCATGAATCTCCATGACTCTCCATGAATCTACATGAATCTCCTTGAATCTCCATGAATCTCCATAAATCTCCAAGAATCTCCGTGAATCTCCATGAATCTCCAGGAATCTCCATGAATCTCCTCCATGAATCTCCATGAATCCCCAAGAATCTCCTCCATGAATCTCCACGAATCTCCATGAATCTCCATGTATCTCCATGAATCTACATGAATCTCCTCCACGAATCTCCATGAATCTCCAAGAATCTCCATGAATCTCCATGAATATCCATGAATCTCCATGAATCTCCATGAATCTCCATGTATCTCCATGAATCTACATGAATCTCCATGAATCTCCATGAATCTCCTCGATGAATCTCCATGAATCTTCATGAATCTCCTGATCCATGAACCTCTATGAATCTCCATCAATCTCCTTGAATATCCTCCATGAATCTCCATGAATCTCCATGAATGTCTATGAATCTCCATGACTCTCCATGAATCTCCTTGAATCTCCATGAATCTCCATAAATCTCCAACAATCTCCGTGAATCTCCATGAATCTCCAAGAATCTCCGTGAATCTCCATGAATCTCCATGAATCTCCATGAATCTCCTCCATGAATCTCCATGAATCTCCAAGAATCTCCTCCATGAATCTCCATGAATCTCCATGAATCTCCATGAATCTCCATGTATCTCCACGAATCTACATGATTCTCCATGAATCTCAATGAATCTCCTCGATGAATCTCCATGAATCTTCATGAATCTCCTGATCCATGAATCTCCATGAATCTCCATGAATCTCCATGAATATCCTCCATGAATCTCCATGAATCTCCATGTATCTCCATGAATCTTCATGAATCTCCATGAATCTCCATGAATCTCCACGAATCTTCATGAATCTCCTGATCCATGAACCTCTATGAATCTCCATGAATCTCGATGAATATCCTCTATGAATCTCCTTCATCAATCTCCACGAATCTCCATGGATCTCCATGAATCTCCATGAATCACCATGAATCTCCATGTATCTCCATGAATTTCCAAGAATCTCCATGAATGTCCACGAATGTCCTCCATGAATCTCCATGCATCTCCACGAATCTCCATGAATCTCCATGAACCTCCTCCATGAATCACCATAAATCTCCATGAATATCCATGAATCTCCATGAATCTCCATGTATCTCCATGAATCTCCATGTATCTCCATGAATCTTCATGAATCTCCATGAATCTCCATGAATCTCAATGAATATCCTGTATGAATCTTCATGAATCTCCATGAATCTCCATCCATCTCCATGAATCTCCATGAATCTCCATGAACCTCCTCCATGAATCTCCATGAATCTCCATGAATATCCATGAATCTCCATAATTCTCCATGAATCTCCATGAACCTCCTCCATGAATCTCCATGAATCTCCATGAATATCCATGAATCTCCATGAATCTCCATGAACCTCCTCCATGAATCTCCATGAATCTCCATGAATATCCATGAACCTCCTTCATCAATCTCCACGAATCTCCATGAATCTACATGAATCTCCATGAACCTCCTCCATGAATCTCCATGAATCTCCATGAATATCCATAAATCTCCATGAATCTCCATGAATCTCCATGAACCTCCTCCATGACTCTCCATGAATCTCCTTGAATCTCCATGAATCTCCATAAATCTCCAAGAATCTCCGTGCATCTCCATGAATCTACATGAATCTCCATGAATCTCCTCCATGAATCTCCTCCATGAATCTCCATGAATCTCCATGAATCTCCTGATCCATGAATCTCTATGAATCTCCATGAATCTCCATGAATATCCTCCATGAATCTCCATGAATCTTCATGAATCTCCTGATCCATGAATCTCTATGAATCCCCATGAATCTCCATGAATATCCTCCATGAATCTCCATGAATCGCCATGAATCTCCATGTATCTCCATGAATTTCCAAGAATCTCCATGAATGTCCATGAATGTCCTCCATGAATCTCCATGCATCTCCATGAATCTCCATGAATCTCCATGAACCTCCTCCATGAATCACCATAAATAGCCATGAATATCCATGAATCTCCATGAATCTCCATGAATCTCCATGTATCTCCATGAATCTACATGAATCTCAATGAATCTCCATGAATCTCCTCGATGAATCTCCATGAATCTTCATGAATCTCCTGATCCATGAACCTCTATGAATCTCCATGAATCTCCATGAATCTCCTTCATGAATCTCCATGAATCTCCATGAATCTCCATGCATCTCCATGAATCTCCATGAATCTCCATGAACCTCCTCCATGAATCGCCATGAATCTCCATGTATCTCCATGAATTTCCAAGAATCTCCATGAATGTCCATGAATATCCTCCATGAATCTCCATGAATCTCCATGAATCGCCATGAATCTCCATGTATCTCCATGAATTTCCAAGAATCTCCATGAAACTCCTCGATGAATCTCCATGAATCTCCATGATATCCTGTATGAATCTTCATCAATCTCCATGAATCTCCATGAATCTCCATGAATGTCCATGAATCTCCTCCATGAAACTCCTGTATGAATCTCCATGAATCTCCATGAATCTCCTTCATCAATCTCCACGAATCTCCATGAATCTCCTCCATGAATCTCCATGAATCACCTCCATGAATCTAGATGAATCTCCATGAATGTCTATGAATCTCCATGACTCTCCATGAATCTCCTAGAATCTCCATGAATCTCCATAAATCTCCAAGAATCTCCGTGAATCTCCATGAATCTCCATGAATCTCCATGAATCTCCTCCATGAATCTCCTCCATGAATCTCCATGAATCTCCATGAATCTCCTGATCCATGAATCTCTATCAATCTCCATGAATCTCCATGAATATCCTCCATGAATCTCCATGAATCTCCATGAACATCCTCCATGAATCTCCATGAATCTTCATGAATCTCCTGATCCATGAATCTCTATGAATCCCCATGAATCTCCATGAATCTCCATGAATCTCCATGAATCGCCATGAATCTCCATGTATCTCCATGAATTTCCAAGAATCTCCATGAATGTCCATGAATGTCCTCCATGAATCTCCATGCATCTCCACGAATCTCCATGAATCTCCATGAACCTCCTCCATGAATCACCATAAATCTCCATGAATATCCATGAATCTCCATGAATCTCCATGTATCTCCATGAATCTACATGAATCTTCATGAATCTCCATGAATCTCCTCGATGAATCTCCATGAATCTTCATGAATCTCCTGATCCATGAACCTCTATGAATCTCCATGAATCTCCATGAATCCCCTTCATCAATCTCCATGAATCTCCATGAATGTCCATGAATCTCCATGAATCTCCTCCATGAATCTCCATGAATCTCCATGAATCTCCATGAATATCCTCCATGAATCTCCATGAATCTCCATGTATCTCCATGAATCTTCATGAATCTCCATGAATCTCCATGAATCTCCACGAATCTTCATGAATCTCCTGATCCATGAACCTCTATGAATCTCCATGAATCTCGATGAATATCCTCTATGAATCTCCTTCATCAATCTCCACGAATCTCCATGGATCTCCATGAATCTCCATGAATGTCCATGAATCTGCTCCATGAATCTCCTGTATGAATCTTCATGAATCTCCATGAATCTCCATGAATCTCCATGAATCTCCTTCCTACATCTCCACGAATCTCCATGAATCTCCATGAATTTCCATGAATCTCCATGAACCCTCAAGAACCTCCTCTCTAAATCTCCATGAATCTCCATGAATATACATGAATCTTAATGAATCTCCATGAATCTCCATGTATCTCCATGAATCTACATGAATCTCCATGAATCTCCATGAATCTCCTCGATGAATCTCCATGAATCTTCATGAATCTCCTGATCCATGAACCTCTATGAATCTCCTTGCATCTCCATGAATATCCTCCATGAATCTCCATGAATCCCGTGATATCCTGTATGAATCTTCATGAATCTCCATGAATCTCCATGCATCTCCATGAATCTCCATGAATCTCCATGAACCTCCTCCATGAATCTCCATGAATCTCCATGAATATCCATGAATCTCCATGAATCTCCATGAATCTCCATGAACCTCCTCCATGAGTCTCCATGAATCTCCATGAATATCCATGAATCTCCATGAATCTCCATGAATCTCCATGAACCTCCTCCATGAATCTCCATGAATCTCCATGAATATCCATGAACCTCCTCCATGAATCTCCATGAATCTCCATGAATATCCATGAATCTCCATGAATCTCCATGAATTTCCATGAATATCCTCCATGAATCTCCATGAATCTCCATGAATGTCCATGAATCTCCTCCATGAATCTCCTGTATGAATCTCCATGAATCTCCATGAATCACCTTCATCAATCTCCACGAATCTGCATGAATCTACATGAATCTCCATGAATCTCCATGAATCTCCATGAATCTCCATGAATCTCCATGATATCCTGTATGAATCTTCATGAATCTCCATGAATCTCCATGAATCTCCATGAATATCCATGAATCTCCATGAATCTCCATGAATCTCCATGAACCTCCTCCATGAATCTCCATGAATCTCCATGAATATCCATGAACCTCCTCCATGAATCTCCATGAATCTCCATGAATCTCCATGAATCTCCTTCATCAATCTCCACGAAATCTCCATGAATCTACATGAATCTCCATGAATCTCCATGATATCCTGTATGAATCTTCATGAATCTCCATGAATCTCCATGAATCTCCATGAATATCCATGAATCTCCATGAATCTCCATGAATCTCCATGAACCTCCTCCATGAATCTCCATGAATCTCCATGAATATCCATGAATCACCTTCATCAATCTCCACGAATCTGCATGAATCTACATGAATCTCCATGAATCTCCATGAATCTCCATGAATCTCCATGAATCTCCATGATATCCTGTATGAATCTTCATGAATCTCCATGAATCTCCATGAATCTCCATGAATATCCATGAATCTCCATGAATCTCCATGAATCTCCATGAATCTCCATGAATCTCCTTCATCAATCTCCACGAAATCTCCATGAATCTCCATGAATCTCCATGAATCTCCTTCATCAATCTCCACGAAATCTCCATGAATCTACATGAATCTCCATGAATCTCCATGAATCTCCATGAGTCTCCATGAATATCCATGAATATCCATGAATCTCCATGAATCTCCATGAATCACCATGAATCTCCATGATATCCTGTATGAATCTTCATGAATCTCCATGAATCTCCATGCATCTCCATGAATCTCCATGAATCTCCATGAACCTCCTCAATGAATCTCCATGAATCTCCATGAATATCCATGAATCTCCATGAATCTTCATGAATCTCCATGAACCTCCTCCATGAATCTCCATGAATCTCCATGAATATCCATGAATCTCCATGAATCTCCATGAATATCCTCCATGAATCTCCATGAATCTCCATGAATGTCCATGAATCTCCTCCATGAATCTCCTGTATGAATCTCCATGAATCTCCATGAATCTCCATGAATCTCCTTTATCAATCTCCACGAATGTCCATGAATCTCCTCCATGAATCTCCTATATGAATCTCCATGAATCTCCATGAATCTCCATGAATCTCCATGAATCTCCTTCATCAATCTCCACGAATCTCCATGAATCTACATGAATCTCCATGAATCTCCATGAATCTCCATGAATATCCATGAATATCCATGAATCTCCATGTATCTCCATGAATCTCCATGAATCTCCATGAATATCCATGAATCTTCATGAATCTCCTCCATGAATCTCAATGAATCTCCATGAATCTCCATGTATCTCCATAAATCTACATGAATCTCCATGAATCTCAATGAATCTCCTCGATGAATCTCCATGAATCTTCATGAATCTCCTGATCCATGAATCTCTATGAATCTCCATGAGTCTCCATGAATCTCCATGAATATCCATGAATCTCCATGAATCTCCATGAATCTCCATGAACCTCCTCCATGAATCTCCATGAATCTCCATGAATATCCATGAACCTCCTCCATGAATCTCCATGAATCTCCATGAATATCCATGAATCTCCATGAATCTCCATGAATTTCCATGAATATCCTCCATGAATCTCCATGAATCTCCATGAATGTCCATGAATCTCCTCCATGAATCTCCTGTATGAATCTCCATGAATCTCCATGAATCACCTTCATCAATCTCCACGAATCTGCATGAATCTACATGAATCTCCATGAATCTCCATGAATCTCCATGAATCTCCATGAATCTCCATGATATCCTGTATGAATCTTCATGAATCTCCATGAATCTCCATGAATCTCCATGAATATCCATGAATCTCCATGTATCTCCATGAAGCTACATGAATCTCCATGAATCTCCATGAATCTCCTCGATGAATCTCCATGAATCTTCATGAATCTCCTGATCCATGATCCTCTATGAATCTCCATGAATATCCTCCATGAATCTCCATGAGTCTCCATGATATCCTGTATGAATCTTCATGAATCTCCATGAATCTCCATGCATCTCCATGAATCTCCATGAACCTCCATGAACCTCCTCCATGGATCTCCATGAATATCCATGAATCTCCATGAATCTCCATGCATCTCCATGAATCTCCATGAATCTCCATGAACCTCCTCCATGAATCTCCATGAATCTCCATGAATATCCATGAATCTCCATGAATCTCCACGAATCTCCATGCATCTCCATGAATCTACATGAATCTCCATGAATCTCCATGAATCTCCTCCATGAATCTCCATGAATATCCATGAATCTACATGTATCTCCATGAATCTACATGAATCTCCATGAATCTCCATGAATCTCCTCGATGAATCTCCATGAATCTTCATGAATCTCCTGATCCATGAACCTCTATGAATCTCCATGAATCTCCATGAATATCCTCCATGAATCTCCATGAATCTCCATGAATCTCCATGATATCCTGTATGAATCTTCATGAATCTCCATGAATCTCCATGAATCTCCATGAATCTCCATGAATCTCCATGAATATCCATGAATCTACATGTTTCTCCATGAATCTATATGAATCTCCATGAATCTCCATGAATCTCCTCGATGAATCTCCATGAATCTTCATGAATCTCCTGATCCATGAACCTCTATGAATCTCCATGAATCTCCATGAATATCCTCCATGAATCTCCATGAATCTCCATGAATCTCCATGATATCCTGTATGAATCTTCATGAATCTCCATGAATCTCCATGCATCTCCATGAATCTCCATGAATCTCCATGAACCTCGTCCATGAATCTCCATGAAAATCCTCCATGAATGTCCATGAATCTCCATGAATCTCCATGAACCGCCTCCATGAATCTCCATGAATCTCCATGAATATCCATGAATCTACATGTTTCTCCATGAATCTACATGAATCTCCATGAATCTCCATGAATCTCCTCGATGAATCTCCATGAATCTTCATGAATCTCCTGATCCATGAACCTCTATGAATCTCCATGAATCTCCATGAATATCCTCCATGAATCTCCATGAATCTCCATGAATCTCCATGATATCCTGTATGAATCTTCATGAATCTCCATGAATCTCCATGAATCTCCATGAATCTCCATGAATCTCCATGAACCTCCTCCATGAATCTCCATGAAAATCCTCCATGAATCTCCATGAATCTCCATGAATCTCAACGAATCTCCATGTATCTCCATGAATCTACATGAATCTCCATGAATCTCCATGAATCTCCTCCATGAATCTCCATGAATATCCATGAATCTACATGTATCTCCATGAATCTACATGAATCTCCATGAATCTCCATGAATCTCCTCGATGAATCTCCATGAATCTTCATGAATCTCCTGATCCATGAACCTCTATGAATCTCCATGAATCTCCATGAATATCCTCCATGAATCTCCATGAATCTCCATGAATCTCCATGATATCCTGTATGAATCTTCATGAATCTCCATGAATCTCCATGCATCTCCATGAATCTCCATGAATCTCCATGAACCTCCTCCATGAATCTCCATGAAAATCCTCCATGAATCTCCATGAATCTCCATGAACCGCCTCCATGAATCTCCATGAATCTCCATGAATATCCTCGATGAATCTCCATGAATCTTCATGAATCTCCTAATCCATGAACCTCTATGAATCTCCATGAATCTCCATGAATATCCTCCATAAATCTCTATGAATCTCCATGAATGTCCATGAATCTCCTACATGAATCTCCATGAATCTCCATGTATCTCCATGAATCTACAAGAATCTCCATGAATCTCCATGAATCTCCTCCATGAATCTCCATGAATCTCCATGAATATCCATGAATCTCCATGAATCTCCTCCATGAATCTCCATGAATCACCTCCATGAATCTCCATGAATCTCTATGAATGTCTATGAATCTCCATGAATCTCCATGAATCTCCATGAATCTTCATGAATCTCCTGATCCATGAACCTCTATGAATCTCCATGAATCTCCATGAATATCCTCCATGAATCACCATGAATCTCCATGAATCTCCATGATATCCTGTATGAATCTTCATGAATCTCCATGAATCTCCATGCATCTCCATGAATCTCCATGAATCTCCATGAACCTCCTCCATGAATCTCCATGAAAATCCTCCATGAATGTCCATGAATCTCCATGAATCTCCATGAACCGCCTCCATGAATCTCCATGAATCTCCATGAATATCCATGAATCTACATGTTTCTCCATGAATCTACATGAATCTCCATGAATCTCCATGAATCTCCTCGATGAATCTCCATGAATCTTCATGAATCTCCTGATCCATGAACCTCTATGAATCTCCATGAATCTCCATGAATATCCTCCATGAATCTCCATGAATCTCCATGAATCTCCATGATATCCTGTATGAATCTTCATGAATCTCCATGAATCTCCATGAATCTCCATGAATCTCCATGAATCTCCATGAACCTCCTCCATGAATCTCCATGAAAATCCTCCATGAATCTCCATGAATCTCCATGAATCTCCACGAATCTCCATGTATCTCCATGAATCTACATGAATCTCCATGAATCTCCATGAATCTCCTCCATGAATCTCCATGAATATCCATGAATCTACATGTATCTCCATGAATCTACATGAATCTCCATGAATCTCCATGAATCTCCTCGATGAATCTCCATGAATCTTCATGAATCTCCTGATCCATGAACCTCTATGAATCTCCATGAATCTCCATGAATATCCTCCATGAATCTCCATGAATCTCCATGAATCTCCATGATATCCTGTATGAATCTTCATGAATCTCCATGAATCTCCATGCATCTCCATGAATCTCCATGAATCTCCATGAACCTCCTCCATGAATCTCCATGAAAATCCTCCATGAATCTCCATGAATCTCCATGAACCGCCTCCATGAATCTCCATGAATCTCCATGAATATCCTCGATGAATCTCCATGAATCTTCATGAATCTCCTAATCCATGAACCTCTATGAATCTCCATGAATCTCCATGAATATCCTCCATAAATCTCTATGAATCTACATGAATGTCCATGAATCTCCTACATGAATCTCCATGAATCTCCATGTATCTCCATGAATCTACAAGAATCTCCATGAATCTCCATGAATCTCCTCCATGAATCTCCATGAATCTCCATGAATATCCATGAATCTCCATGAATCTCCTCCATGAATCTCCATGAATCACCTCCATGAATCTCCATGAATCTCTATGAATGTCTATGAATCTCCATGAATCTCCATGAATCTCCATGAATCTCCATGAATTTCCAAGAATCTCCATGAATGTCCATGAATGTGCTCCAAGAACCTCCATGCATCTCCATGAATATCCATGAATCTTCATGAATCTCCTCCATGAATCTCCATGAATCTCCAGGAATCTCCAGGAATCTACATGAATCTCCATGAATCTCAATGGATCTCCTCGATGAATCTCCATGAATCTTCATGAATCTCCTGATCCATGAATGTCTATGAATCTCCATGAATCTCCATGAATATCCTCCATGAATCTCCATGAATCTCCATGAATCACCTCCATGAATCTCCATGAATCTCTATGAATGTCTATGAATCTCCATGAATCTCCATGAATCTCGATGAATCTCCATGAATTTCCAAGAATCTCCATGAATGTCCATGAATGTCCTCCATGAACCTCCATGCATCTCCATGAATATCCATGAATCTTCATGAATCTCCTCCATGAATCTCCATGAATCTCCATGCATCTCCATGAATCTCCATGAATCTCCATGAACCTCCTCCATGAATCTCCATGAATCTCCATGATATCCTGTATGAATCTTCATGAATCTCCATGAATCTCCATGCATCTCCATGAATCTCCATGAATCTCCATGAATCTCCATGAATCTCCATGAACCTCCTCCATGAATCTCCATGAATATCCATGAATCTACATGAATCTCCATGAATCTCCATGTATCTCCATGAATCTACAAGAATTTTAATGAATCTCCATGAATCTCCTCCATGAATCTCCATGAATCACCTCCATGAATCTTCATGAATCTCCTGATCCATGAATGTCTATGAATCTCCATGAATCTCCATGTATCTCCATGAATCTCCATGAATCTCCATGAATATCCTCCATGAATCTCCATGAATCTCCATGAATCACCTCCATGAATCTCCATGAATCTCTATGAATGTCTATGAATCTCCATGAATCTCCATGAATCTCCATGAATCTCCATGAATTTCCATGAATCTCCATGAATCTCCATGAATCTCCATGATATCCTGTATGAATCTTCATGAATCTCCATGAATCTCCATGCATCTCCATGAATCTCCATGAATCTCCATGAACCTCCTCCATGAATCTCCATGAATCTTCATGAATCTCCATGAATATCCATGAATCACCATGAATCTCCATGAATCTCCTCCATGAATCTCCATGAATCACCTCCATGAATCACCTCCATGAATCTCCATGAATCTCCATGAATGTCTATGAATCTCCATGACTCTCCATGAATCTCCTTGAATCTACATGAATCTCCGTGAATCTCCATGAATCTCAATGAATCTCCATGAATCTCCATGATATCCTGTATGAATCTTCATGAATCTCCTAGATGAATCTCCATGAATCTCCATGAATCTCCATGAATGTCCATGAATCTCCTCCATGAATCTCCTGTATGAATCTCCATGAATCTCCACGAATCTCCATGAATCTCCATGAATCTCCATGAATCTCCATGATATCCTGTATGAATCTTCATGAATCTCCATGAATCTCCATGCATCTCCATGAATCTCCATGAATCTCCATGAACCTCCTCCATGAATCTCCATGAATCTCCATGAACCTCCTCCATGAATCTCCATGAATCTCCATGAATATTAATGAATCTCCATGAATCTCCATGTATCTCCATGAATCTCCATGAATCTCGTCGATGAATCTCCATGAATCTTCATGCATCTCCATGAATCTCCATGAATCTCCATGAATCTCCTCGATGAATCTCCATGAATCTTCATGCATCTCCATGAATCTCCATGAATCTCCATGAATCTCCATGAATCTCAATGAATCTCCTCGATGAATCTCCATGAATCTTCATGAATCTCCTTATCCATGAATCTCTATGAATCTCCATGTATCTCCATGAACCTCCTCCATGAATCTCCATGAATCACCATGAATCTCCATGTATCTCCATGAACCTCCTGAATGAATCTCCATGAATATCCATGAATCTCCATGAATCTCCATGAATATCCATGAATCTCCATGAATCTGCATGAATCTCCATGAATCTACATGAATCTCCATGAATCTCCATGAATCTCCTCGATGAATCTCCATGAATCTCCATGAGTATCCATGAATCTCCATGAACTTCCAAGAATCTCCATGAATGTCCATGAATCTCCTCCATGAATCTCCATGAATCTCCATGAATCTCCATGAATCTCCATGAATCTCCATGAAACACCTCCATGAATCTCCATGAATCTCTATGAATGTCTATGAATCTCAATGAATCTCCATGAATCTCCATGAATCTCCATGAATTTCCAAGAATCTCCATGAATGTCCATGAATGTCCTCCATGAACCTCCATGCATCTCCATGAATATCCATGAATCTTCATGAATCTCCTCCATGAATCTTCATGAATCTCCATGCATCTCCATGAATCTCCATGAATCTCCATGAACCTCCTCCATGAATCTCCATGAATCTCCATGAATATCCATGAATCTCCATGAATCTCCATGAATCTCCATGTATCTCCATGAATTTCCAAGAATCTCTATGAATGTCCATGAATGTCCACCATGAATCTCCATGCATCTCCATGAATCTCCATGAATCTCCATCAACCTCCACCATGAATATCCTCCATGAATCTCCATGAATCTCCATGAATCTCCATGAATCACCTCCATGAATCTCCATGAATCTCTATGAATGTCTATGAATCTCCATGAATCTACATGAATCTCCATGAATCACCTCCATGAATCTCCATGAATCTCTATGAATGTCTATGAATCTCCATGAATCTCCATGAATCTCCATGAATCTCCATGAATCTCCATGCATCTCCATGAATCTCCATGAATCTCCATGATTCTCCATGAATATCCATGAATCTCCATGAATCTCCATGAATCTCCATGTATCTCCATGAATCACCTCCATGAATCTCCATGAATATCCATGAATCTCCATGAATCTCCATGAATCTCCATGAATCACCATGAATCTCCATGAATCTCCATGAATCTCCTTCATCAATCTCCACGAATCTCCACGAATCTCCATGAATCTCCATGAATCTCCATGAATCTCCATGAATCTCCTCGATGCATCTCCATGAATCTCCATGAATCTCCATGAACCTCCTCCATGAATCTCCATGAAACTCCATGAATCTCCATGAATCTCCATGAATCTCCATGTATGTCTATAAATCTCCATGAATCTCCATGAATCTCCTCCATGAATCTCCATGAATCTCCAAGAATCTCCTCCATGAATCTCCATGAATCTCCATGTATCTCCATGAATCTACGTGAATCTCCATGAATCACCTCCATGAATCACCATGAATCTCCATGAATGTCTATGAATCTCCATGAATCTCCATGAGTCTCCATGAATCTCCACGAATTTCCAAGAATCTCCATGAATGTCCATGAATCTCCTCCATGAATCTCCACGAATCTCCATGAATATCCATGAATCTCCATGAATCTCCTCCATGAATCTCCTGTATGAATCTCCATGACTCTCCATGAATATCCTCCATGAATCTCCATGAATCTCCATGAATCGCCATGAATTTCCAGGTATCTCCATGAATTTCCAAGAATCTCCGTGAATGTCCATGAATGTCCTCCATGAATCTCCACGAATCTCCATGAATCTCTATGAATCACCTTCATCAATCTCCATGAATCACCTTCATCAATCTCTACGAATCTCCATGAATCTCCATGATTCTCCACGAATCTCCTCCATGAGTCTCCAATGAATCTCCATGAATCTCCATGAATCTCTATGAATCTTCATGAATTTCCATGAATCTCCATGAACCCTCATGAACCTCCTCTCTAAATATCCATGAATCTCCATGAATCTTCATGAATCTCCATGAATCTCCATGAATCTCCACAAATCTCCGTGAATCTCCATGAATCTCCTCCATGAATCTCCACGAATCTCCATGAATGTCCACGAATCTCCGCGAATCTCCATGAGTCTCCATGAATTTCCATGAATTTCCAAGAATCTCCATGAATGTCCACGAATCTCCTCCACGAATCTCCTCCATGAATCTCCATGAATATCCATGAATCTCCATGAATCTCCATGAATCACCTCCATGAATCTCCATGAATCTCCATGAATCTCCATGCATCTCCATGAATCTACATGAATCTCCATGAATCTCCATGAATCTCCTCCATGAATCTCCATGAATCACCTCCATGAATCACCTCCATGAATCTCCATGAATCTCCATGAATGTCTATGAATCTCCATGACTCTCCATGAATCTCCTTGAATCTACATGAATCTCCGTGAATCTTAATGAATCTCCTAGATGAATCTCCATGAATCTCCATGAATCTCCATGAATGTCCATGAATCTCCTCCATGAATCTCCTGTATGAATCTCCATGAATCCCCATGAATCTCCATGAATCTCAATGAATCTCCACGAATCTCCATGAATCTCCATGAATCTCGTCGATGAATCTCCATGAATCTTCATGCATCTCCATGAATCTCCATGAATCTCCATGAATCTCCTCGATGAATCTCCATGAATCTTCATGCATCTCCTGATCCATGAATCTCCATGAATCTCTATGAATCTCCATGTATCTCCATGAACCTCCTCCATGAATCTCCATGAATCACCATGAATCTCCATGTATCTCCATGAACCTCCTCCATGAATCTCCATGAATATCCATGAATCTCCATGAATCTCCATGAATATCCATGAATCTCCATGAATCTGCATGAATCTCCATGAATCTCCATGAATCTCCTCGATGAATCTCCATGAGTCTACATGAATCTCCATGAACTGCCAAGAATCTCCATGAATGTCCATGAATCTCCTCCATGAATCTCCATGAATCTCCATGAATCTCCATGAATCTCCATGAATCACATCCATGAATCTCCATGAATCTCTATGAATGTCTATGAATCTCAATGAATCTCCATGAATCTCCATGAATCTCCATGAATTTCCAAGAATCTCCATGAATGTCCATGAATGTCCTCCATGAACCTCCATGCATCTCCATGAATATCCATGAATCTTCATGAATCTCCTCCATGAATCTCCATGAATCTCCATGCATCTCCATGAATCTCCATGTATCTCCATGAACCTCCTCCATGAATCTCCATGAATATCCATGAATCTCCATGAATCTCCATGAATATCCATGAATCTCCATGAATCTGCATGAATCTCCATGAATCTACATGAATCTCCATGAATCTCCATGAATCTCCTCGATGAATCTCCATGAATCTCCATGAGTATCCATGAATCTCCATGAACTTCCAAGAATCTCCATGAATGTCCATGAATCTCCTCCATGAATCTCCATGAATCTCCATGAATCTCCTTCATCAATCTCCACGAATCTCCACGAATCTCCATGAATCTCCATGAATCTCCATGAATCTCCATGAATCTCCTCGATGCATCTCCATGAATCTCCATGAATCTCCATGAACCTCCTCCATGAATCTCCATGAAACTCCATGAATCTCCATGAATCTCCATGAATCTCCATGTATGTCTATAAATCTCCATGAATCTCCATGAATCTCCTCCATGAATCTCCATGAATCTCCAAGAATCTCCTCCATGAATCTCCATGAATCTCCATGTATCTCCATGAATCTACGTGAATCTCCATGAATCACCTCCATGAATCTCCATGAATCTCCATGAATGTCTATGAATCTCCATGAATCTCCATGAGTCTCCATGAATCTCCACGAATTTCCAAGAATCTCCATGAATGTCCATGAATCTCCTCCATGAATCTCCACGAATCTCCATGAATATCCATGAATCTCCATGAATCTCCTCCATGAATCTCCTGTATGAATCTCCATGACTCTCCATGAATATCCTCCATGAATCTCCATGAATCTCCATGAATCGCCATGAATTTCCAGGTATCTCCATGAATTTCCAAGAATCTCCGTGAATGTCCATGAATGTCCTCCATGAATCTCCACGAATCTCCATGAATCTCTATGAATCACCTTCATCAATCTCCATGAATCACCTTCATCAATCTCTACGAATCTCCATGAATCTCCATGATTCTCCACGAATCTCCTCCATGAGTCTCCAATGAATCTCCATGAATCTCCATGAATCTCTATGAATCTTCATGAATTTCCATGAATCTCCATGAACCCTCATGAACCTCCTCTCTAAATATCCATGAATCTCCATGAATCTTCATGAATCTCCATGAATCTCCATGAATCTCCACAAATCTCCGTGAATCTCCATGAATCTCCTCCATGAATCTCCACGAATCTCCATGAATGTCCACGAATCTCCGCGAATCTCCATGAGTCTCCATGAATTTCCATGAATTTCCAAGAATCTCCATGAATGTCCACGAATCTCCTCCACGAATCTCCTCCATGAATCTCCATGAATATCCATGAATCTAGATGAATCTCCATGAATCACCTCCATGAATCTCCATGAATCTCCATGAATCTCCATGCATCTCCATGAATCTACATGAATCTCCATGAATCTCCATGAATCTCCTCCATGAATCTCCATGAATCACCTCCATGAATCACCTCCATGAATCTCCATGAATCTCCATGAATGTCTATGAATCTCCATGACTCTCCATGAATCTCCTTGAATCTACATGAATCTCCGTGAATCTTAATGAATCTCCTAGATGAATCTCCATGAATCTCCATGAATCTCCATGAATGTCCATGAATCTCCTCCATGAATCTCCTGTATGAATCTCCATGAATCCCCATGAATCTCCATGAATCTCAATGAATCTCCACGAATCTCCATGAATCTCCATGAATCTCCATGAATCACCATGAATCTCCATGTATCTCCATGAACCTCCTCCATGAATCTCCATGAATATCCATGAATCTCCATGAATCTCCATGAATATCCATGAATCTCCATGAATCTGCATGAATCTCCATGAATCTCCATGAATCTCCTCGATGAATCTCCATGAGTCTACATGAATCTCCATGAACTGCCAAGAATCTCCATGAATGTCCATGAATCTCCTCCATGAATCTCCATGAATCTCCATGAATCTCCATGAATCTCCATGAATCACATCCATGAATCTCCATGAATCTCTATGAATGTCTATGAATCTCAATGAATCTCCATGAATCTCCATGAATCTCCATGAATTTCCAAGAATCTCCATGAATGTCCATGAATGTCCTCCATGAACCTCCATGCATCTCCATGAATATCCATGAATCTTCATGAATCTCCTCCATGAATCTCCATGAATCTCCATGCATCTCCATGAATCTCCATGAATCTCCATGAACCTCCTCCATGAATCTCCATGAACCTCCTCCATGAATCTCCATGAATCTCCATGAATCTCCATGTATCTCCATGAACCTCCTCCATGAATCTCCATGAATATCCATGAATCTCCATGAATCTCCATGAATATCCATGAATCTCCATGAATCTGCATGAATCTCCATGAATCTACATGAATCTCCATGAATCTCCATGAATCTCCTCGATGAATCTCCATGAATCTTCATGCATCTCCATGAATCTCCATGAATCTCCATGAATCTCCTCGATGAATCTCCATGAATCTTCATGAATCTCCTGATCCATGAATCTCTATGAATCGCCATGTATCTCCATGAACCTCTCCATGAATCTCCATGAATCACCATGAATCTCCATGTATCTCCATGAACCTCCTCCATGAATCTCCATGAATATCCATGAATCTCCATGAATCTCCATGAATCTCCATGAATCTCCATGAATCACCTCCATGAATCTCCATGAATCTCTATGAATGTCTATGAATCTCAATGAATCTCCATGAATCTCCATGAATCTCCATGAATCTCCATGAATATCCATGAATCTCCATGAATCTCCATGAATATCCATGAATCTTCATGAATCTCCTCCATGAATCTCCATGAATCTCCATGCATCTCCATGAATCTCCATGAATCTCCATGAACCTCCTCCATGAATCTCCATGAATCTCCATGAATATCCATGAATCTCCATGAATCTCCATGAATCTCCATGTATCTCCATGAATTTCCAAGAATCTCCATGAATGTCCATGAATGTCCACCATGAATCTCCATGCATCTCCATGAATCTCCATGAATCTCCATCAACCTCCTCCATGAATATCCTCGATGAATCTCCATGAATATCCATGAATCTCCATGAATCTCCATGAATCTCCATGTATCTCCATGAATCACCTCCATGAATCTCCATGAATATCCATGAATCTCCATGAATCTCCATGAATCTCCATGAATCACCATGAATCTCCATGAATCTCCATGAATCTCCTTCATCAATCTCCACGAATCTCCACGAATCTCCATGAATCTCCATGAATCTCCATGAATCTCCATGAATCTCCTCCATGAATCTCCATGAATCTCCATGAATCTCCATGAATCTCCATGAATATCCATGAATCTCCATGAATCTCCATGAATCTCCATGTATCTCCATGAATCTACATGAATCTCCATGAATCTCCTCGATGCATCTCCATGAATCTCCATGAATCTCCATGAACCTCCTCCATGAATCTCCATGAAACTCCATGAATCTCCATGAATCTCCATGAATCTCCATGTATGTCTATAAATCTCCATGAATCTCCATGAATCTCCTCCATGAATCTCCATGAATCTCCAAGAATCTCCTCCATGAATCTCCATGAATCTCCATGTATCTCCATGAATCTACATGAATCTCCATGAATCACCTCCATGAATCTCCATGAATCTCCATGAATGTCTATGAATCTCCATGAATCTCCATGAGTCTCCATGAATCTCCACGAATTTCCAAGAATCTCCATGAATGTCCATGAATCTCCTCCATGAATCTCCACGAATCTCCATGAATATCCATGAATCTCCATGAATCTCCTCCATGAATCTCCTGTATGAATCTCCATGACTCTCCATGAATATCCTCCATGAATCTCCATGAATCTCCATGAATCGCCATGAATTTCCAGGTATCTCCATGAATTTCCAAGAATCTCCGTGAATGTCCATGAATCTCCATGAATCTCCATGAATCTCCATGTATCTCCATGAATCACCTCCATGAATCTCCATGAATATCCATGAATCTCCATGAATCTCCATGAATCTCCATGAATCACCATGAATCTCCATGAATCTCCATGAATCTCCTTCATCAATCTCCACGAATCTCCACGAATCTCCATGAATCTCCATGAATCTCCATGAATCTCCATGAATCTCCTCCATGAATCTCCATGAATCTCCATGAATCTCCATGAATCTCCATGAATATCCATGAATCTCCATGAATCTCCATGAATCTCCATGTATCTCCATGAATCTACATGAATCTCCATGAATCTCCTCGATGCATCTCCATGAATCTCCATGAATCTCCATGAACCTCCTCCATGAATCTCCATGAAACTCCATGAATCTCCATGAATCTCCATGAATCTCCATGTATGTCTATAAATCTCCATGAATCTCCATGAATCTCCTCCATGAATCTCCATGAATCTCCAACAATCTCCTCCATGAATCTCCATGAATCTCCATGTATCTCCATGAATCTACATGAATCTCCATGAATCACCTCCATGAATCTCCATGAATCTCCATGAATGTCTATGAATCTCCATGAATCTCCATGAGTCTCCATGAATCACCTTCATCAATCTCTACGAATCTCCATGAATCTCCATGATTCTCCACGAATCTCCTCCATGAGTCTCCATGAATCTCCATGAATCTCCATGAATCTCTATGAATCTTCATGAATTTCCATGAATCTCCATGAACCCTCATGAACCTCCTCTCTAAATATCCATGAATCTCCATGAATCTTCATGAATCTCCATGAATCTCCATGAATCTCCACAAATCTCCGTGAATCTCCATGAATCTCCTCCATGAATCTCCACGAATCTCCATGAATGTCCACGAATCTCCGCGAATCTCCATGAGTCTCCATGAATTTCCATGAATTTCCAAGAATCTCCATGAATGTCCATGAACCTCCTCCATGAATCTCCATGAATCACCATGAATCTCCATGTATCTCCATGAACCTCCTCCATGAATCTCCATGAATATCCATGAATCTCCATGAATCTCCATGAATATCCATGAATCTCCATGAATCTCCATGAATTTCCAAGAATCTCCATGAATCTCCATGAATCACCTCCATGAATCTCCATGAATCTCCATGAATCTCCATGTATCTCCATGAATCTACATGAATCTCCATGAATCTCCATGAATCTCCTCCATGAATCTCCATGAATCACCTCCATGAATCACCTCCATGAATCTCCATGAATCTCCATGAATGTCTATGAATCTCCATGAATCTCGTCGATGAATCTCCATGAATCTTCATGCATCTCCATGAATCTCCATGAATCTCCATGAATCTCCTCGATGAATCTCCATGAATCTTCATGCATCTCCTGATCCATGAATCTCCATGAATCTCTATGAATCTCCATGTATCTCCATGAACCTCCTCCATGAATCTCCATGAATCACCATGAATCTCCATGTATCTCCATGAACCTCCTCCATGAATCTCCATGAATATCCATGAATCTCCATGAATCTCCATGAATATCCATGAATCTCCATGAATCTGCATGAATCTCCATGAATCTCCATGAATCTCCTCGATGAATCTCCATGAATCTCCATGAGTCTACATGAATCTCCATGAACTGCCAAGAATCTCCATGAATGTCCATGAATCTCCTCCATGAATCTCCATGAATCTCCATGAATCTCCATGAATCTCCATGAATCACCTCCATGAATCTCCATGAATCTCTATGAATGTCTATGAATCTCAATGAATCTCCATGAATCTCCATGAATCTCCATGAATTTCCAAGAATCTCCATGAATGTCCATGAATGTCCTCCATGAACCTCCATGCATCTCCATGAATATCCATGAATCTTCATGAATCTCCTCCATGAATCTCCATGAATCTCCATGCATCTCCATGAATCTCCATGAATCTCCATGAACCTCCTCCATGAATCTCCATGAACCTCCTCCATGAATCTCCATGAATCTCCATGAATCTCCATGTATCTCCATGAACCTCCTCCATGAATCTCCATGAATATCCATGAATCTCCATGAATCTCCATGAATATCCATGAATCTCCATGAATCTGCATGAATCTCCATGAATCTACATGAATCTCCATGAATCTCCATGAATCTCCTCGATGAATCTCCATGAATCTTCATGCATCTCCATGAATCTCCATGAATCTCCATGAATCTCCTCGATGAATCTCCATGAATTTTCATGCATCTCCATGAATCTCCATGAATCTCCATGAATCTCCATGAATCTCAATGAATCTCCTCGATGAATCTCCATGAATCTTCATGAATCTCCTGATCCATGAATCTCTATGAATCTCCATGTATCTCCATGAACCTCTCCATGAATCTCCATGAATCACCATGAATCTCCATGTATCTCCATGAACCTCCTCCATGAATCTCCATGAATATCCATGAATCTCCATGAATCTCCATGAATCTCCATGAATCTCCATGAATCACCTCCATGAATCTCCATGAATCTCTATGAATGTCTATGAATCTCAATGAATCTCCATGAATCTCCATGAATCTCCATGAATTTCCAAGAATCTCCATGAATGTCCATGAATGTCCTCCATGAACCTCCATGCATCTCCATGAATATCCATGAATCTTCATGAATCTCCTCCATGAATCTCCATGAATCTCCATGCATCTCCATGAATCTCCATGAATCTCCATGAACCTCCTCCATGAATCTCCATGAATCTCCATGAATATCCATGAATCTCCATGAATCTCCATGAATCTCCATGTATCTCCATGAATTTCCAAGAATCTCCATGAATGTCCATGAATGTCCACCATGAATCTCCATGCATCTCCATGAATCTCCATGAATCTCCATCAACCTCCTCCATGAATATCCTCGATGAATCTCCATGAATATCCATGAATCTCCATGAATCTCCATGAATCTCCATGTATCTCCATGAATCACCTCCATGAATCTCCATGAATATCCATGAATCTCCATGAATCTCCATGAATCTCCATGAATCACCATGAATCTCCATGAATCTCCATGAATCTCCTTCATCAATCTCCACGAATCTCCACGAATCTCCATGAATCTCCATGAATCTCCATGAATCTCCATGAATCTCCTCCATGAATCTCCATGAATCTCCATGAATCTCCATGAATCTCCATGAATATCCATGAATCTCCATGAATCTCCATGAATCTCCATGTATCTCCATGAATCTACATGAATCTCCATGAATCTCCTCGATGCATCTCCATGAATCTCCATGAATCTCCATGAACCTCCTCCATGAATCTCCATGAAACTCCATGAATCTCCATGAATCTCCATGAATCTCCATGTATGTCTATAAATCTCCATGAATCTCCATGAATCTCCTCCATGAATCTCCATGAATCTCCAAGAATCTCCTCCATGAATCTCCATGAATCTCCATGTATCTCCATGAATCTACATGAATCTCCATGAATCACCTCCATGAATCTCCATGAATCTCCATGAATGTCTATGAATCTCCATGAATCTCCATGAGTCTCCATGAATCTCCACGAATTTCCAAGAATCTCCATGAATGTCCATGAATCTCCTCCATGAATCTCCACGAATCTCCATGAATATCCATGAATCTCCATGAATCTCCTCCATGAATCTCCTGTATGAATCTCCATGACTCTCCATGAATATCCTCCATGAATCTCCATGAATCTCCATGAATCGCCATGAATTTCCAGGTATCTCCATGAATTTCCAAGAATCTCCGTGAATGTCCATGAATGTCCTCCATGAATCTCCACGAATCTCCATGAATCTCTATGAATCACCTTCATCAATCTCCATGAATCACCTTCATGAATCTCTACGAATCTCCATGAATCTCCATGATTCTCCACGAATCTCCTCCATGAGTCTCCATGAATCTCCATGAATCTCCATGAATCTCTATGAATCTTCATGAATTTCCATGAATCTCCATGAACCCTCATGAACCTCCTCTCTAAATATCCATGAATCTCCATGAATCTTCATGAATCTCCATGAATCTCCATGAATCTCCACAAATCTCCGTGAATCTCCATGAATCTCCTCCATGAATCTCCACGAATCTCCATGAATGTCCACGAATCTCCGCGAATCTCCATGAGTCTCCATGAATTTCCATGAATTTCCAAGAATCTCCATGAATGTCCACGAATCTCCTCCACGAATCTCCTCCATGAATCTCCATGAATATCCATGAATCTCCATGAATCTCCATGAATCACCTCCATGAATCTCCATGAATCTCCATGAATCTCCATGTATCTCCATGAATCTACATGAATCTCCATGAATCTCCATGAATCTCCTCCATGAATCTCCATGAATCACCTCCATGAATCACCTCCATGAATCTCCATGAATCTCCATGAATGTCTATGAATCTCCATGACTCTCCATGAATCTCCTTGAATCTACATGAATCTCCGTGAATCTTAATGAATCTCCTAGATGAATCTCCATGAATATCCATGAATCTCCATGAATCTCCATGAATATCCATGAATCTCCATGAATCTGCATGAATCTCCATGAATCTACATGAATCTCCATGAATCTCCATGAATCTCCTCGATGAATCTCCATGAATCTCCATGAGTCTCCATGAATCTCCATGAACTTCCAAGAATCTCCATGAATGACCATGAATCTCCTCCATGAATCTCCATGAATCTCCATGAATCTCCATGAATCTCCATGAATCACCTCCATGAATCTCCATGAATCTCTATGAATGTCTATGAATCTCAATGAATCTCCATGAATCTCCATGAATCTCCATGAATTTCCAAGAATCTCCATGAATGTCCATGAATGTCCTCCATGAACCTCCATGCATCTCCATGAATATCCATGAATCTTCATGAATCTCCTCCATGAATCTCCATGAATCTCCATGCATCTCCATGAATCTCCATGAATCTCCATGAACCTCCTCCATGAATCTCCATGAATCTCCATGAATATCCATGAATCTCCATGAATCTCCATGAATCTCCATGTATCTCCATGAATTTCCAAGAATCTCCATGAATGTCCATGAATGTCCACCATGAATCTCCATGCATCTCCATGAATCTCCATGAATATCCATGAATCTCCATGAATCTCCATGAATCTCCATGTATCTCCATGAATTTCCAAGAATCTCCATGAATGTCCATGAATGTCCACCATGAATCTCCATGCATCTCCATGAATCTCCATGAATCTCCATGAATCTCCATGAATTTCCAAGAATCTCCATGAATGTCCATGAATGTCCTCCATGAACCTCCATGCATCTCCATGAATATCCATGAATCTCCATGAATATCCATGAATCTCCATGAATCTCCATGAATCTCCATGTATCTCCATGAATTTCCAAGAATCTCCATGAATGTCCATGAATGTCCACCATGAATCATCATGCATCTCCATGAATCTCCATGAATCTCCATGAACCTCCTCCATGAATATCCTCCATGAATCTCCATGAATCTCCATGAATCTCCATGAATCTCTATGAATGTCTATGAATCTCCATGAATCTACATGAATCTCCATGAATCTCCATGAATCACCTCCATGAATCTCCATGAATCTCTATGAATGTCTATGAATCTCCATGAATCTCCATGAATTTCCATGAATCTCCATGAATTTCCAAGAATCTCCATGAATGTCCATGAATGTCCTCCATGAACCTCCATGCATCTCCATGAATATCCATGAATCTTCATGAATCTCCTCCATGAATCTCCATGAATCTCCATGCATCTCCATGAATCTCCATGAATCTCCATGAACCTCCTCCATGAATCTCCATGAATCTCCATGAATATCCATGAATCTCCATGAATCTCCATGAATCTCCATGTATCTCCATGAATTTCCAAGAATCTCCATGAATGTCCATGAATGTCCACCATGAATCTCCATGCATCTCCATGAATCTCCATGAATCTCCATGAACCTCCTCCATGAATCTCCATGAATCTCCATGAATATCCATGAGTCTCCATGAATCTGCATGAATCTCCATGTATCTCCATGAATCTACATGAATCTCCATGAATCTCCATGAATAACCTCCATGAATCTCCATGAATCTCCATGAATGTCCATGAATCTCCTACATGAATCTCCTATATGAATCTCCATGAATCTCCACGAATCTCCATGAATCTCCATGAATATCCATGAATCTCCATGAATCTCCATGAATCTCCATGTATCTCCATGAATTTCCAAGAATCTCCATGAATGTCCATGAATGTCCACCATGAATCTCCATGCATCTCCATGAATCTCCATGAATCTCCATGAACCTCCTCCATGAATCTCCATGAATCTCCATGAATATCCATGAGTCTCCATGAATCTGCATGAATCTCCATGTATCTCCATGAATCTACATGAATCTCCATGAATCTCCATGAATAACCTCCATGAATCTCCATGAATCTCCATGAATGTCCATGAATCTCCTACATGAATCTCCTATATGAATCTCCATGAATCTCCACGAATCTCCATGAATCTCCATGAATCTCCATGAATATCCATGAATCTCCATGAATCTCCATGTATCTCCATGAATCTACAAGAATCTCCATGAATCTCCTCCATGAATCTCCATGAATCACCTCCATGAATCTCCATGAATCTCAACGAATCTCAATGAATCTCCATGAATCTCCTCGATGAATCTCCATGAATCTTCATGAATCTCCTAATCCATGAACCTCTATGAATCTCCATTAATCTCCATGAATATCCTCCATAAATCTCTATGAATCTCCATGAATGTCCATGAATCTCCTACATGAATCTCCATGAATCTCCATGTATCTCCATGAATCTACAAGAATCTCCATGAATCTCCATGAATCTCCTCCATGAATCTCCTCCATGAATCTCCATGAATCTCCATGAATATCCATGAATCTCCATGAATCTCCTCCATGAATCTCCATGAATCACCTCTATGAATCTCCATGAATCTCTATGAATGTCTATGAATCTCCATGAATCTCCATTAATCTCCATGAATCTCCATGAATTTCCAAGAATCTCCATGAATGTCCATGAATGTGCTCCATGAACCTCCATGCATCTCCATGAATATCCATGAATCTTCATGAATCTCCTCCATGAATCTCCATGAATCTCCAGGAATCTCCAGGAATCTACATGAATCTCCATGAATCTCAATGAATCTCCTCGATGAATCTCCATGAATCTTCATGAATCTCCTGATCCATGAATGTCTATGAATCTCCATGAATCTCCATGAATATCCTCCATGAATCTCCATGAATCTCCATGAATCACCTCCATGAATCTCCATGAATCTCTATGAATGTCTATGAATCTCCATGAATCTCCATGAATCTCCATGAATCTCCATGAATTTCCAAGAATCTCCATGAATCTCCATGAATCTCCATGAATGTCCATGAATCTCCTACATGAATCTCCTATATGAATCTCCATGAATCTCCACGAATCTCCATGAATCTCCATGAATATCCATGAATCTCCATGAATCTCCATGAATCTCCATGCATCTCCATCAATCTCCATGAATCTCCAAGAGCCTCCTCCATGAATCTCCATGAATATCCATGAATCTCCATGAATCTCCATGTATCTCCATGAATCTACAAGAATCTCCATGAATCTCCTCCATGAATCTCCATGAATCACCTCCATGAATCTCCATGAATCTCAACGAATCTCAATGAATCTCCATGAATCTCCTCGATGAATCTCCATGAATCTTCATGAATCTCCTAATCCATGAACCTCTATGAATCTCCATTAATCTCCATGAATATCCTCCATAAATCTCTATGAATCTCCATGAATGTCCATGAATCTCCTACATGAATCGCCATGAATTTCCAGGTATCTCCATGAATTTCCAAGAATCTCCGTGAATGTCCATGAATGTCCTCCATGAATCTCCACGAATCTCCATGAATCTCTATGAATCACCTTCATCAATCTCCATGAATCACCTTCATGAATCTCTACGAATCTCCATGAATCTCCATGATTCTCCACGAATCTCCTCCATGAGTCTCCATGAATCTCCATGAATCTCCATGAATCTCTATGAATCTTCATGAATTTCCATGAATCTCCATGAACCCTCATGAACCTCCTCTCTAAATATCCATGAATCTCCATGAATCTTCATGAATCTCCATGAATCTCCATGAATCTCCACAAATCTCCGTGAATCTCCATGAATCTCCTCCATGAATCTCCACGAATCTCCATGAATGTCCACGAATCTCCGCGAATCTCCATGAGTCTCCATGAATTTCCATGAATTTCCAAGAATCTCCATGAATGTCCACGAATCTCCTCCACGAATCTCCTCCATGAATCTCCATGAATATCCATGAATCTCCATGAATCTCCATGAATCACCTCCATGAATCTCCATGAATCTCCATGAATCTCCATGTATCTCCATGAATCTACATGAATCTCCATGAATCTCCATGAATCTCCTCCATGAATCTCCATGAATCACCTCCATGAATCACCTCCATGAATCTCCATGAATCTCCATGAATGTCTATGAATCTCCATGACTCTCCATGAATCTCCTTGAATCTACATGAATCTCCGTGAATCTTAATGAATCTCCTAGATGAATCTCCATGAATATCCATGAATCTCCATGAATCTCCATGAATATCCATGAATCTCCATGAATCTGCATGAATCTCCATGAATCTACATGAATCTCCATGAATCTCCATGAATCTCCTCGATGAATCTCCATGAATCTCCATGAGTCTCCATGAATCTCCATGAACTTCCAAGAATCTCCATGAATGACCATGAATCTCCTCCATGAATCTCCATGAATCTCCATGAATCTCCATGAATCTCCATGAATCACCTCCATGAATCTCCATGAATCTCTATGAATGTCTATGAATCTCAATGAATCTCCATGAATCTCCATGAATCTCCATGAATTTCCAAGAATCTCCATGAATGTCCATGAATGTCCTCCATGAACCTCCATGCATCTCCATGAATATCCATGAATCTTCATGAATCTCCTCCATGAATCTCCATGAATCTCCATGCATCTCCATGAATCTCCATGAATCTCCATGAACCTCCTCCATGAATCTCCATGAATCTCCATGAATATCCATGAATCTCCATGAATCTCCATGAATCTCCATGTATCTCCATGAATTTCCAAGAATCTCCATGAATGTCCATGAATGTCCACCATGAATCTCCATGCATCTCCATGAATCTCCATGAATATCCATGAATCTCCATGAATCTCCATGAATCTCCATGTATCTCCATGAATTTCCAAGAATCTCCATGAATGTCCATGAATGTCCACCATGAATCTCCATGCATCTCCATGAATCTCCATGAATCTCCATGAATCTCCATGAATTTCCAAGAATCTCCATGAATGTCCATGAATGTCCTCCATGAACCTCCATGCATCTCCATGAATATCCATGAATCTCCATGAATATCCATGAATCTCCATGAATCTCCATGAATCTCCATGTATCTCCATGAATTTCCAAGAATCTCCATGAATGTCCATGAATGTCCACCATGAATCTCCATGCATCTCCATGAATCTCCATGAATCTCCATGAACCTCCTCCATGAATATCCTCCATGAATCTCCATGAATCTCCATGAATCTCCATGAATCTCTATGAATGTCTATGAATCTCCATGAATCTACATGAATCTCCATGAATCTCCATGAATCACCTCCATGAATCTCCATGAATCTCTATGAATGTCTATGAATCTCCATGAATCTCCATGAATTTCCATGAATCTCCATGAATTTCCAAGAATCTCCATGAATGTCCATGAATGTCCTCCATGAACCTCCATGCATCTCCATGAATATCCATGAATCTTCATGAATCTCCTCCATGAATCTCCATGAATCTCCATGCATCTCCATGAATCTCCATGAATCTCCATGAACCTCCTCCATGAATCTCCATGAATCTCCATGAATATCCATGAATCTCCATGAATCTCCATGAATCTCCATGTATCTCCATGAATTTCCAAGAATCTCCATGAATGTCCATGAATGTCCACCATGAATCTCCATGCATCTCCATGAATCTCCATGAATCTCCATGAACCTCCTCCATGAATCTCCATGAATCTCCATGAATATCCATGAGTCTCCATGAATCTGCATGAATCTCCATGTATCTCCATGAATCTACATGAATCTCCATGAATCTCCATGAATAACCTCCATGAATCTCCATGAATCTCCATGAATGTCCATGAATCTCCTACATGAATCTCCTATATGAATCTCCATGAATCTCCACGAATCTCCATGAATCTCCATGAATATCCATGAATCTCCATGAATCTCCATGAATCTCCATGTATCTCCATGAATTTCCAAGAATCTCCATGAATGTCCATGAATGTCCACCATGAATCTCCATGCATCTCCATGAATCTCCATGAATCTCCATGAACCTCCTCCATGAATCTCCATGAATCTCCATGAATATCCATGAGTCTCCATGAATCTGCATGAATCTCCATGTATCTCCATGAATCTACATGAATCTCCATGAATCTCCATGAATAACCTCCATGAATCTCCATGAATCTCCATGAATGTCCATGAATCTCCTACATGAATCTCCTATATGAATCTCCATGAATCTCCACGAATCTCCATGAATCTCCATGAATATCCATGAATCTCCATGAATCTCCATGAATCTCCATGCATCTCCATCAATCTCCATGAATCTCCAAGAGCCTCCTCCATGAATCTCCATGAATATCCATGAATCTCCATGAATCTCCATGTATCTCCATGAATCTACAAGAATCTCCATGAATCTCCTCCATGAATCTCCATGAATCACCTCCATGAATCTCCATGAATCTCAACGAATCTCAATGAATCTCCATGAATCTCCTCGATGAATCTCCATGAATCTTCATGAATCTCCTAATCCATGAACCTCTATGAATCTCCATTAATCTCCATGAATATCCTCCATAAATCTCTATGAATCTCCATGAATGTCCATGAATCTCCTACATGAATCTCCATGAATCTCCATGTATCTCCATGAATCTACAAGAATCTCCATGAATCTCCATGAATCTCCTCCATGAATCTCCTCCATGAATCTCCATGAATCTCCATGAATATCCATGAATCTCCATGAATCTCCTCCATGAATCTCCATGAATCACCTCTATGAATCTCCATGAATCTCTATGAATGTCTATGAATCTCCATGAATCTCCATTAATCTCCATGAATCTCCATGAATTTCCAAGAATCTCCATGAATGTCCATGAATGTGCTCCATGAACCTCCATGCATCTCCATGAATATCCATGAATCTTCATGAATCTCCTCCATGAATCTCCATGAATCTCCAGGAATCTCCAGGAATCTACATGAATCTCCATGAATCTCAATGAATCTCCTCGATGAATCTCCATGAATCTTCATGAATCTCCTGATCCATGAATGTCTATGAATCTCCATGAATCTCCATGAATATCCTCCATGAATCTCCATGAATCTCCATGAATCACCTCCATGAATCTCCATGAATCTCTATGAATGTCTATGAATCTCCATGAATCTCCATGAATCTCCATGAATCTCCATGAATTTCCAAGAATCTCCATGAATCTCCATGAATCTCCATGAATGTCCATGAATCTCCTACATGAATCTCCTATATGAATCTCCATGAATCTCCACGAATCTCCATGAATCTCCATGAATATCCATGAATCTCCATGAATCTCCATGAATCTCCATGCATCTCCATCAATCTCCATGAATCTCCAAGAGCCTCCTCCATGAATCTCCATGAATATCCATGAATCTCCATGAATCTCCATGTATCTCCATGAATCTACAAGAATCTCCATGAATCTCCTCCATGAATCTCCATGAATCACCTCCATGAATCTCCATGAATCTCAACGAATCTCAATGAATCTCCATGAATCTCCTCGATGAATCTCCATGAATCTTCATGAATCTCCTAATCCATGAACCTCTATGAATCTCCATTAATCTCCATGAATATCCTCCATAAATCTCTATGAATCTCCATGAATGTCCATGAATCTCCTACATGAATCTCCATGAATCTCCATGTATCTCCATGAATCTACAAGAATCTCCATGAATCTCCATGAATCTCCTCCATGAATCTCCTCCATGAATCTCCATGAATCTCCATGAATATCCATGAATCTCCATGAATCTCCTCCATGAATCTCCATGAATCACCTCTATGAATCTCCATGAATCTCTATGAATGTCTATGAATCTCCATGAATCTCCATTAATCTCCATGAATCTCCATGAATTTCCAAGAATCTCCATGAATGTCCATGAATGTGCTCCATGAACCTCCATGCATCTCCATGAATATCCATGAATCTTCATGAATCTCCTCCATGAATCTCCATGAATCTCCAGGAATCTCCAGGAATCTACATGAATCTCCATGAATCTCAATGAATCTCCTCGATGAATCTCCATGAATCTTCATGAATCTCCTGATCCATGAATGTCTATGAATCTCCATGAATCTCCATGAATATCCTCCATGAATCTCCATGAATCTCCATGAATCACCTCCATGAATCTCCATGAATCTCTATGAACGTCTATGAATCTCCATGAATCTCCATGAATCTCCATGAATCTCCATGAATTTCCAAGAATCTCCATGAATGTCCATGAATGTCCTCCATGAACCTCCATGCATCTCCATGAATATCCATGAATCTTCATGAATCTCCTCCATGAATCTCCATGCATCTCCATGAATCTCCATGAATCTCCATGAACCTCCTCCATGAATCTCCATGAATCTCCATGATATCCTGTATGAATATCCATGAATCTACATGAATCTCCATGAATCTCCATGTATCTCCATGAATCTACAAGAATTTCCATGAATCTCCATGAATCTCCTCCATGAATCTCCATGAATCACCTCCATGAATCTTCATGAATCTCCGTGAATGTCTATGAATCTCCATGTATCTCCATGAATCTCCATGAATCTCCATGAATATCCTCCATGAATCTCCATGAATCTCCATGAATCACCTCCATGAATCTCCATGAATCTCTATGAATGTCTATGAATCTCCATGAATCTCCATGAATCTCCATGAATCTCCATGAATTTCCATGAATCTCCATGAATCTCCATGAATCACCTCCATGAATCTCCATGAATCTCTATGAATGTCTATGAATCTCAATGAATCTCCATGAATCTCCATGAATCTCCATGAATTTCCAAGAATCTCCATGAATGTCCATGAATGTCCTCCATGAACCTCCATGCATCTCCATGAATATCCATGAATCTTCATGAATCTCCTCCATGAATCTCCATGAATCTCCATGCATCTCCATGAATCTCCATGAATCTCCATGAACCTCCTCCATGAATCTCCATGAATCTCCATGAATATCCATGAATCTCCATGAATCTCCATGAATCTCCATGTATCTCCATGAATTTCCAAGAATCTCCATGAATGTCCATGAATGTCCACCATGAATCTCCATGCATCTCCATGAATCTCCATGAATCTCCATGAACCTCCTCCATGAATATCCTCCATGAATCTCCATGAATCTCCATGAATCACCTCCATGAATCTCCATGAATCTCTATGAATGTCTAGGAATCTCCATGAATCTACATGAATCTCCATGAATCTCCATGAATCACCTCCATGAATCTCCATGAATCTCTATGAATGTCTATGAATCTCCATGAATCTCCATGAATCTCCATGAATCTCCATGAATTTCCAAGAATCTCCATGAATGTCCATGAATGTCCTCCATGAACCTCCATGCATCTCCATGAATATCCATGAATCTTCATGAATCTCCTCCATGAATCTCCATGAATCTCCATGCATCTCCATGAATCTCCATGAATCTCCATGAACCTCCTCCATGAATCTCCATGAATCTCCATGAATATCCATGAATCTCCATGAATCTCCATGAATCTCCATGTATCTCCATGAATTTCCAAGAATCTCCATGAATGTCCATGAATGTCCACCATGAATCTCCATGCATCTCCATGAATCTCCATGCATCTCCATGAACCTCCTCCATGAATCTCCATGAATCTCCATGAATATCCATGAATCTCCATGAATCTGCATGAATCTCCATGTATCTCCATGAATCTCCATTAATCTCCATGATATCCTGTATGAATCTTCATGAATCTCCATGAATCTCCATGCATCTCCATGAATCTCCATGAATCTCCATGAATGTCCATGAATCTCCTCCATGAATCTCCTGTATGAATCTCCATGAATCCCCATGAATCTCCATGAATCTCAATGAATCTCCACGAATCTCCATGAATCTCCATGAATCTCCATGAATCTCCATGATATCCTGTATGAATCTTCATGAATCTCCATGAATCTCCATGCATCTCCATGAATCTCCATGAATCTCCATGAACCTCCTCCATGAATCTCCATGAATCTCCATGAACCTCCTCCATGAATCTCCATGAATCTCCATGAATATTAATGAATCTCCATGAATCTCCATGTATCTCCATGAATCTCCATGAATCTCGTCGATGAATCTCCATGAATCTTCATGCATCTCCATGAATCTCCATGAATCTCCATGAATCTCCTCGATGAATCTCCATGAATCTTCATGCATCTCCATGAATCTCCATGAATCTCCATGAATCTCCATGAATCTCAATGAATCTCCTCGATGAATCTCCATGAATCTTCATGAATCTCCTGATCCATGAATCTCTATGAATCTCCATGTATCTCCATGAACCTCCTCCATGAATCACCATGAATCACCATGAATCTCCATGTATCTCCATGAACCTCCTCCATGAATCTCCATGAATATCCATGAATCTCCATGAATCTCCATGAATATCCATGAATCTCCATGAATCTGCATGAATCTCCATGAATCTACATGAATCTCCATGAATCTCCATGAATCTCCTCGATGAATCTCCATGAATCTCCATGAGTCTCCATGAATCTCCATGAACTTCCAAGAATCTCCATGAATGTCCATGAATCTCCTCCATGAATCTCCATGAATCTCCATGAATCTCTATGAATGTCTATGAATCTCAATGAATCTCCATGAATCTCCATGAATCTCCATGAATTTCCAAGAATCTCCATGAATGTCCATGAATGTCCTCCATGAACCTCCATGCATCTCCATGAATATCCATGAATCTTCATGAATCTCCTCCATGAATCTCCATGAATCTCCATGCATCTCCATGAATCTCCATGAATCTCCATGAATCTCCATGAACCTCCTCCATGAATCTCCATGAATCTCCATGAATCTCCATGAATATCCATGAATCTCCATGAATCTCCATGAATCTCCATGTATCTCCATGAATTTCCAAGAATCTCCATGAATGTCCATGAATGTCCACCATGAATCTCCATGCATCTCCATGAATCTCCATGAATCTCCATGAACCTCCTCCATGAATATCCTCCATGAATCTCCATGAATCTCCATGAATCACCTCCATGAATCTCCATGAATCTCTGTGAATGTCTATGAATCTCCATGAATCTACATGAATCTCCATGAATCTCCATGAATCACCTCCATGAATCTCCATGAATCTCTATGAATGTCTATGAATCTCCATGAATCTCCATGAATCTCCATGAATCTCCATGAATTTCCAAGAATCTCCATGAATGTCCATGAATGTCCTCCATGAATCTCCATGCATCTCCATGCATCTCCATGAATCTCCATGAATCTCCATGAACCTCCTCCATGAATATCCTCCATGAATCTCCATGAATCTCCATGAATCACCTCCATGAATCTCCATGAATCTCTATGAATGTCTATGAATCTCCATGAATCTACATGAATCTCCATGAATCTCCATGAATCACCTCCATGAATCTCCATGAATCTCTATGAATGTCTATGAATCTCCATGAATCTCCATGAATTTCCATGAATCTCCATGAATTTCCAAGAATCTCCATGAATGTCCATGAATGTCCTCCATGAACCTCCATGCATCTCCATGAATATCCATGAATCTTCATGAACCTCCTCCATGAATCTCCATGAATCTCCATGAATATCCATGAATCTCCATGAATCTCCATGAATCTCCATGTATCTCCATGAATTTCCAAGAATCTCCATGAATGTCCATGAATGTCCACCATGAATCTCCATGCATCTCCATGAATCTCCATGAATCTCCATGAACCTCCTCCATGAATGTCCATGAATCTCCATGAATATCCATGAGTCTCCCTGAATCTGCATGAATCTCCATGTATCTCCATGAATCTACATGAATCTCCATGAATCTCCATGAATAACCTCCATGAATCTCCATGAATCTCCATGAATGTCCATGAATCTCCTACATGAATCTCCTATATGAATCTCCATGAATCTCCACGAATCTCCATGAATCTCCATGAATATCCATGAATCTCCATGAATCTCCATGAATCTCCATGCATCTCCATCAATCTCCATGAATCTCCAAGAGCCTCCTCCATGAATCTCCATGAATATCCATGAATCTCCATGAATCTCCATGAATCTCCATGTATCTCCATGAATCTACAAGAATCTCCATGAATCTCCATGAATCTCCTCCATGAATCTCCATGAATCACCTCCATGAATCTCCATGAATCTCAACGAATCTCAATGAATCTCCATGAATCTCCTCGATGAATCTCCATGAATCTTCATGAATCTCCTAATCCATGAACCTCTATGAATCTCCATTAATCTCCATGAATATCCTCCATAAATCTCTATGAATCTCCATGAATGTCCATGAATCTCCTACATGAATCTCCATGAATCTCCATGTATCTCCATGAATCTACAAGAATCTCCATGAATCTCCATGAATCTCCTCCATGAATCTCCATGAATCTCCAGGATATCCATGAATCTCCATGAATCTCCTCCATGAATCTCCATGAATCACCTCTATGAATCTCCATGAATCTCTATGAATGTCTATGAATCTCCATGAATCTCCATGAATCTCCATGAATCTCCATGAAATTCCAAGAATCTCCATGAATGTCCATGAATGTGCTCCATGAACCTCCATGCATCTCCATGAATATCCATGAATCTTCATGAATCTCCTCCATGAATCTCCATGAATCTCCAGGAATCTCCAGGAATCTACATGAATCTCCATGAATCTCAATGAATCTCCTCGATGAATCTCCATGAATCTCCATGAGTATCCATGAATCTCCATGAACTTCCAAGAATCTCCATGAATGTCCATGAATCTCCTCCATGAATCTCCATGAATCTCCATGAATCTCCATGAATCTCCATGAATCACCTCCATGAATCTCCATGAATCTCTATGAATGTCTATGAATCTTAATGAATCTCCATGAATCTCCATGAATCTCCATGAATTTCCAAGAATCTCCATGAATGTCCATGAATGTCCTCCATGAACCTCCATGCATCTCCATGAATATCCATGAATCTTCATGAATCTCCTCCATGAATCTCCATGAATCTCCATGCATCTCCATGAATCTCCATGAATCTCCATGAACCTCCTCCATGAATCTCCATGTATCTCCATGAATCTCCATGAATCTCCATGATATCCTGTATGAATCTTCATGAATCTCCATGAATCTCCATGCATCTCCATGAATCTCCATGAATCTCCATGAACCTCGTCCATGATTCTCCATGAATCTTCATGCATCTCCATGAATCTCCATGAATCTCCATGAACCTCCTCCATGAATCTCCATGTATCTCCATGAATCTCCATGAATCTCCATGATATCCTGTATGAATCTTCATGAATCTCCATGAATCTCCATGAATATCCATGAATCACCATGAATCTCCATGAATCTCCTCCATGAATCTCCATGAATCACCTCCATGAATCACCTCCATGAATCTCCATGAATCTCCATGAATGTCTATGAATCTCCATGACTCTCCATGAATCTCCTTGAATCTACACGAATCTCCGTGAATCTTAATGAATCTCCTAGATGAATCTCCATGAATCTCCATGAATCTCCATGAACGTCCATGAATCTCCTCCATGAATCTCCTGTATGAATCTCCATGAATCCCCATGAATCTCCATGAATCTCAATGAATCTCCACGAATCTCCATGAATCTCCATGAATCTCCATGAATCTCCATGATATCCTGTATGAATCTTCATGAATCTCCATGAATCTCCATGCATCTCCATGAATCTCCATGAATCTCCATGAACCTCCTCCATGAATCTCCATGAATCTCCATGAACCTCCTCCATGAATCTCCATGAATCTCCATGAATATTAATGAATCTCCATGAATCTCCATGTATCTCCATGAATCTCCATGAATCTCGTCGATGAATCTCCATGAATCTTCATGCATCTCCATGAATCTCCATGCATCTCCATGAATCTCCATGAATCTCCATGAACCTCGTCCATGATTCTCCATGAATCTTCATGAATCTCCATGAATCTCCATGAATATCCATGAATCACCATGAATCTCCATGAATCTCCTCCATGAATCTCCATGAATCACCTCCATGAATCACCTCCATGAATCTCCATGAATCTCCATGAATGTCTATGAATCTCCATGACTCTCCATGAATCTCCTTGAATCTACACGAATCTCCGTGAATCTTAATGAATCCCCTAGATGAATCTCCATGAATCTCCATGAATCTCCATGAATGTCCATGAATCTCCTCCATGAATCTCCTGTATGAATCTCCATGAATCCCCATGAATCTCCATGAATCTCAATGAATCTCCACGAATCTCCATGAATCTCCATGAATCTCCATGAATCTCCATGATATCCTGTATGAATCTTCATGAATCTCCATGAATCTCCATGCATCTCCATGAATCTCCATGAATCTCCATGAACCTCCTCCATGAATCTCCATGAATCTCCATGAACCTCCTCCATGAATCTCCATGAATCTCCATGAATATTAATGAATCTCCATGAATCTCCATGTATCTCCATGAATCTCCATGAATCTCGTCGATGAATCTCCATGAATCTTCATGCATCTCCATGAATCTCCATGAATCTCCATGAATCTCCTCGATGAATCTCCATGAATCTTCATGCATCTCCATGAATCTCCATGAATCTCCATGAATCTCCATGAATCTCAATGAATCTCCTCGATGAATCTCCATGAATCTTCATGAATCACCTGATCCATGAATCTCTATGAATCTCCATGTATCTCCATGAACCTCCTCCATGAATCTCCATGAATCACCATGAATCTCCATGTATCTCCATGAACCTCCTCCATGAATCTCCATGAATATCCATGAATCTCCATGAATCTCCATGAATATCCATGAATCTCCATGAATCTGCATGAATCTCCATGAATCTACATGAATCTCCATGAATCTCCATGAATCTCCTCGATGAATCTCCATGAATCTCCATGAGTCTCCATGAATCTCCATGAACTTCCAAGAATCTCCATGAATGTCCATGAATCTCCTCCATGAATCTCCATGAATCTCCATGAATCTCCATGAATCTCCATGAATCACCTCCATGAATCTCCATGAATCTCTATGAATGTCTATGAATCTCAATGAATCTCCATGAATCTCCATGAATCTCCATGAATTTCCAAGAATCTCCATGAATGTCCATGAATGTGCTCCATGAACCTCCATGCATCTCCATGAATATCCATGAATCTTCATGAATCTCCTCCATGAATCTCCATGAATGTCTATGAATCTCCATGAATCTCCATGAATCTCCTTCATCAATCTCCACGAATCTCAATGAATCTCCATGAATCTCCATGAATCTCCATGAATCTCCTCCATGAATCTCCATGGATCTCCATGAATCTCCATGAATCTCCATGAATCTCCATGAATCTCCATGATATCCTGTATGAATCTTCATGAATCTCCATGAATCTCCATGAATCTCCATGAATCTCCATGAATCTCCATGAACCTCCTCCATGAATCTCCATGAATCTCCATGAATCTCCATGAATCTCCATGAACCTCCTCCATGAATCTCCATGAATCTCCATGAATATCCATGAATCTCCATGAATCTGCATGAATCTCCATGTATCTCCATGAATCTACATGAATCTCCATGAATCTCCATGAATAACCTCCATGAATCTCCTTCATCAATCTCCATGCATCTCCATCAATCTCCATGAATCTCCATGAGCCTCCTCCATGAATCTCCATGAATATCCATGAATCTCCATGAATCTCCATGAACCTCCTCCATGAATCTCCATGAATCTCCATGAACCTCCTCCATGAATCTCCATGAATCTCCATGAATATTAATGAATCTCCATGAATCTCCATGTATCTCCATGAATCTCCATGAATCTCGTCGATGAATCTCCATGAATCTTCATGCATCTCCATGAATCTCCATGAATCTCCATGAATCTCCATGAATCTCAATGAATCTCCTCGATGAATCTCCATGAATCTTCATGAATCTCCTGATCCATGAATCTCTATGAATCTCCATGTATCTCCATGAACCTCCTCCATGAATCTCCATGAATCACCATGAATCTCCATGTATCTCCATGAACCTCCTCCATGAATCTCCATGAATATCCATGAATCTCCATGAATCTCCATGAATATCCATGAATCTCCATGAATCTGCATGAATCTCCATGAATCTACATGAATCTCCATGAATCTCCATGAATCTCCTCGATGAATCTCCATGAATCTCCATGAGTCTCCATGAATCTCCATGAACTTCCAAGAATCTCCATGAATGTCCATGAATCTCCTCCATGAATCTCCATGAATCTCCATGAATCTCCATGAATCTCCATGAATCACCTCCATGAATCTCCATGAATCTCTATGAATGTCTATGAATCTCAATGAATCTCCATGAATCTCCATGAATCTCCATGAATTTCCAAGAATCTCCATGAATCTCCATGAATATCCATGAATCTCCATGAATCTCCATGAATCTCCATGTATCTCCATGAATTTCCAAGAATCTCCATGAATGTCCATGAATGTCCACCATGAATCTCCATGCATCTCCATGAATCTCCATGAATCTCCATGAACCTCCTCCATGAATATCCTCCATGAATCTCCATGAATCTCCATGAATCACCTCCATGAATCTCCATGAATCTCTGTGAGTGTCTATGAATCTCCATGAATCTACATGAATCTCCATGAATCTCCATGAATCACCTCCATGAATCTCCATGAATCTCTATGAATGTCTATGAATCTCCATGAATCTCCATGAATCTCCATGAATCTCCATGAATTTCCAAGAATCTCCATGAATGTCCATGAATGTCCTCCATGAACCTCCATGCATCTCCATGAATATCCATGAATCTTCATGAATCTCCTCCATGAATCTCCATGAATCTCCATGCATCTCCATGAATCTCCATGAATCTCCATGAACCTCCTCCATGAATCTCCATGAATCTCCATGAATATCCATGAATCTCCATGAATCTCCATGAATCTCCATGTATCTCCATGAATTTCCAAGAATCTCCATGAATGTCCATGAATGTCCGCCATGAATCTCCATGCATCTCCATGAATCTCCATGAATCTCCATGAACCTCCTCCATGAATCTCCATGAATCTCCATGAATATCCATGAATCTCCATGAATCTGCATGAATCTCCATGTATCTCCATGAATCTCCATGAATCTCCATGATATCCTGTATGAATCTTCATGAATCTCCATGAATCTCCATGAATATCCATGAATCACCATGAATCTCCATGAATCTCCTCCATGAATCTCCATGAATCACCTCCATGAATCACCTCCATGAATCTCCATGAATCTCCATGAATGTCTATGAATCTCCATGACTCTCCATGAATCTCCTTGAATCTACACGAATCTCCGTGAATCTTAATGAATCTCCTAGATGAATCTCCATGAATCTCCATGAATCTCCATGAATGTCCATGAATCTCCTCCATGAATCTCCTGTATGAATCTCCATGAATCCCCATGAATCTCCATGAATCTCAATGAATCTCCACGAATCTCCATGAATCTCCATGAATCTCCATGAATCTCCATGATATCCTGTATGAATCTTCATGAATCTCCATGAATCTCCATGCATCTCCATGAATCTCCATGAATCTCCATGAACCTCCTCCATGAATCTCCATGAATCTCCATGAACCTCCTCCATGAATCTCCATGAATCTCCATGAATATTAATGAATCTCCATGAATCTCCATGTATCTCCATGAATCTCCATGAATCTCGTCGATGAATCTCCATGAATCTTCATGCATCTCCATGAATCTCCATGAATCTCCATGAATCTCCTCGATGAATCTCCATGAATCTTCATGCATCTCCATGAATCTCCATGAATCTCCATGAATCTCCATGAATCTCAATGAATCTCCTCGATGAATCTCCATGAATCTTCATGAATCTCCTGATCCATGAATCTCTATGAATCTCCATGTATCTCCATGAACCTCCTCCATGAATCTCCATGAATCACCATGAATCTCCATGTATCTCCATGAACCTCCTCCATGAATCTCCATGAATATCCATGAATCTCCATGAATCTCCATGAATATCCATGAATCTCCATGAATCTGCATGAATCTCCATGAATCTACATGAATCTCCATGAATCTCCATTAATCTCCTCGATGAATCTCCATGAATCTCCATGAGTCTCCATGAATCTCCATGAACTTCCAAGAATCTCCATGAATGTCCATGAATCTCCTCCATGAATCTCCATGAATCTCCATGAATCTCCATGAATCTCCATGAATCACCTCCATGAATCTCCATGAATCTCTATGAATGTCTATGAATCTCAATGAATCTCCATGAATCTCCATGAATCTCCATGAATTTCCAAGAATCTCCATGAATGTCCATGAATGTGCTCCATGAACCTCCATGCATCTCCATGAATATCCATGAATCTTCATGAATCTCCTCCATGAATCTCCATGAATGTCTATGAATCTCCATGAATCTCCATGAATCTCCTTCATCAATCTCCACGAATCTCAATGAATCTCCATTAATCTCCATGAATCTCCATGAATCTCCTCCATGAATCTCCATGGATCTCCATGAATCTCCATGAATCTCCATGAATCTCCATGAATCTCCATGATAACCTGTATGAATCTTCATGAATCTCCATGAATCTCCATGAATCTCCATGAATCTCCATGAATCTCCATGAACCTCCTCCATGAATCTCCATGAATCTCCATGAATCTCCATGAATCTCCATGAACCTCCTCCATGAATCTCCATGAATCTCCATGAATATCCATGAATCTCCATGAATCTGCATGAATCTCCATGTATCTCCATGAATCTACATGAATCTCCATGAATCTCCATGAATAACCTCCATGAATCTCCTTCATCAATCTCCATGCATCTCCATCAATCTCCATGAATCTCCATGAGCCTCCTCCATGAATCTCCATGAATATCCATGAATCTCCATGAATCTCCATGAATCTCCATGTATCTCCATGAATCTACAAGAATCTCCATGAATCTCCATGAATCTCCTCCATGAATCTCCATGAATCACCTCCATGAATCTCCATGAATCTCAACGAATCTCAATGAATCTCCATGAATCTCCTCGATGAATCTCCATGAATCTTCATGAATCTCCTAATCCATGAACCTCTATGAATCTCCATGAATCTCCATGAATATCCTCCATGAATCTCTATGAATCTCCATGAATGTCCATGAATCTCCTACATGAATCTCCATGAATCTCCATGTATCTCCATGAATCTACAAGAATCTCCATGAATCTCCATGAATCTCCTCCATGAATCTCCTCCATGAATCTCCATGAATCTCCATGAATATCCATGAATCTCCATGAATCTCCTCCATGAATCTCCATGAATCACCTCCATGAATCTCCATGAATCTCTATGAATGTCTATGAATCTCCATGAATCTCCATGAATCTCCATGAATCTCCATGAATTTCCAAGAATCTCCATGAATGTCGATGAATGTGCTCCATGAACCTCCATGCATCTCCATGAATATCCATGAATCTTCATGAATCTCCTCCATGAATCTCCATGAATCTCCAGGAATCTCCAGGAATCTACATGAATCTCCATGAATCTCAATGAATCTCCTCGATGAATCTCCATGAATCTTCATGAATCTCCTGATCCATGAATGTCTATGAATCTCCATGAATCTCCATGAATATCCTCCATGAATCTCCATGAATCTCCATGAATCACCTCCATGAATCTCCATGAATCTCTATGAATGTCTATGAATCTCCATGAATCTCCATGAATCTCCATGAATCTCCATGAATTTCCAAGAATCTCCATGAATGTCCATGAATGTCCTCCATGAACCTCCATGCATCTCCATGAATCTCCATGAATCTCCATGAACCTCCTCCATGAATCTCCATGAATCTCCATGATATCCTGTATGAATCTTCATGAATCTCCATGAATCTCCATGCATCTCCATGAATCTCCATGAATCTCCATGAATCTCCATGAATCTCCATGAACCTCCTCCATGAATCTCCATGAATATCCATGAATCTACATGAATCTCCATGAATCTCCATGTATCTCCATGAATCTACAAGAATTTCCATGAATCTCCATGAATCTCCTCCATGAATCTCCATGAATCACCTCCATGAATCTTCATGAATCTCCATGAATGTCTATGAATCTCCATGTATCTCCATGAATCTCCATGAATCTCCATGAATATCCTCCATGAATCTCCATGAATCTCCATGAATCACCTCCATGAATCTCCATGAATCTCTATGAATGTCTATGAATCTCCATGAATCTCCATGAATCTCCATGAATCTCCATGAATTTCCAAGAATCTCCATGAATGTCCATGAATGTCCTCCATGAACCTCCATGCATCTCCATGAATATCCATGAATCTCCATGAATCTCGTCCGTGAATCTCCATGAATCTCCTTCATGAATCTCCACGAATCTCCATGAATGTCCATGAATCTCCATGAATCTCCATGAGTCTCCATGAATCTCCATGAATTTCCAAGAATCTCCATGAATGTCCATGAATCTCCATGAATCTCCATGAATCTCAATGAATCTCCTCGATGAATCTCCGTGAATCTTCATGAATCTCCTGATCCATGAATCTCTATGAATCTCCATGTATCTCCATGAACCTCCTCCATGAATCTCCATGAATCACCATGAATCTCCATGTATCTCCATGAACCTCCTCCATGAATCTCCATGAATATCCATGAATCTCCATGAATCTCCATGAATATCCATGAATCTCCATGAATCTGCATGAATCTCCATGAATCTACATGAATCTCCATGAATCTCCATGAATCTCCTCGATGAATCTCCATGAATCTCCATGAGTCTCCATGAATCTCCATGAACTTCCAAGAATCTCCATGAAGGTCCATGAATCTCCTCCATGAATCTCCATGAATCTCCATGAATCTCCATAAATCTCCATGAACCTCCTCCATGAATCTCCATGAATCACCATGAATCTCCATGTATCTCCATGAACCTCCTCCATGAATCTCCATGAATATCCATGAATCTCCATGAATCTCCATGAATATCCATGAATCTCCATGAATCTGCATGAATCTCCATGAATCTACATGAATCTCCATGAATCTCCATGAATCTCCTCGATGAATCTCCATGAATCTCCATGAGTCTCCATGAATCTCCATGAACTTCCAAGAATTTCCATGAATGTCCATGAATCTCCTCCATGAATCTCCATGAATCTCCATGAATCTCCATGAATCTCCATGAATCACCTCCATGAATCTCCATGAATCTCTATGAATGTCTATGAATCTCAATGAATCTCCATGAATCTCCATGAATCTCCATGAATTTCCAAGAATCTCCATGAATGTCCATGAATGTGCTCCATGAACCTCCATGCATCTCCATGAATATCCATGAATCTTCATGAATCTCCTCCATGAATCTCCATGAATGTCTATGAATCTCCATGAATCTCCATGAATCTCCTTCATCAATCTCCACGAATCTCAATGAATCTCCATGAATCTCCATGAATCTCCATGAATCTCCTCCATGAATCTCCATGGATCTCCATGAATCTCCATGAATCTCCATGAATCTCCATGAATCTCCTCCATGAATCTCCATGAATCACCTCCATGAATCTTCATGAATCTCCATGAATGTCTATGAATCTCCATGTATCTCCATGAATCTCCATGAATCTCCATGAATATCCTCCATGAATCTCCATGAATCTCCATGAATCACCTCCATGAATCTCCATGAATCTCCATGAATCTCCATGAATCTCCATGATAACCTGTATGAATCTTCATGAATCTCCATGAATCTCCATGAATCTCCATGAATCTCCATGAATCTCCATGAACCTCCTCCATGAATCTCCATGAATCTCCATGAATCTCCATGAATCTCCATGAACCTCCTCCATGAATCTCCATGAATCTCCATGAATATCCATGAATCTCCATGAATCTGCATGAATCTCCATGTATCTCCATGAATCTACATGAATCTCCATGAATCTCCATGAATAACCTCCATGAATCTCCTTCATCAATCTCCATGCATCTCCATCAATCTCCATGAATCTCCATGAGCCTCCTCCATGAATCTCCATGAATATCCATGAATCTCCATGAATCTCCATGAATCTCCATGTATCTCCATGAATCTACAAGAATCTCCATGAATCTCCATGAATCTCCTCCATGAATCTCCATGAATCACCTCCATGAATCTCCATGAATCTCAACGAATCTCAATGAATCTCCATGAATCTCCTCGATGAATCTCCATGAATCTTCATGAATCTCCTAATCCATGAACCTCTATGAATCTCCATGAATCTCCATGAATATCCTCCATGAATCTCTATGAATCTCCATGAATGTCCATGAATCTCCTACATGAATCTCCATGAATCTCCATGTATCTCCATGAATCTACAAGAATCTCCATGAATCTCCATGAATCTCCTCCATGAATCTCCTCCATGAATCTCCATGAATCTCCATGAATATCCATGAATCTCCATGAATCTCCTCCATGAATCTCCATGAATCACCTCCATGAATCTCCATGAATCTCTATGAATGTCTATGAATCTCCATGAATCTCCATGAATCTCCATGAATCTCCATGAATTTCCAAGAATCTCCATGAATGTCGATGAATGTGCTCCATGAACCTCCATGCATCTCCATGAATATCCATGAATCTTCATGAATCTCCTCCATGAATCTCCATGAATCTCCCGGAATCTCCAGGAATCTACATGAATCTCCATGAATCTCAATGAATCTCCTCGATGAATCTCCATGAATCTTCATGAATCTCCTGATCCATGAATGTCTATGAATCTCCATGAATCTCCATGAATATCCTCCATGAATCTCCATGAATCTCCATGAATCACCTCCATGAATCTCCATGAATCTCTATGAATGTCTATGAATCTCCATGAATCTCCATGAATCTCCATGAATCTCCATGAATTTCCAAGAATCTCCATGAATGTCCATGAATGTCCTCCATGAACCTCCATGCATCTCCATGAATCTCCATGAATCTCCATGAACCTCCTCCATGAATCTCCATGAATCTCCATGATATCCTGTATGAATCTTCATGAATCTCCATGAATCTCCATGCATCTCCATGAATCTCCATGAATCTCCATGAATCTCCATGAATCTCCATGAACCTCCTCCATGAATCTCCATGAATATCCATGAATCTACATGAATCTCCATGAATCTCCATGTATCTCCATGAATCTACAAGAATTTCCATGAATCTCCATGAATCTCCTCCATGAATCTCCATGAATCACCTCCATGAATCTTCATGAATCTCCATGAATGTCTATGAATCTCCATGTATCTCCATGAATCTCCATGAATCTCCATGAATATCCTCCATGAATCTCCATGAATCTCCATGAATCACCTCCATGAATCTCCATGAATCTCTATGAATGTCTATGAATCTCCATGAATCTCCATGAATCTCCATGAATCTCCATGAATTTCCAAGAATCTCCATGAATGTCCATGAATGTCCTCCATGAACCTCCATGCATCTCCATGAATATCCATGAATCTCCATGAATCTCGTCCGTGAATCTCCATGAATATCCATGAATCTCCATGAATCTGCATGAATATCCATGAATCTCCATGAATCTGCATGAATCTCCATGAATCTACATGAATCTCCATGAATCTCAATGAATCTCCTCGATGAATCTCCGTGAATCTTCATGAATCTCCTGATCCATGAATCTCTATGAATCTCCATGTATCTCCATGAACCTCCTCCATGAATCTCCATGAATCACCATGAATCTCCATGTATCTCCATGAACCTCCTCCATGAATCTCCATGAATATCCATGAATCTCCATGAATCTCCATGAATATCCATGAATCTCCATGAATCTGCATGAATCTCCATGAATCTACATGAATCTCCATGAATCTCCATGAATCTCCTCGATGAATCTCCATGAATCTCCATGAGTCTCCATGAATCTCCATGAACTTCCAAGAATCTCCATGAAGGTCCATGAATCTCCTCCATGAATCTCCATGAATCTCCATGAATCTCCATAAATCTCCATGAACCTCCTCCATGAATCTCCATGAATCACCATGAATCTCCATGTATCTCCATGAACCTCCTCCATGAATCTCCATGAATATCCATGAATCTCCATGAATCTCCATGAATATCCATGAATCTCCATGAATCTGCATGAATCTCCATGAATCTACATGAATCTCCATGAATCTCCATGAATCTCCTCGATGAATCTCCATGAATCTCCATGAGTCTCCATGAATCTCCATGAACTTCCAAGAATTTCCATGAATGTCCATGAATCTCCTCCATGAATCTCCATGAATCTCCATGAATCTCCATGAATCTCCATGAATCACCTCCATGAATCTCCATGAATCTCTATGAATGTCTATGAATCTCAATGAATCTCCATGAATCTCCATGAATCTCCATGAATTTCCAAGAATCTCCATGAATGTCCATGAATGTGCTCCATGAACCTCCATGCATCTCCATGAATATCCATGAATCTTCATGAATCTCCTCCATGAATCTCCATGAATGTCTATGAATCTCCATGAATCTCCATGAATCTCCTTCATCAATCTCCACGAATCTCAATGAATCTCCATGAATCTCCATGAATCTCCATGAATCTCCTCCATGAATCTCCATGGATCTCCATGAATCTCCATGAATCTCCATGAATCTCCATGAATCTCCATGAATCTCAATGAATCTCCTCGATGAATCTCCATGAATCTTCATGAATCTCCTGATCCATGAATCTCTATGAATCTCCATGTATCTCCATGAACCTCCTCCATGAATCTCCATGAATCACCATGAATCTCCATGTATCTCCATGAACCTCCTCCATGAATCTCCATGAATATCCATGAATCTCCATGAATCTCCATGAATATCCATGAATCTCCATGAATCTGCATGAATCTCCATGAATCTACATGAATCTCCATGAATCTCCATGAATCTCCTCGATGAATCTCCATGAATCTCCATGAGTCTCCATGAATCTCCATGAACTTCCAAGAATCTCCATGAATGTCCATGAATCTCCTCCATGAATCTCCATGAATCTCCATGAATCTCCATGAATCTCCATGAATCACCTCCATGAATCTCCATGAATCTCTATGAATGTCTATGAATCTCAATGAATCTCCATGAATCTCCATGAATCTCCATGAATTTCCAAGAATCTCCATGAATCTCCATGAATATCCATGAATCTCCATGAATCTCCATGAATCTCCATGTATCTCCATGAATTTCCAAGAATCTCCATGAATGTCCATGAATGTCCACCATGAATCTCCATGCATCTCCATGAATCTCCATGAATCTCCATGAACCTCCTCCATGAATATCCTCCATGAATCTCCATGAATCTCCATGAATCACCTCCATGAATCTCCATGAATCTCTGTGAGTGTCTATGAATCTCCATGAATCTACATGAATCTCCATGAATCTCCATGAATCACCTCCATGAATCTCCATGAATCTCTATGAATGTCTATGAATCTCCATGAATCTCCATGAATCTCCATGAATCTCCATGAATTTCCAAGAATCTCCATGAATGTCCATGAATGTCCTCCATGAACCTCCATGCATCTCCATGAATATCCATGAATCTTCATGAATCTCCTCCATGAATCTCCATGAATCTCCATGCATCTCCATGAATCTCCATGAATCTCCATGAACCTCCTCCATGAATCTCCATGAATCTCCATGAATATCCATGAATCTCCATGAATCTCCATGAATCTCCATGTATCTCCATGAATTTCCAAGAATCTCCATGAATGTCCATGAATGTCCGCCATGAATCTCCATGCATCTCCATGAATCTCCATGAATCTCCATGAACCTCCTCCATGAATCTCCATGAATCTCCATGAATATCCATGAATCTCCATGAATCTGCATGAATCTCCATGTATCTCCATGAATCTCCATGAATCTCCATGATATCCTGTATGAATCTTCATGAATCTCCATGAATCTCCATGAATATCCATGAATCACCATGAATCTCCATGAATCTCCTCCATGAATCTCCATGAATCACCTCCATGAATCACCTCCATGAATCTCCATGAATCTCCATGAATGTCTATGAATCTCCATGACTCTCCATGAATCTCCTTGAATCTACACGAATCTCCGTGAATCTTAATGAATCTCCTAGATGAATCTCCATGAATCTCCATGAATGTCCATGAATCTCCTCCATGAATCTCCTGTATGAATCTCCATGAATCCCCATGAATCTCCATGAATCTCAATGAATCTCCACGAATCTCCATGAATCTCCATGAATCTCCATGAATCTCCATGATATCCTGTATGAATCTTCATGAATCTCCATGAATCTCCATGCATCTCCATGAATCTCCATGAATCTCCATGAACCTCCTCCATGAATCTCCATGAATCTCCATGAACCTCCTCCATGAATCTCCATGAATCTCCATGAATATTAATGAATCTCCATGAATCTCCATGTATCTCCATGAATCTCCATGAATCTCGTCGATGAATCTCCATGAATCTTCATGCATCTCCATGAATCTCCATGAATCTCCATGAATCTCCTCGATGAATCTCCATGAATCTTCATGCATCTCCATGAATCTCCATGAATCTCCATGAATCTCCATGAATCTCAATGAATCTCCTCGATGAATCTCCATGAATCTTCATGAATCTCCTGATCCATGAATCTCTATGAATCTCCATGTATCTCCATGAACCTCCTCCATGAATCTCCATGAATCACCATGAATCTCCATGTATCTCCATGAACCTCCTCCATGAATCTCCATGAATATCCATGAATCTCCATGAATCTCCATGAATATCCATGAATCTCCATGAATCTGCATGAATCTCCATGAATCTACATGAATCTCCATGAATCTCCATGAATCTCCTCGATGAATCTCCATGAATCTCCATGAGTCTCCATGAATCTCCATGAACTTCCAAGAATCTCCATGAATGTCCATGAATCTCCTCCATGAATCTCCATGAATCTCCATGAATCTCCATGAATCTCCATGAATCACCTCCATGTATCTCCATGAATCTCTATGAATGTCTATGAATCTCAATGAATCTCCATGAATCTCCATGAATCTCCATGAATTTCCAAGAATCTCCATGAATGTCCATGAATGTGCTCCATGAACCTCCATGCATCTCCATGAATATCCATGAATCTTCATGAATCTCCTCCATGAATCTCCATGAATGTCTATGAATCTCCATGAATCTCCATGAATCTCCTTCATCAATCTCCACGAATCTCAATGAATCTCCATGAATCTCCATGAATCTCCATGAATCTCCTCCATGAATCTCCATGGATCTCCATGAATCTCCATGAATCTCCATGAATCTCCATGAATCTCCATGATATCCTGTATGAATCTTCATGAATCTCCATGAATCTCCATGAATCTCCATGAATCTCCATGAATCTCCATGAACCTCCTCCATGAATCTCCATGAATCTCCATGAATCTCCATGAATCTCCATGAACCTCCTCCATGAATCTCCATGAATCTCCATGAATATCCATGAATCTCCATGAATCTGCATGAATCTCCATGTATCTCCATGAATCTACATGAATCTCCATGAATCTCCATGAATAACCTCCATGAATCTCCTTCATCAATCTCCATGCATCTCCATCAATCTCCATGAATCTCCATGTATCTCCATGAACCTCCTCCATGAATCTCCATGAATATCCATGAATCTCCATGAATCTCCATGAATATCCATGAATCTCCATGAATCTGCATGAATCTCCATGAATCTACATGAATCTCCATGAATCTCCATGAATCTCCTCGATGAATCTCCATGAATCTCCATGAGTCTCCATGAATCTCCATGAACTTCCAAGAATCTCCATGAAGGTCCATGAATCTCCTCCATGAATCTCCATGAATCTCCATGAATCTCCATAAATCTCCATGAATCACCTCCATGAATCTCCATGAATCTCTATGAATGTCTATGAATCTTAATGAATCTCCATGAATCTCCATGAATCTCCATGAATTTCCAAGAATCTCCATGAATGTCCATGAATGTCCTCCATGAACCTCCATGCATCTCCATGAATATCCATGAATCTTCATGAATCTCCTCCATGAATCTCCATGAATCTCCATGCATCTCCATGAATCTCCATGAATCTCCATGAACCTCCTCCATGAATCTCCATGAATCTCCATGAATATCCATGAATCTCCATGAATCTCCATGAATATCCATGAATCTCCATGAATCTCCATGAATATCCATGAATCTCCATGAATCTGCATGAATCTCCATGAATCTACATGAATCTCCATGAATCTCCATGAATCTCCTCGATGAATCTCCATGAATCTCCATGTATCTCCATGAATCTCCATGAATCTCCATGATATCCTGTATGAATCTTCATGAATCTCCATGAATCTCCATGAATATCCATGAATCACCATGAATCTCCATGAATCTCCTCCATGAATCTCCATGAATCACCTCCATGAATCTCCATGAATCTCCATGAATGTCTATGAATCTCCATGACTCTCCATGAATCTCCTTGAATCTACACGAATCTCCGTGAATCTTAATGAATCTCCTAGATGAATCTCCATGAATCTCCATGAATGTCCATGAATCTCCTCCATGAATCTCCTGTATGAATCTCCATGAATCCCCATGAATCTCCATGAATCTCAATGAATCTCCACGAATCTCCATGAATCTCCATGAATCTCCATGAATCTCCATGATATCCTGTATGAATCTTCATGAATCTCCATGAATCTCCATGCATCTCCATGAATCTCCATGAATCTCCATGAACCTCCTCCATGAATCTCCATGAATCTCCATGAACCTCCTCCATGAATCTCCATGAATCTCCATGAATATTAATGAATCTCCATGAATCTCCATGTATCTCCATGAATCTCCATGAATCTCGTCGATGAATCTCCATGAATCTTCATGCATCTCCATGAATCTCCATGAATCTCCATGAATCTCCTCGATGAATCTCCATGAATCTTCATGCATCTCCATGAATCTCCATGAATCTCCATGAATCTCCATGAATCTCAATGAATCTCCTCGATGAATCTCCATGAATCTTCATGAATCTCCTGATCCATGAATCTCTATGAATCTCCATGTATCTCCATGAACCTCCTCCATGAATCTCCATGAATCACCATGAATCTCCATGTATCTCCATGAACCTCCTCCATGAATCTCCATGAATATCCATGAATCTCCATGAATCTCCATGAATATCCATGAATCTCCATGAATCTGCATGAATCTCCATGAATCTACATGAATCTCCATGAATCTCCATGAATCTCCTCGATGAATCTCCATGAATCTCCATGAGTCTCCATGAATCTCCATGAACTTCCAAGAATCTCCATGAATGTCCATGAATCTCCTCCATGAATCTCCATGAATCTCCATGAATCTCCATGAATCTCCATGAATCACCTCCATGAATCTCCATGAATCTCTATGAATGTCTATGAATCTCAATGAATCTCCATGAATCTCCATGAATCTCCATGAATTTCCAAGAATCTCCATGAATGTCCATGAATGTGCTCCATGAACCTCCATGCATCTCCATGAATATCCATGAATCTTCATGAATCTCCTCCATGAATCTCCATGAATGTCTATGAATCTCCATGAATCTCCATGAATCTCCTTCATCAATCTCCACGAATCTCAATGAATCTCCATGAATCTCCATGAATCTCCATGAATCTCCTCCATGAATCTCCATGGATCTCCATGAATCTCCATGAATCTCCATGAATCTCCATGAATCTCCATGATATCCTGTATGAATCTTCATGAATCTCCATGAATCTCCATGAATCTCCATGAATCTCCATGAATCTCCATGAACCTCCTCCATGAATCTCCATGAATCTCCATGAATCTCCATGAATCTCCATGAACCTCCTCCATGAATCTCCATGAATCTCCATGAATATCCATGAATCTCCATGAATCTGCATGAATCTCCATGTATCTCCATGAATCTACATGAATCTCCATGAATCTCCATGAATAACCTCCATGAATCTCCTTCATCAATCTCCATGCATCTCCATCAATCTCCATGAATCTCCATGAGCCTCCTCCATGAATCTCCATGAATATCCATGAATCTCCATGAATCTCCATGAATCTCCATGTATCTCCATGAATCTACAAGAATCTCCATGAATCTCCATGAATCTCCTCCATGAATCTCCATGAATCACCTCCATGAATCTCCATGAATCTCAACGAATCTCAATGAATCTCCATGAATCTCCTCGATGAATCTCCATGAATCTTCATGAATCTCCTAATCCATGAACCTCTATGAATCTCCATGAATCTCCATGAATATCCTCCATGAATCTCTATGAATCTCCATGAATGTCCATGAATCTCCTACATGAATCTCCATGAATCTCCATGTATCTCCATGAATCTACAAGAATCTCCATGAATCTCCATGAATCTCCTCCATGAATCTCCTCCATGAATCTCCATGAATCTCCATGAATATCCATGAATCTCCATGAATCTCCTCCATGAATCTCCATGAATCACCTCCATGAATCTCCATGAATCTCTATGAATGTCTATGAATCTCCATGAATCTCCATGAATCTCCATGAATCTCCATGAATTTCCAAGAATCTCCATGAATGTCCATGAATGTCCTCCATGAACCTCCATGCATCTCCATGAATCTCCATGAATCTCCATGAACCTCCTCCATGAATCTCCATGAATCTCCATGATATCCTGTATGAATCTTCATGAATCTCCATGAATCTCCATGCATCTCCATGAATCTCCATGAATCTCCATGAATCTCCATGAATCTCCATGAACCTCCTCCATGAATCTCCATGAATATCCATGAATCTACATGAATCTCCATGAATCTCCATGTATCTCCATGAATCTACAAGAATTTCCATGAATCTCCATGAATGTCCTCCATGAATCTCCATGAATCACCTCCATGAATCTTCATGAATCTCCATGAATGTCTATGAATCTCCATGTATCTCCATGAATCTCCATGAATCTCCATGAATATCCTCCATGAATCTCCATGAATCTCCATGAATCACCTCCATGAATCTCCATGAATCTCTATGAATGTCTATGAATCTCCATGAATCTCCATGAATCTCCATGAATCTCCATGAATTTCCAAGAATCTCCATGAATGTCCATGAATGTCCTCCATGAACCTCCATGCATCTCCATGAATATCCATGAATCTCCATGAATCTCGTCCGTGAATCTCCATGAATCTCCTTCATGAATCTCCACGAATCTCCATGAATGTCCATGAATCTCCATGAATCTCCATGAGTCTCCATGAATCTCCATGAATTTCCAAGAATCTCCATGAATGTCCATGAATCTCCATGAATCTCCATGAATCTCAATGAATCTCCTCGATGAATCTCCGTGAATCTTCATGAATCTCCTGATCCATGAATCTCTATGAATCTCCATGTATCTCCATGAACCTCCTCCATGAATCTCCATGAATCACCATGAATCTCCATGTATCTCCATGAACCTCCTCCATGAATCTCCATGAATATCCATGAATCTCCATGAATCTCCATGAATATCCATGAATCTCCATGAATCTGCATGAATCTCCATGAATCTACATGAATCTCCATGAATCTCCATGAATCTCCTCGATGAATCTCCATGAATCTCCATGAGTCTCCATGAATCTCCATGAACTTCCAAGAATCTCCATGAAGGTCCATGAATCTCCTCCATGAATCTCCATGAATCTCCATGAATCTCCATAAATCTCCATGAATCACCTCCATGAATCTCCATGAATCTCTATGAATGTCTATGAATCTTAATGAATCTCCATGAATCTCCATGAATCTCCATGAATTTCCAAGAATCTCCATGAATGTCCATGAATGTCCTCCATGAACCTCCATGCATCTCCATGAATATCCATGAATCTTCATGAATCTCCTCCATGAATCTCCATGAATCTCCATGCATCTCCATGAATCTCCATGAATCTCCATGAACCTCCTCCATGAATCTCCATGAATCTCCATGAATATCCATGAATCTCCATGAATCTCCATGAATATCCATGAATCTCCATGAATCTCCATGAATATCCATGAATCTCCATGAATCTGCATGAATCTCCATGAATCTACATGAATCTCCATGAATCTCCATGAATCTCCTCGATGAATCTCCATGAATCTCCATGTATCTCCATGAATCTCCATGAATCTCCATGATATCCTGTATGAATCTTCATGAATCTCCATGAATCTCCATGAATATCCATGAATCACCATGAATCTCCATGAATCTCCTCCATGAATCTCCATGAATCACCTCCATGAATCACCTCCATGAATCTCCATGAATCTCCATGAATGTCTATGAATCTCCATGACTCTCCATGAATCTCCTTGAATCTACACGAATCTCCGTGAATCTTAATGAATCTCCTAGATGAATCTCCATGAATCTCCATGAATGTCCATGAATCTCCTCCATGAATCTCCTGTATGAATCTCCATGAATCCCCATGAATCTCCATGAATCTCAATGAATCTCCACGAATCTCCATGAATCTCCATGAATCTCCATGAATCTCCATGATATCCTGTATGAATCTTCATGAATCTCCATGAATCTCCATGCATCTCCATGAATCTCCATGAATCTCCATGAACCTCCTCCATGAATCTCCATGAATCTCCATGAACCTCCTCCATGAATCTTCATGAATCTCCATGAATATTAATGAATCTCCATGAATCTCCATGTATCTCCATGAATCTCGTCGATGAATCTCCATGAATCTTCATGCATCTCCATGAATCTCCATGAATCTCCATGAATCTCCTCGATGAATCTCCATGAATCTTCATGCATCTCCATGAATCTCCATGAATCTCCATGAATCTCCATGAATCTCAATGAATCTCCTCGATGAATCTCCATGAATCTTCATGAATCTCCTGATCCATGAATCTCTATGAATCTCCATGTATCTCCATGAACCTCCTCCATGAATCTCCATGAATCACCATGAATCTCCATGTATCTCCATGAACCTCCTCCATGAATCTCCATGAATATCCATGAATCTCCATGAATCTCCATGAATATCCATGAATCTCCATGAATCTGCATGAATCTCCATGAATCTACATGAATCTCCATGAATCTCCATGAATCTCCTCGATGAATCTCCATGAATCTCCATGAGTCTCCATGAATCTCCATGAACTTCCAAGAATCTCCATGAATGTCCATGAATCTCCTCCATGAATCTCCATGAATCTCCATGAATCTCCATGAATCTCCATGAATCACCTCCATGAATCTCCATGAATCTCTATGAATGTCTATGAATCTCAATGAATCTCCATGAATCTCCATGAATCTCCATGAATTTCCAAGAATCTCCATGAATGTCCATGAATGTGCTCCATGAACCTCCATGCATCTCCATGAATATCCATGAATCTTCATGAATCTCCTCCATGAATCTCCATGAATGTCTATGAATCTCCATGAATCTCCATGAATCTCCTTCATCAATCTCCACGAATCTCAATGAATCTCCATGAATCTCCATGAATCTCCATGAATCTCCTCCATGAATCTCCATGGATCTCCATGAATCTCCATGAATCTCCATGAATCTCCATGAATCTCCATGATATCCTGTATGAATCTTCATGAATCTCCATGAATCTCCATGAATCTCCATGAATCTCCATGAATCTCCATGAACCTCCTCCATGAATCTCCATGAATCTCCATGAATCTCCATGAATCTCCATGAACCTCCTCCATGAATCTCCATGAATCTCCATGAATATCCATGAATCTCCATGAATCTGCATGAATCTCCATGTATCTCCATGAATCTACATGAATCTCCATGAATCTCCATGAATAACCTCCATGAATCTCCTTCATCAATCTCCATGCATCTCCATCAATCTCCATGAATCTCCATGAGCCTCCTCCATGAATCTCCATGAATATCCATGAATCTCCATGAATCTCCATGAATCTCCATGTATCTCCATGAATCTACAAGAATCTCCATCAATCTCCATGAATCTCCTCCATGAATCTCCATGAATCACCTCCATGAATCTCCATGAATCTCAACGAATCTCAATGAATCTCCATGAATCTCCTCGATGAATCTCCATGAATCTTCATGAATCTCCTAATCCATGAACCTCTATGAATCTCCATGAATCTCCATGAATATCCTCCATGAATCTCTATGAATCTCCATGAATGTCCATGAATCTCCTACATGAATCTCCATGAATCTCCATGTATCTCCATGAATCTACAAGAATCTCCATGAATCTCCATGAATCTCCTCCATGAATCTCCTCCATGAATCTCCATGAATCTCCATGAATATCCATGAATCTCCATGAATCTCCTCCATGAATCTCCATGAATCACCTCCATGAATCTCCATGAATCTCTATGAATGTCTATGAATCTCCATGAATCTCCATGAATCTCCATGAATCTCCATGAATTTCCAAGAATCTCCATGAATGTCGATGAATGTGCTCCATGAACCTCCATGCATCTCCATGAATATCCATGAATCTTCATGAATCTCCTCCATGAATCTCCATGAATCTCCAGGAATCTCCAGGAATCTACATGAATCTCCATGAATCTCAATGAATCTCCTCGATGAATCTCCATGAATCTTCATGAATCTCCTGATCCATGAATGTCTATGAATCTCCATGAATCTCCATGAATATCCTCCATGAATCTCCATGAATCTCCATGAATCACCTCCATGAATCTCCATGAATCTCTATGAATGTCTATGAATCTCCATGAACTCCATGAATCTCCATGAATCTCCATGAATTTCCAAGAATCTCCATGAATGTCCATGAATGTCCTCCATGAACCTCCATGCATCTCCATGAATCTCCATGAATCTCCATGAACCTCCTCCATGAATCTCCATGAATCTCCATGATATCCTGTATGAATCTTCATGAATCTCCATGAATCTCCATGCATCTCCATGAATCTCCATGAATCTCCATGAATCTCCATGAACCTCCTCCATGAATCTCCATGAATATCCATGAATCTACATGAATCTCCATGAATCTCCATGTATCTCCATGAATCTACAAGAATTTCCATGAATCTCCATGAATCTCCTCCATGAATCTCCATGAATCACCTCCATGAATCTTCATGAATCTCCATGAATGTCTATGAATCTCCATGTATCTCCATGAATCTCCATGAATCTCCATGAATATCCTCCATGAATCTCCATGAATCTCCATGAATCACCTCCATGAATCTCCATGAATCTCTATGAATGTCTATGAATCTCCATGAATCTCCATGAATCTCCATGAATCTCCATGAATTTCCAAGAATCTCCATGAATGTCCATGAATGTCCTCCATGAACCTCCATGCATCTCCATGAATATCCATGAATCTCCATGAATCTCGTCCGTGAATCTCCATGAATCTCCTTAATGAATCTTCACGAATCTCCATGAATGTCCATGAATCTCCATGAATCTCCATGAGTTTCCATGAATCTCCATGAATTTCCAAGAATCTCCATGAATGTCCATGAATCTCCATGAATCTCCATGAATCTCAATGAATCTCCTCGATGAATCTCCGTGAATCTTCATGAATCTCCTGATCCATGAATCTCTATGAATCTCCATGTATCTCCATGAACCTCCTCCATGAATCTCCATGAATCACCATGAATCTCCATGTATCTCCATGAACCTCCTCCATGAATCTCCATGAATATCCATGAATCTCCATGAATCTCCATGAATATCCATGAATCTCCATGAATCTGCATGAATCTCCATGAATCTACATGAATCTCCATGAATCTCCATGAATCTCCTCGATGAATCTCCATGAATCTCCATGAGTCTCCATGAATCTCCATGAACTTCCAAGAATCTCCATGAAGGTCCATGAATCTCCTCCATGAATCTCCATGAATCTCCATGAATCTCCATAAATCTCCATGAATCACCTCCATGAATCTCCATGAATCTCTATGAATGTCTATGAATCTTAATGAATCTCCATGTATCTCCATGAATCTCCATGAATTTCCAAGAATCTCCATGAATGTCCATGAATGTCCTCCATGAACCTCCATGCATCTCCATGAATATCCATGAATCTTCATGAATCTCCTCCATGAATCTCCATGAATCTCCATGCATCTCCATGAATCTCCATGAATCTCCATGAACCTCCTCCATGAATCTCCATGAATCTCCATGAATATCCATGAATCTCCATGAATCTCCATGAATCTGCATGTATCTCCATGAATTTCCAAGAATCTCCATGAATGTCCATGAATGTCCACCATGAATCTCCATGCATCTCCATGAATCTCCATGAATCTCCATGAACCTCCTCCATGAATATCCTCCATGGATCTCCATGAATCTCCATGAATCTCCATGAATCTCCATGAATCTCCATGATATCCTGTATGAATCTTCATGAATCTCCATGAATCTCCATGAATCTCCATGAATCTCCATGAATCTCCATGAACCTCCTCCATGAATCTCCATGAATCTCCATGAACCTCCTCCATGAATCTCCATGAATCTCCATGAATATCCATGAATCTCCATGAATCTGCATGAATCTCCATGTATCTCCATGAATCTACATGAATCTCCATAAATCTCCATGAATAACCTCCATGAATCTCCTTCATCAATCTCCATGCATCTCCATCAATCTCCATGAATCTCCATGAGCCTCCTCCATGAATCTCCATGAATATCTATGAATCTCCATGAATCTCCATGAATCTCCATGTATCTCCATGAATCTACAAGAATCTCCATCAATCTCCATGAATCTCCTCCATGAATCTCCATGAATCACCTCCATGAATCTCCATGAATCTCAACGAATCTCAATGAATCTCCATGAATCTCCTCGATGAATCTCCATGAATCTTCATGAATCTCCTAATCCATGAACCTCTATGAATCTCCATGAATCTCCATGAATATCCTCCATGAATCTCTATGAATCTCCATGAATGTCCATGAATCTCCTACATGAATCTCCATGAATCTCCATGTATCTCCATGAATCTACAAGAATCTCCATGAATCTCCATGAATCTCCTCCATGAATCTCCTCCATGAATCTCCATGAATCTCCATGAATATCCATGAATCTCCATGAATCTCCTCCATGAATCTCCATGAATCACCTCCATGAATCTCCATGAATCTCTATGAATGTCTATGAATCTCCATGAATCTCCATGAATCTCCATGAATCTCCATGAATTTCCAAGAATCTCCATGAATGTCGATGAATGTGCTCCATGAACCTCCATGCATCTCCATGAATATCCATGAATCTTCATGAATCTCCTCCATGAATCTCCATGAATCTCCAGGAATCTCCAGGAATCTACATGAATCTCCATGAATCTCAATGAATCTCCTCGATGAATCTCCATGAATCTTCATGAATCTCCTGATCCATGAATGTCTATGAATCTCCATGAATCTCCATGAATATCCTCCATGAATCTCCATGAATCTCCATGAATCACCTCCATGAATCTCCATGAATCTCTATGAATGTCTATGAATCTCCATGAACTCCATGAATCTCCATGAATCTCCATGAATTTCCAAGAATCTCCATGAATGTCCATGAATGTCCTCCATGAACCTCCATGCATCTCCATGAATCTCCATGAATCTCCATGAACCTCCTCCATGAATCTCCATGAATCTCCATGATATCCTGTATGAATCTTCATGAATCTCCATGAATCTCCATGCATCTCCATGAATCTCCATGAATCTCCATGAATCTCCATGAATCTCCATGAACCTCCTCCATGAATCTCCATGAATATCCATGAATCTACATGAATCTCCATGAATCTCCATGTATCTCCATGAATCTACAAGAATTTCCATGAATCTCCATGAATCTCCTCCATGAATCTCCATGAATCACCTCCATGAATCTTCATGAATCTCCATGAATGTCTATGAATCTCCATGTATCTCCATGAATCTCCATGAATCTCCATGAATATCCTCCATGAATCTCCATGAATCTCCATGAATCACCTCCATGAATCTCCATGAATCTCTATGAATGTCTATGAATCTCCATGAATCTCCATGAATCTCCATGAATCTCCATGAATTTCCAAGAATCTCCATGAATGTCCATGAATGTCCTCCATGAACCTCCATGCATCTCCATGAATATCCATGAATCTCCATGAATCTCGTCCGTGAATCTCCATGAATCTCCTTAATGAATCTTCACGAATCTCCATGAATGTCCATGAATCTCCATGAATCTCCATGAGTCTCCATGAATCTCCATGAATTTCCAAGAATCTCCATGAATGTCCATGAATCTCCATGAATCTCCATGAATCTCAATGAATCTCCTCGATGAATCTCCGTGAATCTTCATGAATCTCCTGATCCATGAATCTCTATGAATCTCCATGTATCTCCATGAACCTCCTCCATGAATCTCCATGAATCACCATGAATCTCCATGTATCTCCATGAACCTCCTCCATGAATCTCCATGAATATCCATGAATCTCCATGAATCTCCATGAATATCCATGAATCTCCATGAATCTGCATGAATCTCCATGAATCTACATGAATCTCCATGAATCTCCATGAATCTCCTCGATGAATCTCCATGAATCTCCATGAGTCTCCATGAATCTCCATGAACTTCCAAGAATCTCCATGAAGGTCCATGAATCTCCTCCATGAATCTCCATGAATCTCCATGAATCTCCATAAATCTCCATGAATCACCTCCATGAATCTCCATGAATCTCTATGAATGTCTATGAATCTTAATGAATCTCCATGTATCTCCATGAATCTCCATGAATTTCCAAGAATCTCCATGAATGTCCATGAATGTCCTCCATGAACCTCCATGCATCTCCATGAATATCCATGAATCTTCATGAATCTCCTCCATGAATCTCCATGAATCTCCATGCATCTCCATGAATCTCCATGAATCTCCATGAACCTCCTCCATGAATCTCCATGAATCTCCATGAATATCCATGAATCTCCATGAATCTCCATGAATCTGCATGTATCTCCATGAATTTCCAAGAATCTCCATGAATGTCCATGAATGTCCACCATGAATCTCCATGCATCTCCATGAATCTCCATGAATCTCCATGAACCTCCTCCATGAATATCCTCCATGGATCTCCATGAATCTCCATGAATCTCCATGAATCTCCATGAATCTCCATGATATCCTGTATGAATCTTCATGAATCTCCATGAATCTCCATGAATCTCCATGAATCTCCATGAATCTCCATGAACCTCCTCCATGAATCTCCATGAATCTCCATGAATCTCCATGAATCTCCATGAACCTCCTCCATGAATCTCCATGAATCTCCATGAATATCCATGAATCTCCATGAATCTGCATGAATCTCCATGTATCTCCATGAATCTACATGAATCTCCATGAATCTCCATGAATAACCTCCATGAATCTCCTTCATCAATGTCCATGCATCTCCATCAATCTCCATGAATCTCCATGAGCCTCCTCCATGAATCTCCATGAATATCCATGAATCTCCATGAATCTCCATGAATCTCCATGTATCTCCATGAATCTACAAGAATCTCCATGAATCTCCATGAATCTCCTCCATGAATCTCCATGAATCACCTCCATGAATCTCCATGAATCTCAACGAATCTCAATGAATCTCCATGAATCTCCTCGATGAATCTCCATGAATCTTCATGAATCTCCTAATCCATGAACCTCTATGAATCTCCATGAATCTCCATGAATATCCTCCATGAATCTCTATGAATCTCCATGAATGTCCATGAATCTCCTACATGAATCTCCATGAATCTCCATGTATCTCCATGAATCTACAAGAATCTCCATGAATCTCCATGAATCTCCTCCATGAATCTCCTCCATGAATCTCCATGAATCTCCATGAATATCCATGAATCTCCATGAATCTCCTCCATGAATCTCCATGAATCACCTCCATGAATCTCCATGAATCTCTATGAATGTCTATGAATCTCCATGAATCTCCATGAATCTCCATGAATCTCCATGAATTTCCAAGAATCTCCATGAATGTCGATGAATGTGCTCCATGAACCTCCATGCATCTCCATGAATATCCATGAATCTTCATGAATCTCCTCCATGAATCTCCATGAATCTCCAGGAATCTCCAGGAATCTACATGAATCTCCATGAATCTCAATGAATCTCCTCGATGAATCTCCATGAATCTTCATGAATCTCCTGATCCATGAATGTCTATGAATCTCCATGAATCTCCATGAATATCCTCCATGAATCTCCATGAATCTCCATGAATCACCTCCATGAATCTCCATGAATCTCTATGAATGTCTATGAATCTCCATGAATCTCCATGAATCTCCATGAATCTCCATGAATTTCCAAGAATCTCCATGAATGTCCATGAATGTCCTCCATGAACCTCCATGCATCTCCATGAATCTCCATGAATCTCCATGAACCTCCTCCATGAATCTCCATGAATCTCCATGATATCCTGTATGAATCTTCATGAATCTCCATGAATCTCCATGCATCTCCATGAATCTCCATGAATCTCCATGAATCTCCATGAATCTCCATGAACCTCCTCCATGAATCTCCATGAATATCCATGAATCTACATGAATCTCCATGAATCTCCATGTATCTCCATGAATCTACAAGAATTTCCATGAATCTCCATGAATCTCCATGAACCTCCTCCATGAATCTCCATGAATCTCCATGAATCTCCATGAATCTCCATGAACCTCCTCCATGAATCTCCATGAATCTCCATGAATATCCATGAATCTCCATGAATCTGCATGAATCTCCATGTATCTCCATGAATCTACATGAATCTCCATGAATCTCCATGAATAACCTCCATGAATCTCCTTCATCAATCTCCATGCATCTCCATCAATCTCCATGAATCTCCATGAGCCTCCTCCATGAATCTCCATGAATATCCATGAATCTCCATGAATCTCCATGAATCTCCATGTATCTCCATGAATCTACAAGAATCTCCATCAATCTCCATGAATCTCCTCCATGAATCTCCATGAATCACCTCCATGAATCTCCATGAATCTCAACGAATCTCAATGAATCTCCATGAATCTCCTCGATGAATCTCCATGAATCTTCATGAATCTCCTAATCCATGAACCTCTATGAATCTCCATGAATCTCCATGAATATCCTCCATGAATCTCTATGAATCTCCATGAATGTCCATGAATCTCCTACATGAATCTCCATGAATCTCCATGTATCTCCATGAATCTACAAGAATCTCCATGAATCTCCATGAATCTCCTCCATGAATCTCCTCCATGAATCTCCATGAATCTCCATGAATATCCATGAATCTCCATGAATCTCCTCCATGAATCTCCATGAATCACCTCCATGAATCTCCATGAATCTCTATGAATGTCTATGAATCTCCATGAATCTCCATGAATCTCCATGAATCTCCATGAATTTCCAAGAATCTCCATGAATGTCGATGAATGTGCTCCATGAACCTCCATGCATCTCCATGAATATCCATGAATCTTCATGAATCTCCTCCATGAATCTCCATGAATCTCCAGGAATCTCCAGGAATCTACATGAATCTCCATGAATCTCAATGAATCTCCTCGATGAATCTCCATGAATCTTCATGAATCTCCTGATCCATGAATGTCTATGAATCTCCATGAATCTCCATGAATATCCTCCATGAATCTCCATGAATCTCCATGAATCTCCATGAATCACCTCCATGAATCTCCATGAATCTCTATGAATGTCTATGAATCTCCATGAACTCCATGAATCTCCATGAATCTCCATGAATTTCCAAGAATCTCCATGAATGTCCATGAATGTCCTCCATGAACCTCCATGCATCTCCATGAATCTCCATGAATCTCCATGAACCTCCTCCATGAATCTCCATGAATCTCCATGATATCCTGTATGAATCTTCATGAATCTCCATGAATCTCCATGCATCTCCATGAATCTCCATGAATCTCCATGAATCTCCATGAATCTCCATGAACCTCCTCCATGAATCTCCATGAATATCCATGAATCTACATGAATCTCCATGAATCTCCATGTATCTCCATGAATCTACAAGAATTTCCATGAATCTCCATGAATCTCCTCCATGAATCTCCATGAATCACCTCCATGAATCTTCATGAATCTCCATGAATGTCTATGAATCTCCATGTATCTCCATGAATCTCCATGAATCTCCATGAATATCCTCCATGAATCTCCATGAATCTCCATGAATCACCTCCATGAATCTCCATGAATCTCTATGAATGTCTATGAATCTCCATGAATCTCCATGAATCTCCATGAATCTCCATGAATTTCCAAGAATCTCCATGAATGTCCATGAATGTCCTCCATGAACCTCCATGCATCTCCATGAATATCCATGAATCTCCATGAATCTCGTCCGTGAATCTCCATGAATCTCCTTAATGAATCTTCACGAATCTCCATGAATGTCCATGAATCTCCATGAATCTCCATGAGTCTCCATGAATCTCCATGAATTTCCAAGAATCTCCATGAATGTCCATGAATCTCCATGAATCTCCATGAATCTCAATGAATCTCCTCGATGAATCTCCGTGAATCTTCATGAATCTCCTGATCCATGAATCTCTATGAATCTCCATGTATCTCCATGAACCTCCTCCATGAATCTCCATGAATCACCATGAATCTCCATGTATCTCCATGAACCTCCTCCATGAATCTCCATGAATATCCATGAATCTCCATGAATCTCCATGAATATCCATGAATCTCCATGAATCTGCATGAATCTCCATGAATCTACATGAATCTCCATGAATCTCCATGAATCTCCTCGATGAATCTCCATGAATCTCCATGAGTCTCCATGAATCTCCATGAACTTCCAAGAATCTCCATGAAGGTCCATGAATCTCCTCCATGAATCTCCATGAATCTCCATGAATCTCCATAAATCTCCATGAATCACCTCCATGAATCTCCATGAATCTCTATGAATGTCTATGAATCTTAATGAATCTCCATGTATCTCCATGAATCTCCATGAATTTCCAAGAATCTCCATGAATGTCCATGAATGTCCTCCATGAACCTCCATGCATCTCCATGAATATCCATGAATCTTCATGAATCTCCTCCATGAATCTCCATGAATCTCCATGCATCTCCATGAATCTCCATGAATCTCCATGAACCTCCTCCATGAATCTCCATGAATCTCCATGAATATCCATGAATCTCCATGAATCTCCATGAATCTGCATGTATCTCCATGAATTTCCAAGAATCTCCATGAATGTCCATGAATGTCCACCATGAATCTCCATGCATCTCCATGAATCTCCATGAATCTCCATGAACCTCCTCCATGAATATCCTCCATGGATCTCCATGAATCTCCATGAATCTCCATGAATCTCCATGAATCTCCATGATATCCTGTATGAATCTTCATGAATCTCCATGAATCTCCATGAATCTCCATGAATCTCCATGAATCTCCATGAACCTCCTCCATGAATCTCCATGAATCTCCATGAATCTCCATGAATCTCCATGAACCTCCTCCATGAATCTCCATGAATCTCCATGAATATCCATGAATCTCCATGAATCTGCATGAATCTCCATGTATCTCCATGAATCTACATGAATCTCCATGAATCTCCATGAATAACCTCCATGAATCTCCTTCATCAATCTCCATGCATCTCCATCAATCTCCATGAATCTCCATGAGCCTCCTCCATGAATCTCCATGAATATCCATGAATCTCCATGAATCTCCATGAATCTCCATGTATCTCCATGAATCTACAAGAATCTCCATGAATCTCCATGAATCTCCTCCATGAATCTCCATGAATCACCTCCATGAATCTCCATGAATCTCAACGAATCTCAATGAATCTCCATGAATCTCCTCGATGAATCTCCATGAATCTTCATGAATCTCCTAATCCATGAACCTCTATGAATCTCCATGAATCTCCATGAATATCCTCCATGAATCTCTATGAATCTCCATGAATGTCCATGAATCTCCTACATGAATCTCCATGAATCTCCATGTATCTCCATGAATCTACAAGAATCTCCATGAATCTCCATGAATCTCCTCCATGAATCTCCATGAATCTCCTCCATGAATCTCCATGAATCACCTCCATGAATCTCCATGAATCTCTATGAATGTCTATGAATCTCCATGAATCTCCATGAATCTCCATGAATCTCCATGAATTTCCAAGAATCTCCATGAATGTCCATGAATGTGCTCCATGAACCTCCATGCATCTCCATGAATATCCATGAATCTTCATGAATCTCCTCCATGAATCTCCATGAATCTCCAGGAATCTCCAGGAATCTACATGAATCTCCATGAATCTCAATGAATCTCCTCGATGAATCTCCATGAATCTTCATGAATCTCCTGATCCATGAATGTCTATGAATCTCCATGAATCTCCATGAATATCCTCCATGAATCTCCATGAATCTCCATGAATCACCTCCATGAATCTCCATGAATCTCTATGAATGTCTATGAATCTCCATGAATCTCCATGACTCTCCATGAATCTCCATGAATTTCCAAGAATCTCCATGAATGTCCATGAATGTCCTCCATGAACCTCCATGCATCTCCATGAATATCCATGAATCTTCATGAATCTCCTCCATGAATCTCCATGAATCTCCATGCATCTCCATGAATCTCCATGAATCTCCATGTATCTCCATGAACCTCCTCCATGAATCTCCATGAATCACCATGAATCTCCATGTATCTCCATGAACCTCCTCCATGAATCTCCATGAATATCCATGAATCTCCATGAATCTCCATGAATATCCATGAATCTCCATGAATCTGCATGAATCTCCATGAATCTACATGAATCTCCATGAATCTCCATGAATCTCCTCGATGAATCTCCATGAATCTCCATGAGTCTCCATGAATCTCCATGAACTTCCAAGAATCTCCATGAAGGTCCATGAATCTCCATGAATCTCCATGAATCTCCATAAATCTCCATGAATCACCTCCATGAATCTCCATGAATCTCTATGAATGTCTATGAATCTTAATGAATCTCCATGAATCTCCATGAATCTCCATGAATTTCCAAGAATCTCCATGAATGTCCATGAATGTCCTCCATGAACCTCCATGCATCTCCATGAATATCCATGAATCTTCATGAATCTCCTCCATGAATCTCCATGAATCTCCATGCATCTCCATGAATCTCCATGAATCTCCATGAACCTCCTCCATGAATCTCCATGAATCTCCATGAATATCCATGAATCTCCATGAATCTCCATGAATCTCCATGTATCTCCATGAATTTCCAAGAATCTCCATGAATGTCCATGAATGTCCACCATGAATCTCCATGCATCTCCATGAATCTCCATGAATCTCCATGAACCTCCTCCATGAATATCCTCCATGAATCTCCATGAATCTCCATGAATCACCTCCATGAATCTCCATGAATCTCTATGAATGTCTATGAATCTCCATGAATCTACATGAATCTCCATGAATCTCCATGAATCACCTCCATGAATCTCCATGAATCTCTATGAATGTCTATGTATCTCCATGAATCTCCATGAATCTCCATGAATCTCCATGAATTTCCAAGAATCTCCATGAATGTCCATGAATGTCCTCCATGAACCTCCATGCATCTCCATGAATATCCATGAATCTTCATGAATCTCCTCCATGAATCTCCATGAATCTCCATGCATCTCCATGAATCTCCATGAATCTCCATGAACCTCCTCCATGAATCTCCATGAATCTCCATGAATATCCATGAATCTCCATGAATCTCTATGAATCTCCATGTATCTCCATGAATTTCCAAGAATCTCCATGAATGTCCATGAATGTCCACCATGAATCTCCATGAATCTACAAGAATCTCCATGAATCTCCATGAATCTCCTCCATGAATCTCCATGAATCACATCCATGAATCTCCATGAATCTCAATGAATCTCCATGAATCTCCTCGATGAATCTCCATGAATCTCCATGAATCTCCATGTATCTCCATGAATTTCCAAGAATCTCCATGAATGTCCATGAATGTCCACCATGAATCTCCATGAATCTACAAGAATCTCCATGAATCTCCATGAATCTCCATGAATCACATCCATGAATATCCATGAATCTCTATGAATGTCTATGAATCTCCATGAATCTCCATGAATCTCCATGAATCTCCATGAATTTCCAAGAATCTCCATGAATGTCCATGAATGTCCTCCATGAACCTCCATGCATCTCCATGAATATCCATGAATCTCCATGAATCTCGTCCGTGAATCTCCATGAATCTCCTTCATGAATCTCCACGTATCTCCATGAATGTCCATGAATCTCCATGAATCTCCATGAGTCTCCATGAATCTCCAAGAATTTCGAAGAATCTCCATGAATGTCCATGAATCTCCTCCATGAATCTCCATGAATCTCCATGAATATCCATGAATCTCCATGAATCGCCTCCATGAATCTCCATGAATCACCTCCATGAATCTCCATGAATCTCTATGAATGTCTATGAATCTCCATGAATCTCCATGAATCTCCATGAATCTCCATGAATTTCCAAGAATCTCCATGAATGTCCATGAATGTGCTCCATGAACCTCCATGCATCTCCATGAATCTCCATGTATCTCCATGAATCTACAAGAATCTCCATGAATCTCCATGAATCTCCTCCATGAATCTCCATGAATCACCTCCATGAATCTCCATGAATCTCAACGAATCTCAATGAATCTCCAAGAATCTCCTCGATGAATCTCCATGAATCTTCATGAATCTCCTAATCCATGAACCTCTATGAATCTCCATGAATCTCCATGAATATCCTCCATGAATCTCTATGAATCTCCATGAATGTCCATGAATCTCCTACATGAATCTCCATGAATCTCCATGTATCTCCATGAATCTACAAGAATCTCCATGAATCTCCATGAATCTCCTCCATGAATCTCCTCCATGAATCTCCATGAATCTCCTCCATGAATCTCCATGAATCACCTCCATGAATCTCCATGAATCTCTATGAATGTCTATGAATCTCCATGAATCTCCATGAATCTCCATGAATCTCCATGAATTTCCAAGAATCTCCATGAATGTCCATGAATGTGCTCCATGAACCTCCATGCATCTCCATGAATATCCATGAATCTTCATGAATCTCCTCCATGAATCTCCATGAATCTCCAGGAATCTCCAGGAATCTACATGAATCTCCATGAATCTCAATGAATCTCCTCGATGAATCTCCATGAATCTTCATGAATCTCCTGATCCATGAATGTCTATGAATCTCCATGAATCTCCATGAATATCCTCCATGAATCTCCATGAATCTCCATGAATCACCTCCATGAATCTCCATGAATCTCTATGAATGTCTATGAATCTCCATGAATCTCCATGACTCTCCATGAATCTCCATGAATTTCCAAGAATCTCCATGAATGTCCATGAATGTCCTCCATGAACCTCCATGCATCTCCATGAATATCCATGAATCTTCATGAATCTCCTCCATGAATCTCCATGAATCTCCATGCATCTCCATGAATCTCCATGAATCTCCATGAACCTCCTCCATGAATCTCCATGAATCTCCATGATATCCTGTATGAATCTTCATGAATCTCCATGAATCTCCATGCATCTCCATGAATCTCCATGAATCTCCATGAATCTCCATGAATCTCCATGAACCTCCTCCATGAATCTCCATGAATATCCATGAATCTACATGAATCTCCATGAATCTCCATGTATCTCCATGAATCTACAAGAATTTCCATGAATCTCCATGAATCTCCTCCATGAATCTCCATGAATCACCACCATGAATCTTCATGAATCTCCATGAATGTCTATGAATCTCCATGTATATCCATGAATCTCCATGAATCTCCATGAATATCCTCCATGAATCTCCATGAATCTCCATGAATCACCTCCATGAATCTCCATGAATCTCTATGAATGTCTATGAATCTCCATGAATCTCCATGAATCTCCATGAATCTCCATGAATTTCCAAGAATCTCCATGAATGTCCATGAATGTCCTCCATGAACCTCCATGCATCTCCATGAATATCCATGAATCTCCATGAATCTCGTCCGTGAATCTCCATGAATCTCCACGAATCTCCATGAATGTCCATGAATCTCCATGAATCTCCATGAGTCTCCATGAATCTCCATGAATTTCCAAGAATCTCCATGAATGTCCATGAATCTCCTCCATGAATCTCCATGAATCTCCATGAATATCCATGAATCTCCATGAATCGCCTCCATGAATCTCCATGAATCACCTCCATGAATCTCCATGAATCTCTATGAATGTCTATGAATCTCCATGAATCTCCATGAATCTCCATGAATCTCCATGAATTTCCAAGAATCTCCATGAATGTCCATGAATGTGCTCCATGAACCTCCATGCATCTCCATGAATATCCATGAATCTTCATGAATCTCCTCCATGAATCTCCATGAATCTCCAGGAATCTCCAGGAATCTACATGAATCTCCATGAATCTCAATGAATCTCCTCGATGAATCTCCATGAATCTTCATGAATCTCCTGATCCATGAATGTCTATGAATCTCCATGAATCTCCATGAATATCCTCCATGAATCTCCATGAATCTCCATGAATCTCCATGAATCTCTATGAATGTCTATGAATCTCCATGAATCTCCATGAATCTCCATGAATCTCCATGAATTTCCAAGAATCTCCATGAATGTCCATGAATGTCCTCCATGAACCTCCATGCATCTCCATGAATATCCATGAATCTTCATGAATCTCCTCCATGAATCTCCATGAATCTCCATGCATCTCCATGAATCTCCATGAACCTCCTCCATGAATCTCCATGAATCTCCATGAATCTCCATGAATCTCCTCCATGAATCTCCATGAATCTCCATGATATCCTGTATGAATCTTCATGAATCTCCATGAATCTCCATGAATCTCCATGAATCTCCATGAAAATCCTCCATGAATCTCCATGAATATCCATGAATCTAAATGAATCTCCATGAATCTCCATGTATCTCCATGAATCTACAAGAATTTCCATGAATCTCCATGAATCTCCTCCATGAATCTCCATGAATCACCTCCATGAATCTCCATGAATCTCCATGAATGTCTATGAATCTCCATGATTGTCTATGAATCTCCATGTATCTCCATGAATCTATTGTACATGGATCTCCATGAATCTCGTCCGTGAATCTCCATGAATCTCCTCCATGAATCTCCACGAATCTCCATGAATGTCCATGAATCTCCATGAATCTCCATGAATCTCCATGAATCTCCATGAATTTCCAAGAATCTCCATGAATGTCCATGAATGTGCTCCATGAACCTCCATGCATCTCCATGAATATCCATGAATCTTCATGAATCTCCTCCATGAATCTCCATGAATCTCCAAGAATCTCCAGGAATCTACATGAATCTCCATGAATCTCAATGAATCTCCTCGATGAATCTCCATGAATCTTCATGAATCTCCTGATCCATGAATCTCTATGAATCTCCATGAATCTCCATGAATATCCTCCATGAATCTCCATGAATCTCCATGAATCTCTATGAATGTCTATGAATGTCCATGAATGTCCTCCATGAACCTCCATGCATCTCCATGAATATCCATGAATCGTCATGAATCGTCATGAATCTCCTCCATGAATCTCCATGAATCTCCATGCATCTCCATGAATCTCCATGAATCTCCATGAATATCCATGAATCTCCATGAATCTCCATGAATCTCCATGTATCTCCATGAATTTCCAAGAATCTCCATGAATGTCCATGAATGTCCACCATGAATCTCCATGCATCTCCATGAATCTCCATGAATCTCCATGAACCTCCTCCATGAATCTCCATGAATCTCCATGAATATCCATGAATCTCCATGAATCTGCATGAATCTCCATGTATCTCCATGAATCTACATGAATCTCCATGAATCTCCTCGATGAATCTCCATTAATCTTCATGAATCTCCTAATCCATGAACCTCTATGAATCCCCATGAATCTCCATGAATATCCTCCATGAATCTACATGAATCTCCATGAATCTCAATGAATCTCCTCGATGAATCTCCATGAATCTTCATGAATCTCCATGAATCTCCATGAATCTCCATGAATCTCCTCCATGAATCTCCATGAATCACCTCGATGAATCTCCATGAATCTCCATGAATGTCTATGAATCTCCATGAATCTCCATGAATCTCCATGAATCTCCTTCATCAATCTCCACGAATCTCAATGAATCTCCATGAATCTCCATGAATCTCCATGAATCTCCTCCATGAATCTCCATGGATCTCCATGAATCTGCATGAATCTCCATGAATCTCCATGATATCCTGTATGAATCTTCATGAATCTCCATGAATCTCCATGCATCTCCATGAATCTCCATGAATCTCCATGAACCTCCTCCATGAATCTCCATGAATCTCCATGAATATCCATGAATCTTCATGAATCTCCATGAATCTCCATGTATCTCCATGAATCTACATGAATCTCCATGAATCTCCATGAATCTCCTCCATGAATCTCCATGAATCACCTCCATGAATCTCCATGAATCTCCATGAATGTCTATGAATCTCCTCCATGAATCTCCATGAATCTCCATGAATATCCATGAATCTCCATGAATCTGCATGAATCTCCATGTATCTCCATGAATCTACATGAATCTCCATGAATCTCCTCGATGAATCTCCATTAATCTTCATGAATCTCCTAATCCATGAACCTCTATGAATCCCCATGAATCTCCATGAATATCCTCCATGAATCTACATGAATCTCCATGAATGTCCATGAATCTCCTACATGAATCTCCTATATGAATCTCCATGAATCTCCATGAATCTCCATGAATCTCCTTCATCAATCTCCACGAATCTCCATGAATCTCCATGAATCTCCATGAATCTCCATGTATCTCCATGAATCTACATGAATCTCCATGAATCTCAATGAATCTCCTCGATGAATCTCCATGAATCTTCATGAATCTCCATGAATCTCCATGAATCTCCATGAATCTCCTCCATGAATCTCCATGAATCACCTCGATGAATCTCCATGAATCTCCATGAATGTCTATGAATCTCCATGAATCTCCATGAATCTCCATGAATCTCCTTCATCAATCTCCACGAATCTCAATGAATCTCCATGAATCTCCATGAATCTCCATGAATCTCCTCCATGAATCTCCATGGATCTCCATGCATCTGCATGAATCTCCATGAATCTCCATGGTATCCTGTATGAATCTTCATGAATCTCCATGAATCTCCATGCATCTCCATGAATCTCCATGAATCTCCATGAACCTCCTCCATGAATCTCCATGAATCTCCATGAATATCCATGAATCTTCATGAATCTCCATGAATCTCCATGTATCTCCATGAATCTACATGAATCTACATGAATCTCCATGAATCTCCTCCATGAATCTCCATGAATCACCTCCATGAATCTCCATGAATCTCCATGAATGTCTATGAATATCCTCCATGAATCTCCATGGATCTCCATGAATCTGCATGAATCTCCATGAATCTCCATGATATCCTGTATGAATCTTCATGAATCTCCATGAATCTCCATGCATCTCCATGAATCTCCATGAATCTCCATGAACCTCCTCCATGACTCTCCATGAATCTCCAAGAATCTCCGTGAATCTCCATGAATCTCCATGAATCTCCATGAATCTCAATGATTCTCCTCGATGAATCACCATGAATCTTCATGAATCTCCTGATCCATGAATATCTATGAATCTCCATGAATCTCCATGAATATCCTCCATGAATCACCATGAATCTCCAAGAATCGCCATGAATCTCCATGTATCTCCATGAATTTCCAAGAATCTCCATGAATGTCCATGAATGTCCTCCGTGAATCTCCATGCATCTCCATGATTCTCCATGAATCTCCATGAACCTCCTCCATGAATCTCCATGAATCTCCATGAATATCCATGAATCTCCATGAATCTCCATGAATCTCCATGTATCTCCATGAATTTCCAAGAACCTCCATGAATGTCCATGAATGTCCACCATGAATCTCCATGAATCTACATGAATCTCCATGAATCTCCATTAATCTCCTTCATCAATCTCCACGAATCTCCATGAATCTCCATGAATCTCCATGAATCTCCATGAATCTCCTCCATGAATCTCCATGAATCTCCATGAATCTCCATGAATCTCCATGATATCCTGTATGAATCTTCATGAATCTCCATGAATCTCCATGCATCTCCATGAATCTCCATGAATCTCCATGAAACTCCATGAACCTCCTCCATGAATCTCCATGAATATCCATGAATCTCCATGAATCTCCTCCATGAATCTCCATGAATCACCTCCATGAATCTCCATGAATCTCCATGAATGTCTATGAATCTCCATGACTCTCCATGAATCTCCGTGAATCTCCATGAATCTCCATAAATCTCCAAGAATCTCCGTGAATCTCCATGAATCTCCATGAATCTCCATGAATCTCCTCCATGAATCTCCATGAATCTTCATGAATCTCCTTCATCAATCTCCACGAATCTCCATGAATCTCCATGAATCTCCATGAATCTCCATGAATCTCCTCCATGAATCTCCATGAATCTCCATGAATCTCCATGAATCTCCATGAATCTCCATGATATCCTGTATGAATCTTCATGAATCTCCATGAATCTCCATGCATCTCCATGAATCTCCATGAATCTCCATGAATCTCCATGAACCTCCTCCATGAATCTCCATGTATATCCATGAATCTCCATGAATCTCCATGAATCTTCATGTATCTCCATGAGTCTACAAGAATCTCCATGAATCTCCATGAATCTCCTCCATGAATCTCCATGCATCTCCATGATTCTCCATGAATCTCCATGAACCTCCTCCATGAATCTCCATGAATCTCCATGAATATCCATGAATCTCCATGAATCTCCATGAATCTCCATGTATCTCCGTGAATTTCCAAGAACCTCCATGAATGTCCATGAATGTCCACCATGAATCTCCATGAATCTCCATGAATCTCCATGAATCTCCATTAATCTCCTTCATCAATCTCCACGAATCTCCATGAATCTCCATGAATCTCCATGAATCTCCATGAATCTCCTCCATGAATCTCCATGAATCTCCATGAATCTCCATGAATCTCCATGATATCCTGTATGAATCTTCATGAATCTCCATGAATCTCCATGCATCTCCATGAATCTCCATGAATCTCCATGAAACTCCATGAACCTCCTCCATGAATCTCCATGAATATCCATGAATCTCCATGAATCTCCATGTATCTCCATGAATCTACATGAATCTCCATGAATCTCCATGAATCTCCTCCATGAATCTCCATGAATCACCTCCATGAATCTCCATGAATCTCCATGAATGTCTATGAATCTCCATGACTCTCCATGAATCTCCGTGAATCTCCATGAATCTCCATAAATCTCCAAGAATCTCCGTGAATCTCCATGAATCTCCATGAATCTCCATGAATCTCCTCCATGAATCTCCATGAATCTCCATGAATCTCCTTCATCAATCTCCACGAATCTCCATGAATCTCCATGAATCTCCATGAATCTCCATGAATCTCCTCCATGAATCTCCATGAATCTCCATGAATCTCCATGAATCTCCATGAATCTCCATGATATCCTGTATGAATCTTCATGAATCTCCATGAATCTCCATGCATCTCCATGAATCTCCATGAATCTCCATGAGTCTCCATGAACCTCCTCCATGAATCTCCATGTATATCCATGAATCTCCATGAATCTCCATGAATCTTCATGTATCTCCATGAGTCTACAAGAATCTCCATGAATCTGCATGAATCTCCTCCATGAATCTCCATGAATCACCTCCATGAATCTCCATGAATCTCCATGAATCTCCATGAATGTCTATGAATCTCAATGAATCTCCATGAATCTCCATGAATCTCCTTCATCAATCTCCACGAATCTCAATGAATCTCCATGAATCTCCATGAATCTCCATGATATCCTGTATGAATCTTCATGAATCTCCATGAATCTCCATGCATCTCCATGAATCTCCATGAATCTCCATGAACCTCCTCCATGAATCTCCATGAATCTCCATGAATATCCATGAATCTTCATGAATCTAGATGAATCTCCATGTATCTCCATGAATCTCCTCCATGAATCTCCATGAATCTCCAAAAATCTCCTCTATGAATCTCCATGAATCTCCATGAATCTCCATGTACCTCCATGAATCTACATGAATCTCCATGAATCTCAATGATTCTCCTCGATGAATCACCATGAATCTTCATGAATCTCCTGATCCATGAATATCTATGAATCTCCATGAATCTCCATGAATATCCTCCATGAATCACCATGAATCTCCAAGAATCGCCATGAATCTCCATGTATCTCCATGAATTTCCAAGAATCTCCATGAATGTCCATGAATGTCCTCCATGAATCTCCATGCATCTCCATGATTCTCCATGAATCTCCTTGAACCTCCTCCACGAATCTCCATGAATCTCCATGAATCTCCATGAATCTCCATGAATCTCCTCCATGAATCTCCATGAATCTCCATGAATCTCCATGAATCTCCATGAATCTCCATGATATCCTGTATGAATCTTCATGAATCTCCATGAATCTCCATGCATCTCCATGAATCTCCATGAATCTCCATGAATCTCCATGAACCTCCTCCATGAATCTCCATGTATATCCATGAATCTCCATGAATCTCCATGAATCTTCATGTATCTCCATGAGTCTACAAGAATCTCCATGAATCTCCATGAATCTCCTCCATGAATCTCCATGAATCACCTCCATGAATCTCCATGAATCTCCATGAATCTCCATGAATGTCTATGAATCTCAATGAATCTCCACGAATCTCCATGAATCTCCTTCATCAATCTCCACGAATCTCAATGAATCTCCATGAATCTCCATGAATCTCCATGATATCCTGTATGAATCTTCATGAATCTCCATGAATCTCCATGCATCTCCATGAATCTCCATGAATCTCCATGAACCTCCTCCATGAATCTCCATGAATCTCCATGAATATCCATGAATCTTCATGAATCTCCATGAATCTCCATGTATCTCCATGAATCTCCTCCATGAATCTCCATGAATCTCCAAAAATCTCCTCTATGAATCTCCATGAATCTCCATGAATCTCCATGTACCTCCATGAATCTACATGAATCTCCATGAATCTCAATGATTCTCCTCGATGAATCACCATGAATCTTCATGAATCTCCTGATCCATGAATATCTATGAATCTCCATGAATCTCCATGAATATCCTCCATGAATCACCATGAATCTCCAAGAATCGCCATGAATCTCCATGTATCTCCATGAATTTCCAAGAATCTCCATGAATGTCCATGAATGTCCTCCATGAATCTCCATGCATCTCCATGATTCTCCATGAATCTCCATGAACCTCCTCCACGAATCTCCACGAATCTCCATGAATCTCCATGAATCTCCATGAATCTCCATGAATCTCCTCCATGAATCTCCATGAATCTCCATGAATCTCCATGAATCTCCATGATATCCTGTATGAATCTTCATGAATCTCCATGAATCTCCATGCATCTCCATGAATCTCCATGACTCTCCATGAATCTCCTTGAATCTCCATGAATCTCCATAAATCTCCAAGAATCTCCGTGAATCTCCATGATTCTCCATGAATCTCCATGAATATCCTCCATGAATCTCCATGAATCTCCATGAATCTCCTCCATGAATCTCCATGAATCTCCAAGAATCTCCTCCATGAATCTGCATGAATCTCCATGAATCTCCAAGAATCTCCGTGAATCTCCATGAATCTCCATGAATCTCCTCCATGAATCTCCATGCATCTCCATGAATCTCCATGAATCTCCATGAACCTCCTCCATGAATCTCCATGAATCTCCATGAATATCCATGAATCTTCATGAATCTCCATGAATCTCCATGTATCTCCATGAATCTACATGAATCTCCATGAATCTCCATGAATCTCCTCCATGAATCTCCATGAATCACCTCCATGAATCTCCATGAATCTCCATGAATGTCTATGAATCTCCATGACTCTCCATGAATCTCCGTGAATCTCCATGAATCTCCATAAATCTCCAAGAATCTCCGTGAATCTCCATGAATCTCCATGAATCTCCATGAATCTCCTCCATGAATCTCCTTCATCAATCTCCACGAATCTCCATGAATCTCCATGAATCTCCATGAATCTCCATGAATCTCCTCCATGAATCTCCATGAATCTCCATGAATCTCCATGAATCTCCATGAATCTCCATGATATCCTGTATGAATCTTCATGAATCTCCATGAATCTCCATGCATCTCCATGAATCTCCATGAATCTCCATGAATCTCCATGAACCTCCTCCATGAATCTCCATGTATATCCATGAATCTCCATGAATCTCCATGAATCTTCATGTATCTCCATGAGTCTACAAGAATCTCCATGAATCTCCATGAATCTCCTCCATGAATCTCCATGAATCACCTCCATGAATCTCCATGAATCTCCATGAATGTCTATGAATCTCAATGAATCTCCATGAATCTCCATGAATCTCCATGCATCTCCATGAATCTCCATGAATCTCCATGAACCTCCTCCATGAATCTCCATGAATCTCCATGAATATCCATGAATCTTCATGAATCTCCATGAATCTCCATGTATCTCAATGAATCTCCTCCATGAATCTCCATGAATCTCCAAAAATCTCCTCTATGAATCTCCATGAATCTCCATGAATCTCCATGTACCTCCATGAATCTACATGAATCTCCATGAATCTCAATGATTCTCCTCGATGAATCACCATGAATCTTCATGAATCTCCTGATCCATGAATATCTATGAATCTCCATGAATCTCCATGAATATCCTCCATGAATCACCATGAATCTCCAAGAATCGCCATGAATCTCCATGTATCTCCATGAATTTCCAAGAATCTCCATGAATGTCCATGAATGTCCTCCATGAATCTCCATGCATCTCCATGATTCTCCATGAATCTCCATGAACCTCCTCCATGAATCTCCATGAATCTCCATGAATATCCATGAATCTCCATGAATCTCCATGAATCTCCATGTATCTCCATGAATTTCCAAGAACCTCCATGAATGTCCATGAATGTCCACCATGAATCTCCATGAATCTCCATGAATCTCCATGAATCTCCATTAATCTCCTTCATCAATCTCCACGAATCTCCATGAATCTCCATGAATCTCCATGAATCTCCATGAATCTCCTCCATGAATCTCCATGAATCTCCATGAATCTCCATGAATCTCCATGATATCCTGTATGAATCTTCATGAATCTCCATGAATCTCCATGCATCTCCATGAATCTCCATGAATCTCCATGAAACTCCATGAACCTCCTCCATGAATCTCCATGAATATCCATGAATCTCCATGAATCTCCATGAATCTCAATGATTCTCCTCGATGAATCACCATGAATCTTCATGAATCTCCTGATCCATGAATATCTATGAATCTCCATGAATCTCCATGAATATCCTCCATGAATCACCATGAATCTCCAAGAATCGCCATGAATCTCCATGTATCTCCATGAATTTCCAAGAATCTCCATGAATGTCCATGAATGTCCTCCATGAATCTCCATGCATCTCCATGATTCTCCATGAATCTCCATGAACCTCCTCCATGAATCTCCATGAATCTCCATGAATATCCATGAATCTCCATGAATCTCCATGAATCTCCATGTATCTCCATGAATTTCCAAGAACCTCCATGAATGTCCATGAATGTCCACCATGAATCTCCATGAATCTCCATGAATCTCCATGAATCTCCATTAATCTCCTTCATCAATCTCCACGAATCTCCATGAATCTCCATGAATCTCCATGAATCTCCATGAATCTCCTCCATGAATCTCCATGAATCTCCATGAATCTCCATGAATCTCCATGATATCCTGTATGAATCTTCATGAATCTCCATGAATCTCCATGCATCTCCATGAATCTCCATGAATCTCCATGAAACTCCATGAACCTCCTCCATGAATCTCCATGAATATCCATGAATCTCCATGAATCTCCATGTATCTCCATGAATCTACATGAATCTCCATGAATCTCCATGAATCTCCTCCATGAATCTCCATGAATCACCTCCATGAATCTCCATGAATCTCCATGAATGTCTATGAATCTCCATGACTCTCCATGAATCTCCGTGAATCTCCATGAATCTCCATAAATCTCCAAGAATCTCCGTGAATCTCCATGAATCTCCATGAATCTCCATGAATCTCCTCCATGAATCTCCATGAATCTCCATGAATCTCCTTCATCAATCTCCACGAATCTCCATGAATCTCCATGAATCTCCATGAATCTCCATGAATCTCCTCCATGAATCTCCATGAATCTCCATGAATCTCCATGAATCTCCATGAATCTCCATGATATCCTGTATGAATCTTCATGAATCTCCATGAATCTCCATGCATCTCCATGAATCTCCATGAATCTCCATGAATCTCCATGAACCTCCTCCATGAATCTCCATGTATATCCATGAATCTCCATGAATCTCCATGAATCTTCATGTATCTCCATGAGTCTACAAGAATCTCCATGAATCTCCATGAATCTCCTCCATGAATCTCCATGCATCTCCATGATTCTCCATGAATCTCCATGAACCTCCTCCATGAATCTCCATGAATCTCCATGAATATCCATGAATCTCCATGAATCTCCATGAATCTCCATGTATCTCCATGAATTTCCAAGAACCTCCATGAATGTCCATGAATGTCCACCATGAATCTCCATGAATCTCCATGAATCTCCATGAATCTCCATTAATCTCCTTCATCAATCTCCACGAATCTCCATGAATCTCCATGAATCTCCATGAATCTCCATGAATCTCCTCCATGAATCTCCATGAATCTCCATGAATCTCCATGAATCTCCATGATATCCTGTATGAATCTTCATGAATCTCCATGAATCTCCATGCATCTCCATGAATCTCCATGAATCTCCATGAAACTCCATGAACCTCCTCCATGAATCTCCATGAATATCCATGAATCTCCATGAATCTCCATGTATCTCCATGAATCTACATGAATCTCCATGAATCTCCATGAATCTCCTCCATGAATCTCCATGAATCACCTCCATGAATCTCCATGAATCTCCATGAATGTCTATGAATCTCCATGACTCTCCATGAATCTCCGTGAATCTCCATGAATCTCCATAAATCTCCAAGAATCTCCGTGAATCTCCATGAATCTCCATGAATCTCCATGAATCTCCTCCATGAATCTCCATGAATCTCCATGAATCTCCTTCATCAATCTCCACGAATCTCCATGAATCTCCATGAATCTCCATGAATCTCCATGAATCTCCTCCATGAATCTCCATGAATCTCCATGAATCTCCATGAATCTCCATGAATCTCCATGATATCCTGTATGAATCTTCATGAATCTCCATGAATCTCCATGCATCTCCATGAATCTCCATGAATCTCCATGAATCTCCATGAACCTCCTCCATGAATCTCCATGTATATCCATGAATCTCCATGAATCTCCATGAATCTTCATGTATCTCCATGAGTCTACAAGAATCTCCATGAATCTCCATGAATCTCCTCCATGAATCTCCATGAATCACCTCCATGAATCTCCATGAATCTCCATGAATCTCCATGAATGTCTATGAATCTCAATGAATCTCCATGAATCTCCATGAATCTCCTTCATCAATCTCCACGAATCTCAATGAATCTCCATGAATCTCCATGAATCTCCATGATATCCTGTATGAATCTTCATGAATCTCCATGAATCTCCATGCATCTCCATGAATCTCCATGAATCTCCATGAACCTCCTCCATGAATCTCCATGAATCTCCATGAATATCCATGAATCTTCATGAATCTAGATGAATCTCCATGTATCTCCATGAATCTCCTCCATGAATCTCCATGAATCTCCAAAAATCTCCTCTATGAATCTCCATGAATCTCCATGTACCTCCATGAATCTACATGAATCTCCATGAATCTCAATGATTCTCCTCGATGAATCACCATGAATCTTCATGAATCTCCTGATCCATGAATATCTATGAATCTCCATGAATCTCCATGAATATCCTCCATGAATCACCATGAATCTCCAAGAATCGCCATGAATCTCCATGTATCTCCATGAATTTCCAAGAATCTCCGTGAATCTCCATGAATCTCCATGAATCTCCATGAATCTCCTCCATGAATCTCCATGAATCTCCATGAATCTCCTTCATCAATCTCCACGAATCTCCATGAATCTCCATGAATCTCCATGAATCTCCATGAATCTCCTCCATGAATCTCCATGAATCTCCATGAATCTCCATGAATCTCCATGAAACTCCATGAACCTCCTCCATGAATCTCCATGAATATCCATGAATCTCCATGAATCTCCATGTATCTCCATGAATCTACATGAATCTCCATGAATCTCCATGAATCTCCTCCATGAATCTCCATGAATCACCTCCATGAATCTCCATGAATCTCCATGAATGTCTATGAATCTCCATGACTCTCCATGAATCTCCGTGAATCTCCATGAATCTCCATAAATCTCCAAGAATATCCATGAATCTTCATGAATCTAGATGAATCTCCATGTATCTCCATGAATCTCCTCCATGAATCTCCATGAATCTCCAAAAATCTCCTCTATGAATCTCCATGAATCTCCATGAATCTCCATGTACCTCCATGAATCTACATGAATCTCCATGAATCTCAATGATTCTCCTCGATGAATCACCATGAATCTTCATGAATCTCCTGATCCATGAATATCTATGAATCTCCATGAATCTCCATGAATATCCTCCATGAATCACCATGAATCTCCAAGAATCGCCATGAATCTCCATGTATCTCCATGAATTTCCAAGAATCTCCGTGAATCTCCATGAATCTCCATGAATCTCCATGAATCTCCTCCATGAATCTCCATGAATCTCCATGAATCTCCTTCATCAATCTCCACGAATCTCCATGAATCTCCATGAATCTCCATGAATCTCCATGAATCTCCTCCATGAATCTCCATGAATCTCCATGAATCTCCATGAATCTCCATGAAACTCCATGAACCTCCTCCATGAATCTCCATGAATATCCATGAATCTCCATGAATCTCCATGTATCTCCATGAATCTACATGAATCTCCATGAATCTCCATGAATCTCCTCCATGAATCTCCATGAATCACCTCCATGAATCTCCATGAATCTCCATGAATGTCTATGAATCTCCATGACTCTCCATGAATCTCCGTGAATCTCCATGAATCTCCATAAATCTCCAAGAATCTCCGTGAATCTCCATGAATCTCCATGAATCTCCATGAATCTCCTCCATGAATCTCCATGAATCTCCATGAATCTCCTTCATCAATCTCCACGAATCTCCATGAATCTCCATGAATCTCCATGAATCTCCATGAATCTCCTCCATGAATCTCCATGAATCTCCATGAATCTCCATGAATCTCCATGAATCTCCATGATATCCTGTATGAATCTTCATGAATCTCCATGAATCTCCATGCATCTCCATGAATCTCCATGAATCTCCATGAATCTCCATGAACCTCCTCCATGAATCTCCATGTATATCCATGAATCTCCATGAATCTCCATGAATCTTCATGTATCTCCATGAGTCTACAAGAATCTCCATGAATCTCCATGAATCTCCTCCATGAATCTCCATGAATCACCTCCATGAATCTCCATGAATCTCCATGAATCTCCATGAATGTCTATGAATCTCAATGAATCTCCATGAATCTCCATGAATCTCCTTCATCAATCTCCACGAATCTCAATGAATCTCCATGAATCTCCATGAATCTCCATGATATCCTGTATGAATCTTCATGAATCTCCATGAATCTCCATGCATCTCCATGAATCTCCATGAATCTCCATGAACCTCCTCCATGAATCTCCATGAATCTCCATGAATATCCATGAATCTTCATGAATCTAGATGAATCTCCATGTATCTCCATGAATCTCCTCCATGAATCTCCATGAATCTCCAAAAATCTCCTCCATGAATCTCCATGAATCTCCATGAATCTCCATGTACCTCCATGAATCTACATGAATCTCCATGAATCTCAATGATTCTCCTCGATGAATCACCATGAATCTTCATGAATCTCCTGATCCATGAATATCTATGAATCTCCATGAATCTCCATGAATATCCTCCATGAATCACCATGAATCTCCAAGAATCGCCATGAATCTCCATGTATCTCCATGAATTTCCAAGAATCTCCATGAATGTCCATGAATGTCCTCCATGAATCTCCATGCATCTCCATGATTCTCCATGAATCTCCTTGAACCTCCTCCACGAATCTCCATGAATCTTGTGACGTGGCAGATTTTGCCAGCGTCACGCCGAACCCTAAACGGAGGACCGGGTCAACCTCGGCCGATACTTTAACGAGAACGGCCGTCGAGATCGCTCTCCCTGGACGTCCGAGGTCCAGCGGAACAAATTTATCGCGTTTAAATGTCGCGCCGCTGGGCGCGACACGAGGTTTCAGGAATAGCCGGAGTCTATAAGGAACCCGGTACCTATCTCCTGCCGCTGATTGGCGCCAAGTCTTAAGGAAAGATGCTCGGAATACCTATCGCCTCACGTCATTGGCTAACTAGACGGTTGGACCAGGACCGAGCCCGGATTCAGCAACCGGAGAGGCCGACGAGGATACCGAAAATACGGGACGTCCAACAGCCCAGCCTCGTCGACTCTCGTCCAGGAATTGCGCGGAGAACAATCCTGGAACGGCTCGGATCCATGCCGACAAGCTCCGCGGCTCTCCCGATGGCCACGTCGAATTTGTGATTTCCATGAGAAATCACCAAATTCCAGGGGGCCCGGGACCATAGACGCTAATTCCGTCCATGCCGCAAGGAACCGCGCGATAGGCCCGAGCGTCGCCAAGGGGGAGATAGATGAGGAAGTAGGGGGACGCCTCGCTTCCGCGTTCCCGAGCCACGCCGAATTGGGTTACTGGGTTGCAGGATTGCAAAGAGTAACGACCATTTCTGTTTTCGCGAAAACTTCAAAAGTGAGTGCCGAGTCCGGAGGGTCGACGATCTCTAGGTGAGCGCCGATCAGGCTTTCTTTAGCGGTTTTTCCCCCTGTAAATCCATTCGTGTTGGCTCGGGACGTATTCGCGAATTCCGACCTCGTGTCGTGTGCCACGAGTCCTCGCGTATCTGCGTACCGGGAGTAGCTCTCCCGAGAGGAACGCGAGGCCGTGGAATCGTCGCGTCCGCGATTGTCCGCGCGCGGAATATTCGGGACGCGCGACCTTTGCGATAAATAACGAGCTTTTCTCGGGACGTTCCACGGTGGGACGACGCGACGTGCCGGTCTCGTTTTCTCGCGACTTTGCCGTGGCCCTCGCCCAGTCAAATTAGAATCCGCGTCGAACATCGGAGCTCGGCGGAATTCGTGCCGTAAAGGCTTGTACATCACGCGGAGTCCTGTGACCGCCGAGCTCAACGCGAAAGGGAGAATCTACGCGCGATCGACCGAACACCTGTCGCAAAATATCGTTATCGCGCCGGCAAATTTCCATTGCCGCCGGTGGACACCGGCGGCCTGTATTCCGTCCATGCGGTAATAAACGAGTACTATTGTTGCCGAAATCTTTAAAGAGTTATTCTCCCTACGAGAAACGTTCCCGTCGCGGGGAATGCCCCGTTCCTTTCCTCACGTGGACCCTGACCGTGTTCGCGGCTATTCCAGGTTATCGCGCAGTCCTCGCAGATTCGAGATCGTTTATAGAATTTGCGTCAAGGTGTGAGTTTCGCGTGACACCCTGTAGTGTCTGGCGCCCGAGAACGATATCGTCCAGCTCTTCGCGTATTACGACTCGAATCTGCGAAGGATTGTTTGTCCCGGGAGGACCACGTGTCGCGCGACCGAGCGTGGCCCGGTCTCCAAGCCATAATTTCCCGAGTTCGTTTCCCTTCGGCTCCGAAACGAGAAACGACGTGACAAATTGGCGCCCGAACAGTTTTCCGGTAGTTCTCGCGATGAAAAGCGATTTTGATAACGGGTTTTTCGATTGAGACACGTGAAGGGGTTCGGGGCTCTCGTGATAGAAATTTCGGCTGAGCGAGGAAGCGAGAAAGTTCGAGCGGGAGAGACAAAGGCCGCCGCGTCGTAGAGACACACGATTCACTCGCGAACGGAATTTTTTTTTCCCGCAAGCCAAGTATACGAGCCAACGTTAACGTAAACATCAAGGGAAAGTCAACCATGAATGAATCCCGTTGATGTTTACCGGGTGTTCGATATCGAAATTGTATTTCGTGTGCCATTCCATGTATATTGTATTATATGATTGAACTTTCTTGCAGCATTATTGTTATTTAATTTTCAGTTATTTCTTTTAGTATTCTCGCGTCTTTAGTATTATCAGTTAGTATTTGTTAATTTTCGGCTATTTATTTATTTATTTATTTATTTTGCTAATTGTAAGTTCGCGTCGTAATTTATTATAATTTACTATTTTTCTCGTGCTTTGTTTTGCGTTATTTATTCGTCAGATTTTAATTTTTTATTATTTATTCACTTTTAGTAGAGAGTATTTAGCAAATTTCCCGGTATTTCTCGAATAATCGGGAATCTCGCAAAATAATCGACAACGTAATCCCGTTTCCGAGAATTCATATTCCTCGCAAGCGGAATACGTACCGACAACCTACTTTAATTTTTTTTGAATACTTTTGTTTGAGTACGCTTTGTCCACATTGGTGGAACCACTGGAAAAGTCACACAAATAGTGCGACTTCCCGGTTACGGTACACCAGTTGTCGGTACTTAGTACTATATTTCTGGAGCATTTACGGCTATAATTTTATTTTTAGGTATTATTGAATCTATATGATACTGTGTAATATTGTTGGATTTTTATTTTATATTAATTGATTTTCGGAATGGCACACGCGTGTATATTTCATTGAAAATTATTTAAGCATATGTGAATGAAGTTTGTCGATTACTGTATACTTGAGTATTGATTGTGTAATTGCCCCTTGTTGTACCCACCCACAAAATTTTTTTTTTATGTTTTTTTTTATGTGGTAATGGGAAGTATGGTTTCCGTCCGGGGTGTGCCGTAAGCTAGGACGAGTATTATTTACTTTGCAAGGAAGCAAATTCGGTGTTTGCTTCACACTCATTTCGCGGAATTATAAAATCAATTTTGGCGACAAATATTGAATTAGCGAACGCGCAATAATACTTGCCGACGGGCAAGCCGCGCGACAATTTGGCGAACTTATCCCCTTCATTTCTGATTATTCGCGTACGAAGTTAAAGAGAAACTGAAAGGAGAGAGTCGCAAAGGGTTAGAGAAACGATAATTCGCGTTGCTATTTGATTCCGAATAAGATTTTTTTTTTGGTCTTCTAGTTAAAATAGTAGCGTTCCCTCTAGTCAGTTCGCGTTAATTTCGAAGATTTCAACTATTTTCGCGTACGCCGCGGGCAGGAGTCACGTTTTACGCCCACGCCGACTAAATTTCGAGCCGGATATCGGGACCTCCGAGGAAATGAGGAGTTGGTTAAATTTACCGAAACAGGACCGCGGGGACGGGGAGGACCAATCGGTCTACGACGATGCGGCCGGGGGGGGATTGCACCCGGGGACATACTCCCCTGTCGACGGGGGCAGGTCTCCCCCGGAGGAATTTGCATTTACGGTACCACAATCGTCGAGATGGAGACCATGGTCCCCTGACCGTCACCGTGACCCGGAAGAAGGGCCGTCGCACTCCAGGTCTTCCGACCGGCGGGACGACGGAATGCCAGACGAGGCGAAACCCCGCGAATTATATTATCGCGGAACGCCAATCGCCGAAATAATGCGACGTTGGCGTCTAAAGTTTTCCGGGGAAGAGGGGGAGGACCCAGAAGATTTTCTGGAGGACCTCCGCCAACAGATTCACTACCATAATATCGCGGATAAAGATCTAATCCGCTGTTTACCGGTATGTCTCGGGGGGGTCGCCAAACACTGGTATAACGCGCACGCGTCAAAGTGGAGGACCTGGGAGGACTTCGCGAGCGCTTTTCGTAAATTCTTCGGGGATCCCGAATATCAATACACCTTAGAGCGGAATATAAAAGATCGGTTTCAGGACGATAACGAGCCTATCCGCGAATACGTTATGATCATGACGGCAATGTTCCGTAAATTACAACCACCGTGGTCGGAGGAAAGGATGGTCGACCGACTATATTGGGGCGCAAAACCATCTTTGCGGCAATCTATCGCGATAGAGTCTAATTCAACGGTAGACAGCGTGACGGAAAAATTGTTGAGGGCCGACCGCGAAGCGCAGCGGAGGAGGCGGGGGAATCCGAAACCATCTGAAATGGCCCACCCCAGTTTCGCGTTTGATCCGAACCGACAATCACGTTCGAGATCACAACCGAGGGTAAAATCGGTAGGATTTGGTTACGCGAACGCGATAGCTGCCGCCGGGGGCGGAGATAGCGACGGTTCGGACGATCACCTCCCCGGATCCAGTAGAAGGAACCGAGGACCCGGACAGGGAATTCGAGAACCTCGAGCGGCAAGCGCTAAAAGGAGTTTAGCGCCCACGCAGAGGGGAAACGAAAAGTACCGGCCCGGGGTAAAATCAAGGGAACCCTCTAATGACCCCCCGAAGCGCAAAGCGGAAGTAACCGCAACCGTGGCAACGCGTCAATGGCCGCCACGCGATAGACAACGCGCGAGCGAAAGGAACCTGCCGCAATGTTGGAATTGCCGTAAGACAGGGCACCTATCAAGAGATTGCCGAGACGAACCAAGGCTGCATTGCTACGGATGCGGGGCGGAGGGGGTCACACTAGTCAGTTGCCGAAAATGTAATCGAGCGGCGGGAAACGGGGAGAGAAGTCGATCACAGGGGCCAGAAAGACTTCGCCCGAACTAATATCGGCCCGCGTATGGATAACTGGGGATAACGAACGCCCGCCTCTGCTGACCGTGGACGCGTATATCGGCGATTTTGCGACACGCGCCCTAATAGATTCGGGGTCATCATTGACGTTTATCAGTCGCGACGTTCTCGAAAAAGTCGGAAACGATAATATCGCGTTAGGGAAATCGGATCGACCTTGCTACTTCCTCCTCGCCACGGGAGCTGTAGACCGTGCCGAAGAACAGGCACAGTTCGCGTTACGAATAGGCAGAGAGGAACGTGAAATTTTCGCGCAGGTCTTAGACAATCTCGTGACACCTCTATTGTTAGGTACGGATTCGATCGCGCAATTCGGAATTGTGGCTGAATACCATAATGCCGTGTGGTATTTTGCGAAACAGCCAGATGAAAAATTTACTTTCGAGGACACGCCCCCTGAGGCAGTCTGTTGTGGTCTACAAACCTTGGCGGATGCCGAAAAACGGCAATTAGAGAAATTCCTCGAGACCAGGTTACGAGAATTTAATGAAATGTCGGGCGTGACGAACTTGATCAGCCACAGAATAGATGTAGATGGCCATCCGCCTATAAAACAGCGATATTATGCCGTATCTCCAAAAGTTCAGGAGGCAATATACGCGGAAGTAGATAGACTACTAGCAGAAGGCATAATAGAACCGTCGCAAAGTGGCTGGTCAAGTCCGATCGTCATGGTAAAGAAATCCAACGGGAAATACCGTTTTTGTTTGGATTTTCGGAAAGTTAACGAAGTCTCGAGGAAAGATGCGTACCCGCTACCGCTCATGACGCAGATTCTCGATAAATTACGTGCGGCGAAATACATCTCGACCCTTGACCTCAGTCAGGCCTATTTTCAAATCCCGTTAGAAGAAAAGAGTCGCGAAATAACAGCATTTACGGTACCGGGAAAAGGCCTATTTCACTTCCGTCGCATGCCGTACGGACTGACAGGCGCACCCGCAACTTTTCAGAGATTATTAGACCGATTAATAGGTCCAGAAATGGAGCCACACGCGTTCGCCTATTTGGACGACATAATAATCGTAACGAAAACATTCGCGGAACATCTCGTATGGCTAGAGCGCGTGATAAACAAAATCAAGGCTGCCGGTCTAATAATCAATCCTGAGAAGTGTGAGTTTTGCTGTCAGGAAGTTCGGTATTTGGGTTTCGTGGTGAGCAGGGAGGGATTAAAGGTGGACGCGGAGAAAATAAGACCAATTTTATCGTACCCTCCGCCAAAAACAGTAAAGCAGTTGCGGCGTTTCCTTGGAATGGCATCCTGGTACAGGAGGTTTATTCCGGGATTCGCCACACTGGCTGAGCCATTGAATGGCCTACTGAGAAAAGATCGGGATTGGGAATGGAAGGACGGCCAACAAGCTGCCTTCGAGTCCCTCCGTGACGCGATCGCTTCAGCACCTACTCTCTCATGCCCAGATTTCGAGACGCCGTTCACACTGCAAACGGATGCAAGCGCGGTTGGTCTAGGCGCAGTTTTGACGCAAGAGGTCGAGGGCGTCGAAAGGGTTATCGCGTTCGCGAGTAGATCTCTCACGCTACCGGAGAGAAAATATTCCGCCACGGAATTGGAATGTCTCGCGATTGTCTGGGCGGTGCAGAAGTTTCGGCCATATTTAGAGGGGTACGCGTTCACAGTAATAACAGACCACAACAGCTTGCAATGGTTACGAAAACTGCAAAATCCATCCGGGAGATTAGCGCGCTGGGCCCTGCAACTACTCGAGTACGACTTCAAGGTAATATATAGGCAGGGAGCCCTGAATAAAGTGCCGGATGCACTGTCGCGAATTTGCGAGGGGGAAGAAGTCCGAGAAAGTAACATTCCGATAGTAGCCGCGGTGCGAGCGAAATGGTACGAGGGGAAATTAGCAGAAGTACAACGGGCTCCGGAAAAATTTGCGGACTGGTCAATTCGGGAGGGGGAATTGTTTTGCCGTCGTACGGATCCTGTGGTCGCGGAAACGTTAGGATCGGATATTACCGAGTGGAAGCTCGCGGTTCCCGAAGAACGCCGAACGGAAATCTTGCAGGAGGCGCACGATAACCCACAGGCAGGGCACTTAGGCGTCGAAAAGACGTACCAGCGTATCGCGGCCCGCTACTACTGGCCAGGCATGTATAGAACAGCAGTAGAATACGTAAGACGCTGTAAGACCTGTCAACTCACAAAGGTAGAGCAATCACTTCCGCCTGGGTTGATGGGCCGGCGCCGTGTTGACATGCCGTGGACAGTGATAGCCGCCGATATAATGGGTCCGTTTCCGCGCAGCAGATCCGGTCACGCGTACCTCCTGGTAATACAGGATTTATTCACGAAATGGATAGAGTGCGCCCCACTCCGACGCGCGACCGGTCCAAAAATTGCCGAAGCCCTAGAAGAATTAATCTTCTCGCGTTGGGGAACCCCAGACGTGCTGCTAACGGACAATGGCACCGAGTTCGCAAACAACTGTTTGAGGGAATTAGCTAGTGAATACGGTATCCGGCTAAGTACTACCCCCCCGTACCACCCGCAAGCAAACCCGGTCGAACGCGTGAATCGAATACTTAAAACTATGATGGTTGCCTACATAGAGAGAGATCACCGGGATTGGGACCTGAATCTACCGCAATTCCGCTTCGCGTATAATACCGCTTATCATTCGGTATTGCAGACCTCTCCCGCGTTTCTCAATTTCGGGCGAGAGCCGCGACCGGCGAATTGCCTAAGGGCCAGCGTGGAGCCCGATATCGACCTCGAGGTTACGGCCAATAATACATGGAAAAAGAGAGTGACTCAGCTACCAACGCTGAGACACTGGATCTTGGAGAACCTCGAGGACGCGTATAAAAAGCAAGCACACCACTACAATTTGCGAAGGAGAAATCGGGAATATAACGTGGGGGATAGGGTCATGAAACGGCAACGGGTATTATCGTCGGCGGCAGACCACGTGGCAGCAAAACTGGCCCCAAAGTTTATGGGACCAGTGGTAATATCGCGTAAGCTGTCCCCGGGAGTCTACCGCCTCGCCGCGGAGGACGGAAGCGACCTTGGTAAGGCGCATATTGGAGATCTGAAGCCATACTTCCCGACCCACAATTGAGAAAATGTAATGAGAGAACATAGAAGATTACCTTCTCCCTTCTATATAAATAGGGAAAAATGGATGCCGAAAGAGAATGGACGGAGGTGAGACTAATGGCGATGGGTCTACTACCGATCCCAGGAGGGCACCAGGTGGTAACGGCAGCAGTCCCATACCAACCACCAGGACCCCCCGAAAGGGAGAGCCAGCCACCGGCGAAGGAGACGCCAGGAGGAATACCGGGGGAGGACGGGTTGAACGCCCCTCCCAAGACATATAGCTACAAAAGCACGTTGACAGTATACTTCCCACCACGAAAGACAGCAGAGGAGAAGCCAGGGAATCCGCCAGAGGAGAGACCGCGGCGCCACCGACCACTGGCATTGGGACGCGGGGGATGGCTAGACGAGGTGTGGGCAAAGTATTTCGGGGAAGAGGAAGTAAAGCCCCGAAAAACAATGACGTCGATACCGAAGTCGGAGGCACCCCAAGGAACAGGGGTAGCAGAGAAGAAACCCCCGCCCATCCGGGAAAGGATAGAAGCGGTACGAGAGAGGCAGCGTCAAACGGCAGGACAAACCAGCCCCATACCGATCGCCACAACCGCTCCAACGACACCAGAAGGGAAACCGAAGGACAAGTCGTCCAAAGGAAAACCGCTATGGGCGGACATAGAGGAGGGCTGTTGGCGGTGTCGAAAAATCGGGCACACTCATGCGGAGTGTCGGGCGCCACAGAAGTGGCAATACTGTTACCGCTGCGGACGCCCGAACTTTACGGTACAAACCTGCCCTCAATGTTGGAGGTCATGGAGAACGGGGGCCTCTAATAAGCCGGGAAACAAATAGGGAAGAGTAGCATAATGTACAGGCGCTACGAAAAAAAAAATATATAATAAAGGAGGGTAGTCCCTACAAGGTGGTGCTTTTTGTTTCTGACACATATCCCCTCCGTTTATCCGGGCCAAGCGAGGCCATTAGTAGCGAATACACATTTCTCCAATAGGTACCGATCGCGTCAATAACTCTCGTCAATCTAGGAAGGAAGCAGAAATGAAGAAGGATAGGTAATGTCGATGCTCGTCTGGGTTTACTGGTGTTGGTCTCGTGTTTGTCTCTACCATTGGGGATGGTACCCAGGGGAGCGTCCGAGGTAGAGCGATCGTCACCGAGCCCGCGAATAGCCTGATCGGTAGCTACCACCGGTGTGACCCGGTCTCCTCCGGGGGGGGAGGAGTTGTGACGTGGCAGATTTTGCCAGCGTCACGCCGAACCCTAAACGGAGGACCGGGTCAACCTCGGCCGATACTTTAACGAGAACGGCCGTCGAGATCGCTCTCCCTGGACGTCCGAGGTCCAGCGGAACAAATTTATCGCGTTTAAATGTCGCGCCGCTGGGCGCGACACGAGGTTTCAGGAATAGCCGGAGTCTATAAGGAACCCGGTACCTATCTCCTGCCGCTGATTGGCGCCAAGTCTTAAGGAAAGATGCTCGGAATACCTATCGCCTCACGTCATTGGCTAACTAGACGGTTGGACCAGGACCGAGCCCGGATTCAGCAACCGGAGAGGCCGACGAGGATACCGAAAATACGGGACGTCCAACAGCCCAGCCTCGTCGACTCTCGTCCAGGAATTGCGCGGAGAACAATCCTGGAACGGCTCGGATCCATGCCGACAAGCTCCGCGGCTCTCCCGATGGCCACGTCGAATTTGTGATTTCCATGAGAAATCACCAAATTCCAGGGGGCCCGGGACCATAGACGCTAATTCCGTCCATGCCGCAAGGAACCGCGCGATAGGCCCGAGCGTCGCCAAGGGGGAGATAGATGAGGAAGTAGGGGGACGCCTCGCTTCCGCGTTCCCGAGCCACGCCGAATTGGGTTACTGGGTTGCAGGATTGCAAAGAGTAACGACCATTTCTGTTTTCGCGAAAACTTCAAAAGTGAGTGCCGAGTCCGGAGGGTCGACGATCTCTAGGTGAGCGCCGATCAGGCTTTCTTTAGCGGTTTTTCCCCCTGTAAATCCATTCGTGTTGGCTCGGGACGTATTCGCGAATTCCGACCTCGTGTCGTGTGCCACGAGTCCTCGCGTATCTGCGTACCGGGAGTAGCTCTCCCGAGAGGAACGCGAGGCCGTGGAATCGTCGCGTCCGCGATTGTCCGCGCGCGGAATATTCGGGACGCGCGACCTTTGCGATAAATAACGAGCTTTTCTCGGGACGTTCCACGGTGGGACGACGCGACGTGCCGGTCTCGTTTTCTCGCGACTTTGCCGTGGCCCTCGCCCAGTCAAATTAGAATCCGCGTCGAACATCGGAGCTCGGCGGAATTCGTGCCGTAAAGGCTTGTACATCACGCGGAGTCCTGTGACCGCCGAGCTCAACGCGAAAGGGAGAATCTACGCGCGATCGACCGAACACCTGTCGCAAAATATCGTTATCGCGCCGGCAAATTTCCATTGCCGCCGGTGGACACCGGCGGCCTGTATTCCGTCCATGCGGTAATAAACGAGTACTATTGTTGCCGAAATCTTTAAAGAGTTATTCTCCCTACGAGAAACGTTCCCGTCGCGGGGAATGCCCCGTTCCTTTCCTCACGTGGACCCTGACCGTGTTCGCGGCTATTCCAGGTTATCGCGCAGTCCTCGCAGATTCGAGATCGTTTATAGAATTTGCGTCAAGGTGTGAGTTTCGCGTGACACCCTGTAGTGTCTGGCGCCCGAGAACGATATCGTCCAGCTCTTCGCGTATTACGACTCGAATCTGCGAAGGATTGTTTGTCCCGGGAGGACCACGTGTCGCGCGACCGAGCGTGGCCCGGTCTCCAAGCCATAATTTCCCGAGTTCGTTTCCCTTCGGCTCCGAAACGAGAAACGACGTGACAATCTCCATGAATCTCCTCCATGAATCTCCATGAATCTCCATGAATCTCCATGAATCTCCATGAATCTCCATGATATCCTGTATGAATCTTCATGAATCTCCATGAATCTCCATGCATCTCCATGAATCTCCATGAATCTCCATGAATCTCCATGAACCTCCTCCATGAATCTCCATGTATATCCATGAATCTCCATGAATCTCCATGAATCTTCATGTATCTCCATGAGTCTACAAGAATCTCCATGAATCTCCATGAATCTCCTCCATGAATCTCCATGAATCACCTCCATGAATCTCCATGAATCTCCATGAATCTCCATGAATGTCTATGAATCTCAATGAATCTCCACGAATCTCCATGAATCTCCTTCATCAATCTCCACGAATCTCAATGAATCTCCATGAATCTCCATGAATCTCCATGATATCCTGTATGAATCTTCATGAATCTCCATGAATCTCCATGCATCTCCATGAATCTCCATGAATCTCCATGAACCTCCTCCATGAATCTCCATGAATCTCCATGAATATCCATGAATCTTCATGAATCTCCATGAATCTCCATGTATCTCCATGAATCTCCTCCATGAATCTCCATGAATCTCCAAAAATCTCCTCTATGAATCTCCATGAATCTCCATGAATCTCCATGTACCTCCATGAATCTACATGAATCTCCATGAATCTCAATGATTCTCCTCGATGAATCACCATGAATCTTCATGAATCTCCTGATCCATGAATATCTATGAATCTCCATGAATCTCCATGAATATCCTCCATGAATCACCATGAATCTCCAAGAATCGCCATGAATCTCCATGTATCTCCATGAATTTCCAAGAATCTCCATGAATGTCCATGAATGTCCTCCATGAATCTCCATGCATCTCCATGATTCTCCATGAATCTCCATGAACCTCCTCCACGAATCTCCACGAATCTCCATGAATCTCCATGAATCTCCATGAATCTCCATGAATCTCCTCCATGAATCTCCATGAATCTCCATGAATCTCCATGAATCTCCATGATATCCTGTATGAATCTTCATGAATCTCCATGAATCTCCATGCATCTCCATGAATCTCCATGACTCTCCATGAATCTCCTTGAATCTCCATGAATCTCCATAAATCTCCAAGAATCTCCGTGAATCTCCATGATTCTCCATGAATCTCCATGAATATCCTCCATGAATCTCCATGAATCTCCATGAATCTCCTCCATGAATCTCCATGAATCTCCAAGAATCTCCTCCATGAATCTGCATGAATCTCCATGAATCTCCAAGAATCTCCGTGAATCTCCATGAATCTCCATGAATCTCCTCCATGAATCTCCATGCATCTCCATGATGCTCCATGAATCTCCATGAACCTCCTCCATGAATCTCCATGAATCTCCATGAATATCCATGAATCTTCATGAATCTCCATGAATCTCCATGTATCTCCATGAATCTACATGAATCTCCATGAATCTCCATGAATCTCCTCCATGAATCTCCATGAATCACCTCCATGAATCTCCATGAATCTCCATGAATGTCTATGAATCTCCATGACTCTCCATGAATCTCCGTGAATCTCCATGAATCTCCATAAATCTCCAAGAATCTCCGTGAATCTCCATGAATCTCCATGAATCTCCATGAATCTCCTCCATGAATCTCCATGAATCTCCATGAATCTCCTTCATCAATCTCCACGAATCTCCATGAATCTCCATGAATCTCCATGAATCTCCATGAATCTCCTCCATGAATCTCCATGAATCTCCATGAATCTCCATGTATCTCCATGAATCTCCATGATATCCTGTATGAATCTTCATGAATCTCCATGAATCTCCATGCATCTCCATGAATCTCCATGAATCTCCATGAATCTCCATGAACCTCCTCCATGAATCTCCATGTATATCCATGAATCTCCATGAATCTCCATGAATCTTCATGTATCTCCATGAGTCTACAAGAATCTCCATGAATCTCCATGAATCTCCTCCATGAATCTCCATGAATCACCTCCACGAATCTCCATGAATCTCCATGAATGTCTATGAATCTCAATGAATCTCCATGAATCTCCATGAATCTCCATGCATCTCCATGAATCTCCATGAATCTCCATGAACCTCCTCCATGAATCTCCATGAATCTCCATGAATATCCATGAATCTTCATGAATCTCCATGAATCTCCATGTATCTCAATGAATCTCCTCCATGAATCTCCATGAATCTCCAAAAATCTCCTCTATGAATCTCCATGAATCTCCATGAATCTCCATGTACCTCCATGAATCTACATGAATCTCCATGAATCTCAATGATTCTCCTCGATGAATCACCATGAATCTTCATGAATCTCCTGATCCATGAATATCTATGAATCTCCATGAATCTCCATGAATATCCTCCATGAATCACCATGAATCTCCAAGAATCGCCATGAATCTCCATGTATCTCCATGAATTTCCAAGAATCTCCATGAATGTCCATGAATGTCCTCCATGAATCTCCATGCATCTCCATGATTCTCCATGAATCTCCATGAACCTCCTCCATGAATCTCCATGAATCTCCATGAATATCCATGAATCTCCATGAATCTCCATGAATCTCCATGTATCTCCATGAATTTCCAAGAACCTCCATGAATGTCCATGAATGTCCACCATGAATCTCCATGAATCTCCATGAATCTCCATGAATCTCCATTAATCTCCTTCATCAATCTCCACGAATCTCCATGAATCTCCATGAATCTCCATGAATCTCCATGAATCTCCTCCATGAATCTCCATGAATCTCCATGAATCTCCATGAATCTCCATGAATCTCCATGATATCCTGTATGAATCTTCATGAATCTCCATGAATCTCCATGCATCTCCATGAATCTCCATGAATCTCCATGAAACTCCATGAACCTCCTCCATGAATCTCCATGAATATCCATGAATCTCCATGAATCTTCATGTATCTCCATGAGTCTACAAGAATCTCCATGAATCTCCATGAATCTCCTCCATGAATCTCCATGAATCACCTCCATGAATCTCCATGAATCTCCAAGAATCTCCTCCATGAATCTCCATGAATCTCCATGAACCTCCTCCATGAATCTCCATGAATCTCCATGAATATCCATGAATCTCCATGAATCTGCATGAATCTCTATGTATCTCCATGAATCTACATGAATCTCCATGAATGTCTATGAATCTCCATGACTCTCCATGAATCTCCGTGAATCTCCATGAATCTCCATAAATCTCCAAGAATCTCCGTGAATCTCCATGAATCTCCATGAATCTCCATGAATCTCCTCCATGAATCTCCATGAATCTCCTTCATCAATCTCCACGAATCTCCATGAATCTCCATGAATCTCCATGAATCTCCATGAATCTCCTCCATGAATCTCCATGAATCTCCATGAATCTCCATGAATCTCCATGAATCTCCATGATATCCTGTATGAATCTTCATGAATCTCCATGAATCTCCATGCATCTCCATGAATCTCCATGAATCTCCATGAATCTCCATGAACCTCCTCCATGAATCTCCATGTATATCCACGAATCTCAATGAATCTCCATGAATCTCCATGAATCTCCATGATATCCTGTATGAATCTTCATGAATCTCCATGAATCTCCATGCATCTCCATGAATCTCCATGAATCTCCATGAACCTCCTCCATGAATCTCCATGAATCTCCATGAATATCCATGAATCTTCATGAATCTCCATGAATCTCCATGTATCTCCATGAATCTCCTCCATGAATCTCCATGAATCTCCAAAAATCTCCTCTATGAATCTCCATGAATCTCCATGAATCTCCATGTACCTCCATGAATCTACATGAATCTCCATGAATCTCAATGATTCTCCTCGATGAATCACCATGAATCTTCATGAATCTCCTGATCCATGAATATCTATGAATCTCCATGAATCTCCATGAATATCCTCCATGCATCACCATGAATCTCCAAGAATCGCCATGAATCTCCATGTATCTCCATGAATTTCCAAGAATCTCCATGAATGTCCATGAATGTCCTCCATGAATCTCCATGCATCTCCATGATTCTCCATGAATCTCCATGAACCTCCTCCATGAATCTCCATGAATCTCCATGAATATCCATGAATCTCCATGAATCTCCATGAATCTCCATGTATCTCCATGAATTTCCAAGAACCTCCATGAATGTCCATGAATGTCCACCATGAATCTCCATGAATCTCCATGAATCTCCATGAATCTCCATTAATCTCCTTCATCAATCTCCACGAATCTCCATGAATCTCCATGAATCTCCATGAATCTCCATGAATCTCCATGAATCTCCATGAATCTCCATGAATCTCCTCCATGAATCTCCATGAATCTCCATGAATCTCCATGATATCCTGTATGAATCTTCATGAATCTCCATGAATCTCCATGCATCTCCATGAATCTCCATGAATCTCCATGAAACTCCATGAACCTCCTCCATGAATCTCCATGAATATCCATGAATCTCCATGAATCTTCATGTATCTCCATGAGTCTACAAGAATCTCCACGAATCTCCATGAATCTCCTCCATGAATCTCCATGAATCACCTCCATGAATCTCCATGAATCTCCATGAATGTCTATGAATCTCCATGACTCTCCATGAATCTCCTTGAATCTCCATGAATCTCCATAAATCTCCAAGAATCTCCGTGAATCTCCATGAATCTCCATGAATCTCCATGAATATCCTCCATGAATCTCCATGAATCTCCATGAATCTCCTCCATGAATCTCCATGAATCTCCAAGAATCTCATCCATGAATCTGCATGAATCTCCATGAATCTCCAAGAATCTCCGTGAATCTCCATGAATCTCCATGAATCTCCATGAATCTCCTCCATGAATCTCCATGAATCTCCATGAATCTCCTCCATGAATCTCCATGAATCTCCAAGAATCTCCTCCATGAATCTCCATGCATCTCCATGAACCTCCTCCATGAATCTCCATGAATCTCCATGAATATCTATGAATCTCCATGAATCTGCATGAATCTCCATGTATCTCCATGAATCTACATGAATCTCCATGAATCTCCATGAATCTCCTCGATGAATCTCCATGAATCTTCATGAATCTCCTAATCCATGAACCTCTATGAATCTCCATGAATCTCCATGAATATCCTCCATGAATCTCCATGAATCTCCATGAATGTCCATGAATCTCCTACATGAATCTCCTATATGAATCTCCATGAATCTCCATGAATCTCCATGAATCTCCATGAATCTCCATGAATCTCCTTCATCAATCTCCACGAATCTCCATGAATCTCCATGAATCTCCATGAATCTCCATGAATCTCCTCCATGAATCTCCATGAATCTCCATGAATATCCATGAATCTCCATGAATCTGCATGAATCTCCATGTATCTCCATGAATCTACATGAATCTCCATGAATCTCCATGAATCTCCTCGATGAATCTCCATGAATCTTCATGAATCTCCTAATCCATGAACCTCTATGAATCTCCATGAATCTCCATGAATATCCTCCATGAATCTCCATGAATCTCCATGAATGTCCATGAATCTCCTACATGAATCTCCTATATGAATCTCCATGAATCTCCATGAATCTCCATGAATCTCCATGAATCTCCATGAATCTCCTTCATCAATCTCCACGAATCTCCATGAATCTCCATGAATCTCCATGAATCTCCATGAATCTCCATGAATCTCCTCCATGAATCTCCATGAATCTCCATGAATCTCCATGAATCTCCATGATATCCTGTATGAATCTTCATGAATCTCCATGAATCTCCATGCATCTCCATGAATCTCCATGAATCTCCATGAATCTCCATGAACCTCCTGCATGAATCTCCATGAATATCCATGAATCTCCATGAATCTCCATGAATCTCCATGTATCTCCATGAATCTACAAGAATCTCCATGAATCTCCATGAATCTCCTCCATGAATCTCCATGAATCTCCATGAATGTCCATGAATCTCCTACATGAATCTCCTATATGAATCTCCATGAATCTCCATGAATCTCCATGAATCTCCATGAATCTCCATGAATCTCCATGAATCTCCATGAATCTCCTTCATCAATCTCCACGAATCTCCATGAATCTCCATGAATCTCCATGAATCTCCATGAATCTCCTCCATGAATCTCCATGAATCTCCATGAATATCCATGAATCTCCATGAATCTGCATGAATCTCCATGTATCTCCATGAATCTACATGAATCTCCATGAATCTCCATGAATCTCCTCGATGAATCTCCATGAATCTTCATGAATCTCCTAATCCATGAACCTCTATGAATCTCCATGAATCTCCATGAATATCCTCCATGAATCTCCATGAATCTCCATGAATGTCCATGAATCTCCTACATGAATCTCCTATATGAATCTCCATGAATCTCCATGAATCTCCATGAATCTCCATGAATCTCCATGAATCTCCATGAATCTCCATGAATCTCCTTCATCAATCTCCACGAATCTCCATGAATCTCCATGAATCTCCATGAATCTCCATGAATCTCCATGAATCTCCTCCATGAATCTCCATGAATCTCCATGAATCTCCATGAATCTCCATGATATCCTGTATGAATCTTCATGAATCTCCATGAATCTCCATGCATCTCCATGAATCTCCATGAATCTCCATGAATCTCCATGAACCTCCTGCATGAATCTCCATGAATATCCATGAATCTCCATGAATCTCCATGAATCTCCATGTATCTCCATGAATCTACAAGAATCTCCATGAATCTCCATGAATCTCCTCCATGAATCTCCATGAATCACCTCCATGAATCTCCATGAATCTCCATGAATGTCTATGAATCTCCATGATTCTCCATGAACCTCCTCCATGAATCTCCATGAATCTCCATGAATATCCATGAATCTTCATGAATCTCCATGAATCTCCATGTATCTCCATGAATCTCCTCCATGAATCTCCATGAATCTCCAAAAATCTCCTCTATGAATCTCCATGAATCTCCATGAATCTCCATGTACCTCCATGAATCTACATGAATCTCCATGAATCTCAATGATTCTCCTCGATGAATCTCCATGAATCTTCATGAATGTCCTGATCCATGAATATCTATGAATCTCCATGAATCTCCATGAATATCCTCCATGAATCTCCATGAATCTCCATGAATCGCCATGAATCTCAATGTATCTCCATGAATTTCCAAGAATCTCCATGAATGTCCATGAATGTCCTCCATGCATCTCCATGCATCTCCATGATTCTCCATGAATCTCCATGAACCTCCTCCATGAATCTCCATGAATCTCCATGAATATCCATGAATCTCCATGAATCTCCATGAATCTCCATGTATCTCCATGAATTTCCAAGAATCTCCATGAATGTCCATGAATGTCCACCATGAATCTCCATGCATCTCCATGAATCTCCATGAATCTCCATGAACCTCCTCCATGAATCTCCATGAATCTCCTCGATGAATCTCCATGAATCTTCATGAATCTCCTAATCCATGAACCTCTATGAATCTCCATGAATCTCCATGAATATCCTCCATGAATCTCCATGAATCTCCATGAATGTCCATGAATCTCCTACATGAATCTCCATGAATCTCCATGAATCTCCATGAATCTCCATGAATCTCCTTCATCAATCTCCAGGAATCTCCATGAATCTCCATGAATCTCCATGAATCTCCATGAATCTCCTCCATGAATCTCCATGAATCTCCATGATATCCTGTATGAATCTTCATGAATCTCCAAGAATCTCCGTGAATCTCCATGAATCTCCATGAATCTCCATGAATCTCCTCCATGAATCTCCATGAATCTCCATGAATCTCCTCCATGAATCTCCATGAATCTCCAAGAATCTCCTCCATGAATCTCCATGAATCTCCATGAACCTCCTCCATGAATCTCCATGAATCTCCATGAATATCCATGAATCTCCATGAATCTGCATGAATCTCCATGTATCTCCATGAATCTACATGAATCTCCATGAATCTCCATGAATCTCCTCGATGAATCTCCATGAATCTTCATGAATCTCCTAATCCATGAACCTCTATGAATCTCCATGAATCTCCATGAATATCCTCCATGAATCTCCATGAATCTCCATGAATGTCCATGAATCTCCTACATGAATCTCCTATATGAATCTCCATGAATCTCCATGAATCTCCATGAATCTCCATGAATCTCCTTCATCAATCTCCACGAATCTCCATGAATCTCCATGAATCTCCATGAATCTCCATGAATCTCCATGAATCTCCATGAATCTCCATGAATCTCCTCCATGAATCTCCATGAATCTCCATGAATATCCATGAATCTCCATGCATCTGCATGAATCTCCATGTATCTCCATGAATCTACATGAATCTCCATGAATCTCCATGAATCTCCTCGATGAATCTCCATGAATCTTCATGAATCTCCTAATCCATGAACCTCTATGAATCTCCATGAATCTCCATGAATATCCTCCATGAATCTCCATGAATCTCCATGAATGTCCATGAATCTCCTACATGAATCTCCTATATGAATCTCCATGAATCTCCATGAATCTCCATGAATCTCCATGAATCTCCATGAATCTCCATGAATCTCCATGAATCTCCATGAATCTCCATGAATCTCCTTCATCAATCTCCACGAATCTCCATGAATCTCCATGAATCTCCATGAATCTCCATGAATCTCCATGAATCTCCTCCATGAATCTCCATGAATCTCCATGAATCTCCATGAATCTCCATGATATCCTGTATGAATCTTCATGAATCTCCATGAATCTCCATGCATCTCCATGAATCTCCATGAATATCCATGAATCTTCATGAATCTCCATGAATCTCCATGTATCTCTATGAATCTCCTCCATGAATCTCCATGAATCTCCAAAAATCTCCTCTATGAATCTCCATGAATCTCCATGAATCTCCATGTACCTCCATGAATCTACATGAATCTCCATGAATCTCAATGATTCTCCTCGATGAATCTCCATGAATCTTCATGAATCTCCTGATCCATGAATATCTATGAATCTCCATGAATCTCCATGAATATCCTCCATGAATCTCCATGCATCTCCATGAATCTCCATGAATCTCCATGAACCTCCTCCATGAATCTCCATGAATCTCCATGAATATCCAAGAATCTTCATGAATCTCCATGAATCTCCATGTATCTCCATGAATCTACATGAATCTCCATGAATCTCCATGAATCTCCTCCATGAATCTCCATGAATCACCTCCATGAATCTCCATGAATCTCCATGAATGTCTACGAATCTCCATGAACCTCCATGAATCTCCATGAATCTCCTTCATCAATCTCCACGAATCTCCATGAATCTCCATGAATCTCCATGAATCTCCTCCATGAATCTCCATGGATCTCCATGAATCTCCATGAATCTCCATGAATCTCCATGATATCCTGTATGAATCTTCATGAATCTCCATGAATCTCCATGCATCTCCATGAATCTCCATGAATCTCCATGAACCTCCTCCATGAATCTCCATGAATCTCCATGAATATCCATGAATCTTCATGAATCTCCATGAATCTCCATGTATCTCCATGAATCTACATGAATCTCCATGAATGTCTATGAATCTCCATGACTCTCCATGAATCTCGTTGAATCTCCATGAATCTCCATAAATCTCCAAGAATCTCCGTGAATCTCCATGAATCTCCATGAATCTCCATGAATCTCCATGTATCTCCATGAATCTACAAGAATCTCCATGAATCTACAAGAATCTCCATGAATCTACAAGAATCTCCATGAATCTCCATGAATCTCCATGCATCACCTCCATGAATCTCCATGAATCTCCATGAATGTTTATGAATCTCCATGAATCTCCATGAATCTCCATGAATCTCCATGAATCTCCATGAATCTCCTTCATCAATCTCCATGAATCTCCTTCATCAATCTCCACGAATCTCAATGAATCTCCATGAATCTCCATGAATCTCCATGAATCTCCATGAATCTCCATGTATCTCCATGAATTTCCAAGAATCTCCATGAATGTCCATGAATGTCCACCATGAATCTCCATGCATCTCCATGAATCTCCATGAATCTCCATGAACCTCCTCCATGAATCTCCATGAATCTCCATTAATCTCCATGATATCCTGTATGAATCTTCATGAATCTCCATGAATCTCCATGCATCTCCATGAATCTCCATGAATCTCCATGAACCTCCTCCATGAATCTCCATGAATCTCCATGAATATCCATGAATCTTCATGAATCTCCTCCATGAATCTCCATGAATCACCTCCATGAATCTCCATGAATCTCCATGAATGTCTACGAATCTCCATGAACCTCCATGAATCTCCATGAATCTCCTTCATCAATCTCCACGAATCTCCATGAATCTCCATGAATCTCCATGAATCTCCATGAATCTCCATGATATCCTGTATGAATCTTCATGAATCTCCATGAATCTCCATGCATCTCCATGAATCTCCATGAATCTCCATGAACCTCCTCCATGAATCTCCATGAATCTCCATGAATATCCATGAATCTTCATGAATCTCCATGAATCTCCATGTATCTCCATGAATCTACATGAATCTCCATGAATGTCTATGAATCTCCATGACTCTCCATGAATCTCCTTGAATCTCCATGAATCTCCATAAATCTCCAAGAATCTCCGTGAATCTCCATGAACCTCCTCCATGAATCTCCATGAATCTCCATGAATCTCCATGATATCCTGTATGAATCTTCATGAATCTCCATGAATCTCCATGCATCTCCATGAATCTCCATGAATCTCCATGAACCTCCTCCATGAATCTCCATGAATCTCCATGAATATCCATGAATCTCCATGAATCTCCATGAATATCCATGAATCTTCATGAATCTCCTCCATGAATCTCCATGAATCACCTCCATGAATCTCCATGAATCTCCATGAATGTCTACGAATCTCCATGAACCTCCATGAATCTCCATGAATCTCCTTCATCAATCTCCACGAATCTCCATGAATCTCCATGAATCTCCATGAATCTCCTCCATGAATCTCCATGGATCTCCATGAATCTCCATGAATCTCCATGAATCTCCATGATATCCTGTATGAATCTTCATGAATCTCCATGAATCTCCATGCATCTCCATGAATCTCCATGAATCTCCATGAACCTCCTCCATGAATCTCCATGAATCTCCATGAATATCCATGAATCTTCATGAATCTCCATGAATCTCCATGTATCTCCATGAATCTACATGAATCTCCATGAATGTCTATGAATCTCCATGACTCTCCATGAATCTCCTTGAATCTCCATGAATCTCCATAAATCTCCAAGAATCTCCGTGAATCTCCATGAATCTCCATGAATCTCCATGAATCTCCATGTATCTCCATGAATCTACAAGAATCTCCATGAATCTACAAGAATCTCCATGAATCTACAAGAATCTCCATGAATCTACATGAATCTCCATGAATCACCTCCATGAATCTCCATGAATCTCCATGAATGTCTATGAATCTCCATGAATCTCCATGAATCTCCATGAATCTCCTTCATCAATCTCCATGAATCTCCTTCATCAATCTCCACGAATCTCAATGAATCTCCATGAATCTCCATGAATCTCCATGCATCTCCATGAATCTCCATGAATCTCCATGAACCTCCTCCATGAATCTCCATGAATCTCCATGAATATCCATGAATCTTCATGAATCTCCATGAATCTCCATGTATCTCCATGAATCTACATGAATCTCCATGAATCTCCATGAATCTCCTCCATGAATCTCCATGAATATCCTCCATGAATCTCCATGAATCTCCATGAATGTCCATGAATCTCCTACATGAATCTCCATGAATCTCCATGAATCTCCATGAATCTCCATGAATCTCCATGGATCTCCATGAATCTCCTTCATCAATCTCCACGAATCTCCATGAATCTCCATGAATCTCCTCCATGAATCTCCATGAATCTCCATGATATCCTGTATGAATCTTCATGAATCTCCATGAATCTCCATGCATCTCCATGAATCTCCATGAATCTCCATGCATCTCCATGAATCTCCATGAATCTCCATGAACCTCCTCCATGAATCTCCATGAATCTCCATGAATATCCAAGAATCTTCATGAATCTCCATGAATCTCCATGTATCTCCATGAATCTACATGAATCTCCATGAATCTCCATGAATCTCCTCCATGAATCTCCATGAATCACCTCCATGAATCTCCATGAATCTCCATGAATGTCTACGAATCTCCATGAACCTCCATGAATCTCCATGAATCTCCTTCATCAATCTCCACGAATCTCAATGAATCTCCATGAATCTCCATGAATCTCCATGAATCTCCTCCATGAATCTCCATGGATCTCCATGAATCTCCATGAATCTCCATGAATCTCCATGATATCCTGTATGAATCTTCATGAATCTCCATGAATCTCCATGCATCTCCATGAATCTCCATGAATCTCCATGAACCTCCTCCATGAATCTCCATGAATCTCCATGAATATCCATGAATCTTCATGAATCTCCATGAATCTCCATGTATCTCCATGAATCTACATGAATCTCCATGAATGTCTATGAATCTCCATGACTCTCCATGAATCTCCTTGAATCTCCATGAATCTCCATAAATCTCCAAGAATCTCCGTGAATCTCCATGAATCTCCATGAATCTCCATGAATCTCCATGAATCTCCATGTATCTCCATGAATCTACAAGAATCTCCATGAATCTCCATGAATGTCCATGAATCTCCTACATGAATCTCCATGAATCTCCATGAATCTCCATGGATCTCCATGAATCTCCATGAATCTCCATGAATCTCCTTCATCAATCTCCACGAATCTCCATGAATCTCCATGAATGTCTATGAATCTCCATGAATCTCCATGTACCTCCACGAATCTCCATGAACCTCCTCCATGAATCTCCATGGATCTCCATGAATATCCATGAATCTCCATGAATCTCCATGAATCTCCATGTATCTCCATGAATTTCCAAGAATCTCCATGAATGTCCATGAATGTCCACCATGAATCTCCATGCATCTCCATGAATCTCCATGAATCTCCATGAACCTCCTCCATGAATCTCCATGAATCTCCTCGATGAATCTCCATGAATCTTCATGAATCTCCTAATCCATGAACCTCTATGAATCTCCATAAATCTCCATGAATATCCTCCATGAATCTCCATGAATCACCATGAATGTCCATGAATCTCCTACATGAATCTCCATGAATCTCCATGAATCTCCATGGATCTCCATGAATCTCCTTCATCAATCTCCACGAATCTCCATGAATCTCCATGAATCTCCATGAATCTCCATGAATCTCCTCCATGAATCTCCATGAATCTCCATGATATCCTGTATGAATCTTCATGAATCTCCATGAATCTCCATGCATCTCCATGAATCTCCATGAATCTCCATGCATCTCCATGAATCTCCATGAATCTCCATGAATGTCTACGAATCTCCATGAACCTCCATGAATCTCCATGAATCTCCTTCATCAATCTCCACGAATCTCAATGAATCTCCATGAATCTCCATGAATCTCCATGAATCTCCTCCATGAATCTCCATGGATCTCCATGAATCTCCATGAATCTCCATGAATCTCCATGATATCCTGTATGAATCTTCATGAATCTCCATGAATCTCCATGCATCTCCATGAATCTCCATGAATCTCCATGAACCTCCTCCATGAATCTCCATGAATCTCCATGAATATCCATGAATCTTCATGAATCTCCATGAATCTCCATGAATCTCCATGAATATCCAAGAATCTTCATGAATCTCCATGAATCTCCATGTATCTCCATGAATCTACATGAATCTCCATGAATCTCCATGAATCTCCTCCATGAATCTCCATGAATCACCTCCATGAATCTCCATGAATCTCCATGAATGTCTACGAATCTCCATGAACCTCCATGAATCTCCATGAATCTCCTTCATCAATCTCCACGAATCTCAATGAATCTCCATGAATCTCCATGAATCTCCATGAATCTCCTCCATGAATCTCCATGGATCTCCATGAATCTCCATGAATCTCCATGAATCTCCATGATATCCTGTATGAATCTTCATGAATCTCCATGAATCTCCATGCATCTCCATGAATCTCCATGAATCTCCATGAACCTCCTCCATGAATCTCCATGAATCTCCATGAATATCCATGAATCTTCATGAATCTCCATGAATCTCCATGTATCTCCATGAATCTACATGAATCTCCATGAATGTCTATGAATCTCCATGACTCTCCATGAATCTCCTTGAATCTCCATGAATCTCCATAAATCTCCAAGAATCTCCGTGAATCTCCATGAATCTCCATGAATCTCCATGAATCTCCATGAATCTCCATGTATCTCCATGAATCTACAAGAATCTCCATGAATCTCCATGAATCTCCATGAATGTCCATGAATCTCCTACATGAATCTCCATGAATCTCCATGAATCTCCATGAATCTCCATGAATCTCCATGAATCTCCTTCATCAATCTCCACGAATCTCCATGAATCTCCATGAATCTCCATGAATCTCCATGAATCTCCTCCATGAATCTCCATGAATCTCCATGAATCTCCATGATATCCTGTATGAATCTCCATGAATCTCCATGAATCTCCATGAACCTCCTCCATGAATCTCCATGTATATCCATGAATCTCCATGAATCTCCATGAATCTTCATGTATCTCCATGAGTCTACAAGAATCTCCATGAATCTCCATGAATCTCCTCCATGAATCTCCATGAATCACCTCCATGAATCTCCATGAATCTCCATGAATGTCTATGAATCTCAATGAATCTCCATGAATCTCCATGAATCTCCTTCATCAATCTCCACGAATCTCAATGAATCTCCATGAATCTCCATGAATCTCCATGATATCCTGTATGAATCTTCATGAATCTCCATGAATCTCCATGCATCTCCATGAATCTCCATGAATCTCCATGAACCTCCTCCATGAATCTCCATGAATCTCCATGAATATCCATGAATCTTCATGAATCTCCATGAATCTCCATGTATCTCCATGAATCTCCTCCATGAATCTCCATGAATCTCCAAAAATCTCCTCTATGAATCTCCATGAATCTCCATGAATCTCCATGTACCTCCATGAATCTACATGAATCTCCATGAATCTCAATGATTCTCCTCGATGAATCACCATGAATCTTCATGAATCTGCTGATCCATGAATATCTATGAATCTCCATGAATCTCCATGAATATCCTCCATGAATCTCCATGAATCTCCAAGAATCGCCATGAATCTCCATGTATCTCCATGAATTTCCAAGAATCTCCATGAATGTCCATGAATGTCCTCCATGAATCTCCATGCATCTCCATGATTCTCCATGAATCTCCATGAACCTCCTCCATGAATCTCCATGAATCTCCATGAATATCCATGAATCTCCATGAATCTCCATGAATCTCCATGTATCTCCATGAATTTCCAAGAATCTCCATGAATGTCCATGAATGTCCACCATGAATCTCCATGAATCTCCATGAATCTCCATGAATCTCCTCCATGAATCTCCATGAATCTCCATGAATCTCCATGAATCTCCATGATATCCTGTATGAATCTTCATGAATCTCCATGAATCTCCATGCATCTCCATGAATCTCCATGAATCTCCATGAAACTCCATGAACCTCCTCCATGAATCTCCATGAATATCCATGAATCTCCATGAATCTTCATGTATCTCCATGAGTCTACAAGAATCTCCATGAATCTCCATGAATCTCCTCCATGAATCTCCATGAATCACCTCCATGAATCTCCATGAATCTCCATGAATGTCTATGAATCTCCATGACTCTCCATGAATCTCCTTGAATCTCCATGAATCTCCATAAATCTCCAAGAATCTCCGTGAATCTCCATGAATCTCCATGAATCTCCATGAATCTCCTCCATGAATCTCCATGAATCTCCATGAATCTCCTCCATGAATCTCCATGAATCTCCAAGAATCTCCTCCATGAATCTCCATGAATCTCCATGAATCTCCATGTATCTCCATGAATCTACATGAATCTCCATGAATCTCAATGAATCTCCTCGATGAATCTCCATGAATCTTCATGAATCTCCATGAATCTCCATGAACCTACGCCATGAATCTCCATGAATCTCCATGAATATCCATGAATCTCCATGAATCTGCATAAATCTCCATGTATCTCCATGAATCTACATAAATCTCCATGAATCTCCATGAATCTCCATGAATCTCCTCCATGAATATCCATGAATCTCCATGAATCTCCATGAATATCCATGAATCTCCATGAATCTCCATGAATCTCCATGTAACTCCATGAATCTCCATGAATCACCTCCATGAATCTCCATGAATCTCCATGAATGTCTATGAATCTCCATGAATCTCCATGAATCTCCATGAATCTCCTTCATCAATCTCCACGAATCTCCATGATTCTCCATGAATCTCCATGAATCTCCTCGATGAATCTCCATGGATCTCCATGAATCTCCATGAATCTCCATGATATCCTGTATGAATCTTAATCAATCTCCATGAATCTCCATGCATCTCCATGAATCTCCATGAATCTCCATGAACCTCCTCCATGAATCTCCATGATTCTCCATGAATATCCATGAATCTCCATGATATCGTGTATGAATCTTCATGAATCTCCATGAACCTCCATGAATCTCCATGTATCTCCATGAATCTATATGAATCTCTATGAATCTCCATGAACCTCCTCCATGAATCTCCATGAATCTCCATGAATATCCATGAATCTCCATGAATCTCCATGAATCTCCATGTATCTCCATGAATCTACATGAATCTCCATGAATCTCCATGAATCTCCTCCATGAATCACCTCCATGAATCTCCATGAATCTCCTCCATGAATCTCCATGAATCTCCATGAATCTCCATGTATCTCCATGAATCTACATGAATCTCCATGAATCTCAATGAATCTCCTCGATGAATCTCCTCGATGAATCTCCATGAATCTTCATGAATCTCCTGATCCATGGATCTCTATGAATCTCCATGAATCTCCATGAATATCCTCCATGAATCTCCATGAATCTCCATGAATCTCCATGAATCTCCATGATATCCTGTATGAATCTTCATGAATCTCCATGAATCTCCATGAATCTCCTCCATGAATCACCTCCATGAATCTCCATGAATCTCCTCCATGAATCTCCATGAATCTCCATGAATCTCCATGTATCTCCATGAATCTACATGAATCTCCATGAATCTCAATGAATCTCCTCGATGAATCTCCATGAATCTTCATGAATCTCCTGATCCATGGATCTCTATGAATCTCCATGAATCTCCATGAATATCCTCCATGAATCTCCATGAATCTCCATGAATCTCCATGAATCTCCATGATATCCTGTATGAATCTTCATGAATCTTCATGAATCTCCATGCATCTCCATGAATCTCCATGAATCTCCATGAATCTCCATGAACCTCCTGCATGAATCTCCATGAATATCCATGAATCTCCATGAATCTCCATGAATCTCCATGTATCTCCATGAATCTACAAGAATCTCCATGAATCTCCATGAATCTCCTCCATGAATCTCCATGAATCACCTCCATGAATCTCCATGAATGTCTATGAATCTCCATGATTCTCCATGAACCTCCTCCATGAATCTCCATGAATCTCCATGAATATCCATGAATCTTCATGAATCTCCATGAATCTCCATGTATCTCCATGAATCTCCTCCATGAATCTCCATGAATCTCCAAAAAACTCCTCTATGAATCTCCATGAATCTCCATGAATCTCCATGTACCTCCATGAATCTACATGAATCTCCATGAATCTCAATGATTCTCCTCGATGAATCTCCATGAATCTTCATGAATGTCCTGATCCATGAATATCTATGAATCTCCATGAATCTCCATGAATATCCTCCATGAATCTCCATGAATCTCCATGAATCGCCATGAATCTCAATGTATCTCCATGAATTTCCAAGAATCTCCATGAATGTCCATGAATGTCCTCCATGCATCTCCATGAATCTCCATGAATCTCAATGATTCTCCTCGATGAATCACCATGAATCTTCATGAATCTCCTGATCCATGAATATCTATGAATCTCCATGAATCTCCATGAATATCCTCCATGAATCTCCATAAATCTCCAAGAATCTCCGTGAATCTCCATGAATCTCCATGAATCTCCATGAATCTCCTCCATGAATCTCCATGAATCTCCATGAATATCCTCCATGAATCTCCATGAATCTCCAAGAATCTCCTCCATGAATCTCCATGAATCTCCATGAATCTCCATGTATCTCCATGAATCTACATGAATCTCCATGAATCTCAATGAATCTCCTCGATGAATCTCCATGAATCTTCATGAATCTCCATGAATCTCCATGAACCTACGCCATGAATCTCCATGAATCTCCATGAATATCCATGAATCTCCATGAATCTGCATAAATCTCCATGTATCTCCATGAATCTACATAAATCTCCATGAATCTCCATGAATCTCCATGAATCTCCTCCATGAATATCCATGAATCTCCATGAATCTCCATGAATATCCATGAATCTCCATGAATCTCCATGAATCTCCATGTAACTCCATGAATCTCCATGAATCACCTTCATGAATCTCCATGAATCTCCATGAATGTCTATGAATCTCCATGAATCTCCATGAATCTCCATGAATCTCCTTCATCAATCTCCACGAATCTCCATGATTCTCCATGAATCTCCATGAATCTCCTCGATGAATCTCCATGGATCTCCATGAATCTCCATGAATCTCCATCATATCCTGTATGAATCTTAATCAATCTCCATGAATCTCCATGCATCTCCATGAATCTCCATGAATCTCCATGAACCTCCTCCATGAATCTCCATGATTCTCCATGAATATCCATGAATCTCCATGATATCGTGTATGAATCTTCATGAATCTCCATGAACCTCCATGAATCTCCATGTATCTCCATGAATCTATATGAATCTCTATGAATCTCCATGAACCTCCTCCATGAATCTCCATGAATCTCCATGAATATCCATGAATCTCCATGAATCTCCATGAATCTCCATGTATCTCCATGAATCTACATGAATCTCCATGAATCTCCATGAATCTCCTCCATGAATCACCTCCATGAATCTCCATGAATCTCCTCCATGAATCTCCATGAATCTCCATGAATCTCCATGTATCTCCATGAATCTACATGAATCTCCATGAATCTCAATGAATCTCCTCGATGAATCTCCTCGATGAATCTCCATGAATCTTCATGAATCTCCTGATCCATGGATCTCTATGAATCTCCATGAATCTCCATGAATATCCTCCATGAATCTCCATGAATCTCCATGAATCTCCATGAATCTCCATGATATCCTGTATGAATCTCCATGAATCTCCATGTATCTCCATGAATCTCCTCCATGAATCTCCATGAATCTCCAAAAATCTCCTCTATGAATCTCCATGAATCTCCATGAATCTCCATGTACCTCCATGAATCTACATGAATCTCCATGAATCTCAATGATTCTCCTCGATGAATCTCCATGAATCTTCATGAATGTCCTGATCCATGAATATCTATGAATCTCCATGAATCTCCATGAATATCCTCCATGAATCTCCATGAATCTCCATGAATCGCCATGAATCTCAATGTATCTCCATGAATTTCCAAGAATCTCCATGAATGTCCATGAATGTCCTCCATGCATCTCCATGAATCTCCATGAATCTCAATGATTCTCCTCGATGAATCACCATGAATCTTCATGAATCTCCTGATCCATGAATATCTATGAATCTCCATGAATCTCCATGAATATCCTCCATGAATCTCCATGAATCTCCAAGAATCGCCATGAATCTCCATGTATCTCCATGAATTTCCAAGAATCTCCATGAATGTCCATGAATGTCCTCCATGAATCTCCATGCATCTCCATGATTCTCCATGAATCTCCATGAACCTCCTCCATGAATCTCCATGAATCTCCATGAATATCCATGAATCTCCATGAATCTCCATGAATCTCCATGTATCTCCATGAATTTCCAAGAATCTCCATGAATGTCCATGAATGTCCACCATGAATCTCCATGAATCTCCATGAATCTCCATGAATCGCCTCCATGAATCTCCATGAATCTCCATGAATCTCCATGAATCTCCATGATATCCTGTATGAATCTTCATGAATCTCCATGAATCTCCATGCATCTCCATGAATCTCCATGAATCTCCATGAAACTCCATGAACCTCCTCCATGAATCTCCATGAATATCCATGAATCTCCATGAATCTTCATGTATCTCCATGAGTCTACAAGAATCTCCATGAATCTCCATGAATCTCCTCCATGAATCTCCATGAATCACCTCCATGAATCTCCATGAATCTCCATGAATGTCTATGAATCTCCATGACTCTCCATGAATCTCCTTGAATCTCCATGAATCTCCATAAATCTCCAAGAATCTCCGTGGATCTCCATGAATCTCCATGAATCTCCATGAATCTCCTCCATGAATCTCCATGAATCTCCATGAATCTCCTCCATGAATCTCCATGAATCTCCAAGAATCTCCTCCATGAATCTCCATGAATCTCCATGAATCTCCATGTATCTCCATGAATCTACATGAATCTCCATGAATCTCAATGAATCTCCTCGATGAATCTCCATGAATCTTCATGAATCTCCATGAATCTCCATGAACCTACGCCATGAATCTCCATGAATCTCCATGAATATCCATGAATCTCCATGAATCTGCATAAATCTCCATGTATCTCCATGAATCTACATAAATCTCCATGAATCTCCATGAATCTCCATGAATCTCCATGAATCTCCTCCATGAATATCCATGAATCTCCATGAATCTCCATGAATATCCATGAATCTCCATGAATCTCCATGAATCTCCATGTAACTCCATGAATCTCCATGAATCACCTCCATGAATCTCCATGAATCTCCATGAATGTCTATGAATCTCCATGAATCTCCATGAATCTCCATGAATCTCCTTCATCAATCTCCACGAATCTCCATGATTCTCCATGAATCTCCATGAATCTCCTCGATGAATCTCCATGAATCTCCATGAATCTCCATGAATGTCCATGAATCTCCTACATGAATCTCCTATATGAATCTCCATGAATCTCCATGAATCTCCATGAATCTCCATGAATCTCCATGAATCTCCATGAATCTCCATGAATCTCCTTCATCAATCTCCACGAATCTCCATGAATCTCCATGAATCTCCATGAATCTCCATGAATCTCCATGAATCTCCTCCATGAATCTCCATGAATCTCCATGAATCTCCATGAATCTCCATGATATCCTGTATGAATCTTCATGAATCTCCATGAATCTCCATGCATCTCCATGAATCTCCATGAATCTCCATGAATCTCCATGAACCTCCTGCATGAATCTCCATGAATATCCATGAATCTCCATGAATCTCCATGAATCTCCATGTATCTCCATGATTCTCCATGAATATCCATGAATCTCCATGATATCGTGTATGAATCTTCATGAATCTCCATGAACCTCCATGAATCTCCATGTATCTCCATGAATCTATATGAATCTCTATGAATCTCCATGAACCTCCTCCATGAATCTCCATGAATCTCCATGAATATCCATGAATCTCCATGAATCTCCATGAATCTCCATGTATCTCCATGAATCTACATGAATCTCCATGAATCTCCATGAATCTCCTCCATGAATCACCTCCATGAATCTCCATGAATCTCCTCCATGAATCTCCATGAATCTCCATGAATCTCCATGTATCTCCATGAATCTACATGAATCTCCATGAATCTCAATGAATCTCCTCGATGAATCTCCTCGATGAATCTCCATGAATCTTCATGAATCTCCTGATCCATGGATCTCTATGAATCTCCATGAATCTCCATGAATATCCTCCATGAATCTCCATGAATCTCCATGAATCTCCATGAATCTCCATGATATCCTGTATGAATCTTCATGAATCTCCATGAATCTCCATGAATCTCCTCCATGAATCACCTCCATGAATCTCCATGAATCTCCTCCATGAATCTCCATGAATCTCCATGAATCTCCATGTATCTCCATGAATCTACATGAATCTCCATGAATCTCAATGAATCTCCTCGATGAATCTCCATGAATCTTCATGAATCTCCTGATCCATGGATCTCTATGAATCTCCATGAATCTCCATGAATATCCTCCATGAATCTCCATGAATCTCCATGAATCTCCATGAATCTCCATGATATCCTGTATGAATCTTCATGAATCTTCATGAATCTCCATGCATCTCCATGAATCTCCATGAATCTCCATGAACCTCCTCCATGAATCTCCATGAATCTCCATGAATCTCCATGAACCTCCTCCATGAATCTCCATGAATCTCCATGAATATCCATGAATCTCCATGAATCTGCATAAATCTCCATGTATCTCCATGAATCTACATGAATCTCCATGAATCTCCTCGATGAATCTCCTAATCCATGAACCTCTATGAATCTCCATGAATCTCCATGAATCGCCATGAATCTTCATGAATCTCCATGAATCTCCTTCATCAATCTCCACGAATCTCCACGAATCTCCATGAATCTCCATGAATCTCCATGAATCTCCATGAATCTCCTCCATGAATCTCCATGAATCTCCATGAATCTCCATGAATCTCCATGAATATCCATGAATCTACATGTATCTCCATGAATCTACATGAATCTCCATGAATCTCCATGAATCTCCTCGATGAATCTCCATGAATCTTCATGAATCTCCTGATCCATGAACCTCTATGAATCTCCCTGAATCTCCATGAATATCCTCCATGAATCTCCATGAATCTCCATGAATCTCCATGATATCCTGTATGAATCTTCATGAATCTCCATGAATCTCCACGCATCTCCATGAATCTCCATGAATCTCCATGAACCTCCTCCATGAATCTCCATGAAAATCCTCCATGAATCTCCATGAATCTCCATGAATCTCCATGAACCGCCTCCATGAATCTCCATGAATCTCCATGAATATCCATGAATCTACATGTATCTCCATGAATCTACATGAATCTCCATGAATCCCCATGAATCTCCTCGATGAATCTCCATGAATCTTCATGAATCTCCTGATCCATGAACCTCTATGAATCTCCATGAATCTCCATGAATATCCTCCATGAATCTCCATGAATCTCCATGAATCTCCATGATATCCTGTATGAATCTTCATGAATCTCCATGAATCTCCATGCATCTCCATGAATCTCCATGAATCAGCATGAACCTCCTCCATGAATCTCCATGAAAATCCTCCATGAATCTCCATGAATCTCCATGAATCTCCATGAATCTCCATGAATGTCTATGAATCTCCATGACTCTCCATGAATCTCCTTGAATCTCCATGAATCTCCATAAATCTCCAAGAATCTCCGTGAATCTCCATGAATCTCCATGAATCTCCATGAATCTCCTCCATGAATCTCCATGAATCGCCATGAATCTTCATGAATCTCCATGAATCTCCTTCATCAATCTCCACGAATCTCCACGAATCTCCATGAATCTCCATGAATCTCCATGAATCTCCATGAATCTCCTCCATGAATCTCCATGAATCTCCATGAATCTCCATGAATCTCCATGAATATCCATGAATCTACATGTATCTCCATGAATCTACATGAATCTCCATGAATCTCCATGAATCTCCTCGATGAATCTCCATGAATCTTCATGAATCTCCTGATCCATGAACCTCTATGAATCTCCATGAATCTCCATGAATATCCTCCATGAATCTCCATGAATATCCTCCATGAATCTCCATGAATCTCCATGAATCTCCATGATATCCTGTATGAATCTTCATGAATCTCCATGAATCTCCACGCATCTCCATGAATCTCCATGAATCTCCATGAACCTCCTCCATGAATCTCCATGAAAATCCTCCATGAATCTCCATGAATCTCCATGAATCTCCATGAACCGCCTCCATGAATCTCCATGAATCTCCATGAATATCCATGAATCTACATGTATCTCCATGAATCTACATGAATCTCCATGAATCCCCATGAATCTCCTCGATGAATCTCCATGAATCTTCATGAATCTCCTGATCCATGAACCTCTATGAATCTCCATGAATCTCCATGAATATCCTCCATGAATCTCCATGAATCTCCATGAATCTCCATGATATCCTGTATGAATCTTCATGAATCTCCATGAATCTCCATGCATCTCCATGAATCTCCATGAATCAGCATGAACCTCCTCCATGAATCTCCATGAAAATCCTCCATGAATCTCCATGAATCTCCATGAATCTCCATGAATCTCCATGAATGTCTATGAATCTCCATGACTCTCCATGAATCTCCTTGAATCTCCATGAATCTCCATAAATCTCCAAGAATCTCCGTGAATCTCCATGAATCTCCATGAATCTCCATGAATCTCCTCCATGAATCTCCATGAATCTCCATGAATCTCCTCCATGAATCTCCATGAATCTCCAAGAATCTCCTCCATGAATCTCCATGAATCTCCATGAATCTCCATGTATCTCCATGAATCTACATGAATCTCCATGAATCTCAATGAATCTCCTCGATGAATCTCCATGAATCTTCATGAATCTCCATGAATCTCCATGAACCTACGCCATGAATCTCCATGAATCTCCATGAATATCCATGAATCTCCATGAATCTGCATAAATCTCCATGTATCTCCATGAATCTACATAAATCTCCATGAATCTCCATGAATCTCCATGAATCTCCATGAATCTCCTCCATGAATATCCATGAATCTCCATGAATCTCCATGAATATCCATGAATCTCCATGAATCTCCATGAATCTCCATGTAACTCCATGAATCTCCATGAATCACCTCCATGAATCTCCATGAATCTCCATGAATGTCTATGAATCTCCATGAATCTCCATGAATCTCCATGAATCTCCTTCATCAATCTCCACGAATCTCCATGATTCTCCATGAATCTCCATGAATCTCCTCGATGAATCTCCATGGATCTCCATGAATCTCCATGAATCTCCATGATATCCTGTATGAATCTTAATCAATCTCCATGAATCTCCATGCATCTCCATGAATCTCCATGAATCTCCATGAACCTCCTCCATGAATCTCCATGATTCTCCATGAATATCCATGAATCTCCATGATATCGTGTATGAATCTTCATGAATCTCCATGAACCTCCATGAATCTCCATGTATCTCCATGAATCTATATGAATCTCTATGAATCTCCATGAACCTCCTCCATGAATCTCCATGAATCTCCATGAATATCCATGAATCTCCATGAATCTCCATGAATCTCCATGTATCTCCATGAATCTACATGAATCTCCATGAATCTCCATGAATCTCCTCCATGAATCACCTCCATGAATCTCCATGAATCTCCTCCATGAATCTCCATGAATCTCCATGAATCTCCATGTATCTCCATGAATCTACATGAATCTCCATGAATCTCAATGAATCTCCTCGATGAATCTCCTCGATGAATCTCCATGAATCTTCATGAATCTCCTGATCCATGGATCTCTATGAATCTCCATGAATCTCCATGAATATCCTCCATGAATCTCCATGAATCTCCATGAATCTCCATGAATCTCCATGATATCCTGTATGAATCTTCATGAATCTCCATGAATCTCCATGAATCTCCTCCATGAATCACCTCCATGAATCTCCATGAATCTCCTCCATGAATCTCCATGAATCTCCATGAATCTCCATGTATCTCCATGAATCTACATGAATCTCCATGAATCTCAATGAATCTCCTCGATGAATCTCCATGAATCTTCATGAATCTCCTGATCCATGGATCTCTATGAATCTCCATGAATCTCCATGAATATCCTCCATGAATCTCCATGAATCTCCATGAATCTCCATGAATCTCCATGATATCCTGTATGAATCTTCATGAATCTTCATGAATCTCCATGCATCTCCATGAATCTCCATGAATCTCCATGAACCTCCTCCATGAATCTCCATGAATCTCCATGAATCTCCATGAACCTCCTCCATGAATCTCCATGAATCTCCATGAATATCCATGAATCTCCATGAATCTCCATAAATCTCCATGTATCTCCATGAATCTACATGAATCTCCATGAATCTCCTCGATGAATCTCCTAATCCATGAACCTCTATGAATGTCCATGAATCTCCATGAATCGCCATGAATCTTCATGAATCTCCATGAATCTCCTTCATCAATCTCCACGAATCTCCACGAATCTCCATGAATCTCCATGAATCTCCATGAATCTCCATGAATCTCCTCCATGAATCTCCATGAATCTCCATGAATCTCCATGAATCTCCATGAATTTCCATGAATCTACATGTATCTCCATGAATCTACATGAATCTCCATGAATCTCCATGAATCTCCTCGATGAATCTCCATGAATCTTCATGAATCTCCTGATCCATGAACCTCTATGAATCTCCATGAATCTCCATGAATATCCTCCATGAATCTCCATGAATCTCCATGAATCTCCATGATATCCTGTATGAATCTTCATGAATCTCCATGAATCTCCATGCATCTCCATGAATCTCCATGAATCAGCATGAACCTCCTCCATGAATCTCCATGAAAATCCTCCATGAATCTCCATGAATCTCCATGAATCTCCATGAATCTCCTCCATGAATCTCCATGAATCTCCATGAATAACCATGAATCTCCATGAATCTCCATGAATCTCCATGTATCTCCATGAATCTTCATACATCTCCATGGATCTCCATGAATCTCCATGAATCTCCATGAACCTCCTCCATGAATCTCCATGAATCTCCATGAATCTCCATGAATCTCCATGTATCTCCATGAATCTACATGAATCTCCATGAATCTCAATGAATCTCCTCGATGAATCTCCATGAATCTCCATGAATATCCTCCATGAATCTCCATGAATCGCCATGAATTTCCAGGTATCTCCATGAATTTCCAAGAATCTCCGTGAATGTCCATGAATGTCCTCCATGAATCTCCATGCATCTCCATGAATCCCCATGAATCTCCATGTATCTCCATGAATCTACATGAATCTCCATGAATATCCATCAATCTCCATGAATCTCCATGGATCTCCATGAATCTCGTCCGAGAATCTCCATGAACCTCCTCCATGAATCTCCACGAATCTCCATGAATGTCCATGAATCTCCATGAATCTCCATGAGTCTCCATGAATCTCCACGAATTTCCAAGAATCTCCATGAATGTCCATGAATCTCCTCCATGAATCTCCACGAATCTCCATGAATATCCATGAATCTCCATGAATCTCCTCCATGAATCTCCTGTATGAATCTCCATGAATCTCCATGAATCTCCATGAATCACCTTCATCAATCTCCACGAATCTCCATGAATCTCCATGAATCTCCATGAATCTCCTCCATGAATCTCCATGAATCTCCCTGAATCTCCATGAATCTCTATGAATCTTCATGAATTTCCATGAATCTCCATGAACCCTCATGAACCTCCTCTCTAAATCTCCATGAATCTCCATGGATCTCCATGAATCTCGTCCGTGAATCTCCATGAATCTCCATGAATCTCCATGAATATCCATGAATCTCCATGAATCTCCTCCATGAATCTCCATGAATCTCCATGAATCTCTATGAATCACCTTCATCAATCTCCATGAATCACCTTCATCAATCTATACGAATCTCCATGAATCTCCATGATTCTCCACGAATCACCTCCATGAGTCTCCATGAATCTCCATGAATCTCCATGAATCTCTATGAATCTTCATGAATTTCCATGAATCTCAATGAACCCTCATGAACCTCCTCTCTAAATATCCATGAATCTCCATGAATCTTCATGAAT